>JAPZDZ010000021.1:21033223-21046022 GCA_029783805.1 Acanthurus tennentii
TCACCTGTCCACACACACCGTCAAACATGCCAAGCTGTTCTCCTGCGGCCTCTGTAACCGATCCTACACCTCGGTACAGTTTACGACATTATTGAGATTTAACAAAGTGTTCAAAGTAGAAAAGTTATTATTTTCCAGAAAACATTTACTCGACCTGCATTGAGACAATGAAGTCTGAAGACGTCACGTAATAATGGGACTTTATTTTGATCATTTGTGGACGTAAAGTCATAGAGCTTAATTTTAATTTTAAGGTAAAATTCTTTGACATTGATGAACAACAATGCAGATAAAAACCAGTCTCAATCCAGTCTCTCTCTCATGTCCTCCACCAACAATGCATCAGCCTCCATGAGCGAAGTGTCAGATAATCATCTGATTGATGTTGTTTTTTTTTTTTTTTTAACACACTGGAGGATAAATTCCAAAAACTTTTTGTACTGGCCAAATTTTTACGAATCAGGCAGCTCACACCAAACTAATTTACTAGGGCTGTCGAAGTTGACATGTTAATAACGTGTTAACTCAGACTCCTTTTAACGGCACTAATTTTTTTAATGATTGCGATTAACGCATGCACGGTCTGGGCCTTGCCAGCTCCCGTAGTTTCAGGAAGTGGCGCTAAAATAACATTGCAAACGGTTACAAAGCAGAAATGGACACAGAAAAAGGACTAAATGGAAAGTTTAGCTTTAAAGTTTTGCCCGATGGTTGTCTGGACAAAACAAAAGTAATTTGTGTTTATTGTAAATGTAAAATTGCAGGGTAAAAAAATTTGAGTTAATAACGCGTTAATTCAGGACACTAATGCAATTAATCGCGATTAAAAATTTTAATCGACTGACAGCCCTATAATTTACTGAATAAACTTTTTCTATAAAACATGGGGAGGAAAAGCAAAAAAAATATTTTTATTCCACAAACCTTTAACCAACCATATCTCTTCCTCGTGCTTCTCTCCTTCCTGCCATCATGTCTTCTTCTTCTCTGTCTTCCAAACTGCAGGAGACGTATCTCATGAAACACATGAGGAAGCACAACCCCGACCCGCTCACGGTGGCAGCAACAGTGGCTGCTCAGCAGGCTCAGGGCCTGACGCCGGGCGGAGGCAGAGGCCGAGGCCGCGGCCGAGGGAGAGGCGGAGGCAGAGGAGGGCAGCTCCAGGGCCAGAACAACCCCAACAACACCACCCAGAACCCCAACCCTGGACCACCAGGCAGCTACCAGTCCCACCAGCAGCCCACAGAAGCGGTGGTTCAGTGCCCGTTCGACCTGCACCAGTACAAGACGGTGTCAGCCAGTGAGATCCAGTACAAACCGGTCACTGTGGCGGATCTGCCCGTGACCCACAAAGACCTCTGCCTCACCGTCTCCACGTCAGCCATACAGGTGGAGCACATGAACTCATAGGCTGCGTCTTCCCTCTCTGTTCGAGGAGTTACTCATCGTGTCTGCAGTGTAAAAAAAGATCCACATGAGCGAGTAATTTACCTGTTTTCAGCGTTATGAGTTTCCTTCAGCAGCAGGAAACGACTAACAGGGTGGAAAGTTTACCAGCATTTCAGCCAAACGAAACTCACCTGGTTCACTGAGACTAAACTAAATCTGGAAATGTAAAAAAACAAAACAGTGAAGTTTCGCTTCCTTCGGCTGTGAGTGGCATCGATCATTAATGAAAGTTAAAATCCACCTGATGCCGGTTTTTCCTTCAGTTTTAGGAGCTTTAATGCTGAAAACAACATAAATTACTCACTGGAAAACAGATATTTTACAACGTGCTTCATGAATCCTGAGCCTCCTTTGTGCCAAGTATCTCAGCAGAAAAGCTGGTCGAGGACACCGACGTTAATTCTTCCAGTTTGTGAAAACTTTACCGCTTTATTTGGAGTCAGTTTTCACTTTTATATCAAGAACAAGATGATAATTAAATCTGGATCTGAGTTTCTCAGAATGAGTCTGAATTTGCAGTAAATCAGCTGCGAGTGGATGGACTGCTGATCCGCTCACTCGCTTTGTAAAACCCAGTTATTAGACTGATCCCAAACCAGCAGTCGTCCTCTGAGGATCTTGATTAAAGAGGCTCACAGGTGTCACTTCACTTTTTATACGGCGACGTTTGCAACTGGCATCGAGGAGGACGAAGGTGTAAAATATCTGTAACATAAGAAAATTACACTATTCTCTGCACGTTGGTGGTTCAGAGGGTGATGTAACGCTCGAACACATTCAGATCACATTAATCTGAACATCCTCCTTTATTTAGTTCAAGCCAAAACAACGGAGAGAAACAAGGCAAAGACTCGGCAGAGCAGAGGTACTGAGGTACTGATCCGAAAAATGAGGAAGGACTGGGACTAAATCAGTTTGAAAGGCTTTTGAGTGACACTACCGAGGTGCCGAGGATCCGAATGACTGAACCGAAGCCTGAGAAAAAAAAAGAGAAAAAAAAAAAAAACAAGAGGGGCAGCAGAAAGAAAAAAAGATGCAGTGCATTATGGGATTAAGCTACAGCCTGGAGCTGAATCTCAAAGTGTGTTTGTGTGTGTGTTTCCCCGTGATGTCCTTATTTACACCCGCCTCCCCTTCGGACGGAGAGGAGCTGAGGAGCCACGTCTTTGTGGGAGCCCAAAGTTTGACACAAAAGAGACGAACCGGCTGAAGAATGCACTAAAAAACCTGAGGAATCTGCAGCGGAGCGAGACCGAAAGACCGAAAAAAGAGAGGAAAAAAGAGGAAAAAAAGGGGGTCGGCGGGGTGGGAGGGGTCATAACGAAAGCACTTGATGAAGCTTGTACTTCATGCCTATGTTTGTCATCATTGTACTTCTTTTTTTTTTTTTTTTTTAAATATCATATGTATGTATTTTTCTACCAACAGAGGAACGTGTGAACAAAAAACTCAGAGAGAAAGCAAAGTGAGTGCATGAATGTGAAGGGAACGGAGAGAAAAAACAAAAAAAAAAAAAACAACCCAACAGTCCCCTTTTTTTTTTTTTTTTTTTTTTTTTTGTTGCCAAGGCCCTACTTCCCCAAAGTTGTGCTCCTCCCTGTGGACTCAGCTGTCCCGGGGCTTGGACTGAGGCATGGTTCAATAGCCGGCCACTTCAACAGACTGAGCTCTGAAGACTGATGCCTTGAGTTTTTCCTCAAAGGATGGGGGAGACTAGAAAGAGGGAGGGGAGGGGAGGGAGGAAGAGAGGGGGGAGGAAAGGGGGATGAGGGTGTGGGAGTTTGAGATTCCCTTTTTTTTTTCTTCCTCTGTATTTTGAAGAGGCCCTGCCCACTTCTGATGTCACTCTGATTGGAGGAGAAAAAAAAAGGCAGAAGAAGAGAATAACAGAGCTGCGTCATTAATTTTCCAATCCTCAACAATGACCTTCATGGTTTTCAGATACAAGAAATGAGTTGGCTGAAATGAAACAAGACCTGTTATAATTTAGAGGAGTTTTTTTCTTAATCTGAGGCACAAAGCCAAGCTGCTTTGACCCTTTCTTCTTTGATTACAACCCACAATTCCCCTCCCCTTTTGGGTTCCCCTTTAGCTGATTGTAATGCTGTTGAGGTTTCTTGGCTGCTTCCTGTAGAACTTTAGCTTTGAGAGCAGGAGAAAAAGGAAGGCAGATAAAAATGATTTGTTACTGGAGCAAAAACCTCCAGGTGAAGTCTGAGCTTGTCTGGTCTTTGCTTGTTCATTATCACCGCTGTCCATTACCTAAGTGTGTTCAGGCGTGTGGGACAGATAGATATGTTTATTTTCTGCTAAAGTATTTGAAAGATCATCTGTCTAAAAAAAAGGCAGATCGATGATAAATTTTCCTTCATACCTTGTGACCACTTTTCCTTCCTCCCACCCTCAGATTTCAGACTTCATTGTACACACAAAGTGTCTGTTTGTCCTAACCACAGGTCCTCTGAGCATGCATGTTTCTGTGGGTGTTCCAGGCAGTATGGATTTGTGCATGACTAACTGCTGTTATCCCTGACAAGCTCCCAGAAGAGCAACTACAGCGGTTGAGCCTTCAGGATTCCTCTCTTCCTCCTCCTATCCACATCCCTCACTTACCGCCTTTACAGCTGCATCTCCAAACGCTTGTGAACTGCAAGTTCTGCTCACAACATCATCTCTCTTTCTCTTTCTCTGATTCCAGTCAGATGGTGTTGTGTTTTATTGCATTTGTTTGGTATTCCAAATACAAGGTTTTGGCACTTTTATGTACTGGGTCTGGTTCTGTTGTCCTGTTATTGTTGCATATTTGCAAATCTGGTTTTAAAACTCTGAGTGAACAATGTCGTAAACGCGTGTGTAATGCGCACACATCATAGTCCAACGCTGTTTTCTAAGAAAAGGGCGGGTGTGGGGGTGCGCTCAATCCCCACAATGGCGTGTGAAAGAGACATTGAGCAAGAAGAAGAGGAGGAGGAGAGATGGAAATGAAGGGAAAGACAGATCATCAGTTCACTTCGAAAGCTTGTTAATTCTTTTTCAGAATGTTGGGAAGCTGCTGATGGACCTGTCTCTTAATGTTAATATTTATGTAATAAGAGACCTAGATCCTCAACTCTGCGCCAAGTCAGCCAAAAATATGTGAGGAGAGAGGGAACAGGGAGGACGGCCTTGAATTTGAAAGACCGAACAGAAGATCAGTCATCCACTCAAGGCACTTATTTAGATCCGTGGAGAGCAGATTAGATGTGGAAAAAAAGTCAGTCTGAAACTTGAGAAAACTATTTGTGCAGGGTTGCTTTTTCGTGTCTTTTTTGGCCCCTGTGACATCAGACAAGCAGTCTGCGATCACCAGCTGGCCTTCACACCAAGAAATCCACAGCTGCAGAGCACTTGTATCATGCATCCATCGAAGTCTGGCCTAGTTAAGAGGTCCAGCCTTGTTTGTGCGTCTACATATCTGATGAGAAGGCAGGAAAATCCTCATGTTCCCCGCTGATGTTTAATGTAACACCTCCAACACATGGAAGCTATCCTCATTTGGCTCATGCAGGGACCCTCAACTGGCGAAAGGCTGAGAGCCTGAAGGAGGAGGGCATTGTGTTTCTGTTTCCTTATTTGATTTTACACACTTAATCTCTTCTGTATGCTGCTTTGTTTCAGGGATGTACCTGTATGACCTGACGTATATAGACTCGGCCTACCCTTCCACGGGCAGCATACTGGAGAGTGAACAGAGGTCGAACCTGATGAACAACATTCTCAGAATCATATCAGACCTGCAGAGATCCTGTACCTACGGTGAGTTTTGACACACACACACACACACACACACACACACACACACCATTTCATTGGATGGCAGTGGGGTCAAGACACTGAAAACTTGCACCCAGCAAAAGTCAGCTGATGTGTCTCATGTCTGCCGTGACTAAACTTCAAGTCCTCACTGCTGCATGAAGGAACTTTCAAAATAAATAAATCAGAGCTGATTTAAAACACAAAGAGAACAAAACAAAGTCAAAGCCATAAAAACTAAGACATTATGAATTAAAAAGATTGTTAAAAACTGAAAAATCGTAAAATATAAATAAATCTGTGGAAAAACAACTTTTAAAAGGTTGAAGTGCAGACAGAGTTTGGCCTGATTTTTGTATGTTGGTCTTTCCAAAGTCTAAAAGCCCTGATTACAAAGACTCTGTCCCTTCTCTTTATCAATCTGGATCTCAAAACGATATATCTGAGGATCTCAGGTAGCAGTAAGAGACATAGAGTTCTAGCTTAGGCAAATAGACATTTAATTAGATTTTATATTGGAGAAAAAACAAATATTTCTCCTTGAGCCATTGCCAAGCGACACTCAGGATATTACTTTATTACTTTCCCTGAACCCTTATTAAGTCAAATTATCTTTAATAGTTTGTAAAATTGTCACATGATTAGTGAATTGTTGTCCATCTTTCAGTCACACATTATAACCCAGATATTTTGGCACTTTGAGTAACATAAAATTACATGAACACACATTTGCATTTAAACTTATGCATCTTTCCCTCTTGCAGACATACCAGTGTTGCCTCATATACAGAAGTATCTCAACTCTGTCAGGTATATCGAGGAGCTGCAGAAGTTTGTGGAGGACGACAATTACAAGTAAGATTATTCTCACAAAATACACAAAAACTGTTGGCCAACTCACATGGACGCCAAGCTTTTGCCTCATAGTTTCTTATTTAGTCACAGGAACCATACAGGAACCAATTATTTTTTTGTTTCCTTTTTCTAATTATATTGTTTGCTGCTGGCAAAATGGTCATCTTTGTTTCCCAAAAATCTTCCAGCTGCATGTTATTATTTTTGTCATGAGAAATTCAGAGAAGGAATTCACGCCGATGGATCCATCAATGGTTTTTTTTTAATTTTATTTCATTCTTATTAGGTTGTCACAAAAGATTGAGCCAGGCACCAGCACACCACGAGCAAACGCCTCAAAAGAGGATCTTGATGGTAAGTTGAATGTCACATGTAGAATTAAACCTGTTTTGTCATCTTTGTACTTAATTCTTCCTCATTTTTAAATTGCCTACAGGCCAGGAAGCATCATCATCTCCTCTCTGTGGCCGTAAATGTACAATAGCAGCTGAAGGAACCAAAGTCCCGGCCACACCTCCCTCACCCAGGAACTTGCTACCCTACGGACACAGGAAATGCCACAGTCTGGGCTATAAGTCAGTTTTTGTGTCAGACAATAATTGCCTGAGTCTATAAAGAAATTATAAAACAACATCACAAAATTAACCTATCTCTTTCTTCTCTCTTCACTCTCTCTGTCTCTCTGTTCCTGCTGTTTTCTGTATCCACATAGTTTTATCCATAAGATGAATACCGTAGAATTTAAAAGTGCTACGTTCCCCAACGCCGGTTCTCGCCATCTGTTGGACGACAGTGTGATGGAAAGCCACAGTCCCACGCGAGGACAAGCAGAGAGCTCAACTCTGTCCAGCGGTATTTCACTTGGTAAGGCTTACACACATGTTCTTATCGCCATAACACACAGTTTGTATCTTCATGTGAAGTGGTCTGCATTTTTTATTGATGATTTCTGTGTGTGTGCAGGAAGCAGCGAGGGCTCTGAGCTCAGTGAAGAGGTGTCTTGGCCAGCGTTTGAAAGGTGAGTTTAAAATGTCCACGTCTGCGGTGCTTTATCATCACATCCTCATGAAAAAAAAAAAAAAAAAAAAAAATTCCTCCATCCTGGACATACTTGTACAATTTTTAAAGCTCTGGCATCAAAACGCAGCTACGCAAAATGATCTGCCATTAAAACTTACACCCCAAATGTCATGCCCAGCCTTGCTTTCTAGCCCAACAACCAGGACCTGTCATGCCTCATCCCTTCACCGCTACCCTCAGATGCTTCTGCTTCTCTGGCAGCCTGAAATGAATTAAGTGCTTAACATTTAAATCCCCTAAGCAGCAGTCCTGCTGTTCCAACAAGTGTTCACACTCACCAGCTCCGAAATAAACATTCACATCTCAAGACTCAGCTATCCTGAAAAGTCATCTTAACCGTCTTTCCAAAACAATTTGTAAACACGCATTCATTAATTCTGCTCTAACCAAATGGCCGCTCCTCCATCCAGTCCTAACCTCTGCAGTCTGAAGGGAATAACAACACACATACACAAAAAACACACACAAAAAAACGAAACAAAAACACCCTCACAGCCTTAACAGTGTACCGTGCCCCTCCTTCCATCCTATCCTGTCTTATCCTATTCTGAACAGGACTCGGTTCTATCACTCTCTGGGCCCAGTGACCCGTGTGGCCCGGATCCCCTACAGAGGAGTCCTGAGGCCCAGCAGGTACACACATCCCGACCGGAAAAACAACCTGACCTCAACCAAACCTTCTCTTATCCTCACTTCATGCCCCTCAGTCCCCGCAGGGAACGCTTTATGCTGGTGTTTCTGGTGTGCGTGTGTTTAGCGCTAGGTTAATCCTGTTGTGGGAAATGTGTGTGTGTGTGCGTGCGTTGGTGAAATCACAAATCAGGTGAATGGAAAAGGATCAATTTGGGATCATGATTCTTCATCTCTTGCTGCGTACAATCAGTCTATATTCTTCCTTCATGCTCTCTTAATTTTCTTGCATGTCTGCCCCACACTCAGACACACACACACACACAAACAAAAACAAACACAAACATAATGTACACATAGACAAGAAACACAATCTAGACTTCTTCTTGTCATAGGTTTACAAGATATTCCACAGCTTGGAGCTAAAAGACAGTTTCCACTGTTGCACTCGTCTCCATGTGTTGCTGGAAACAAACTGGAAACATCCTCATTCCTAAAGTAGAGATGAACAGACTCTTCAGGGTTATTAAAGCCAATTCTCATGGATGTTGCATATTAAGCCTCCGTTACAGTTATGGATGGGTCTTTTTCTTTCCCTCTCTCCACCAGGCTTTATTGGGCTCCTGCACTGGGCTTCTTCCTCTGATCCTCCAGACAAACACAATCTGCACACCACCTTTTCTGTGTCTGCTGCCCTTTCTGCAGATACCAGCATTAAGATTTATATCTGTGAAATTCACTTCTGTGAAAACGAAAGACCGAAAATAGAGGCTGTTAAAAAAAAAAAGTATTTTCATGAAGGAGAGATTAAGGTGGCTTTGCAGATTGCGTCTGCCATTTTTTTTTTCTACTAGTTCATCTCTGATTTGATCTCATTTATGTGGGTGCATGAGAACACGCATGCTTTCCTGTGTGTATGACTGTGAATGTAAGTTGTAACGTTCGTCTCTGTCCTGTTGTAGCTCAGCGGAGTCAGAGGAGCTTGCAGTTCACTTGTATCCCGGAGCAGTCACAGTGCAGGGGGTGTTGAGGCGGAAGACTGTGCTCAAGGAGGGCAAGAAGCCAACAGTGAGAACACCACACACTTTCTTATTTACACACATTATACAACCATGCATGTGCATATATCCATGTGCTCTGCCTACAGCCATACAGGAGCATATTGGCAATAAATGCAGTCTGCAGAACGCAGGACCTCAGAGACTCTTTAACCTTCTGAACATCTCTGTTTCTGTCTGTTCCTTTATACTCATTGTAATTCTCTTCCTTTTCTTGAATTTTTTTCAATACTTTTGTTCGCCTTGTGCCTCTTATGACATTTTTATATTTGTACTGAGATTATCCTATTCTTTTCTGGCCGGAAACAAGGCTGGAACTCTTAATGCAGTTGGAATAACTTAAAACTCTCACAGGTAATGTGGGTGATTCATGATATTCTTTGATGTGACAGGTTCTAAAAATGTTTTTACAGTCGGGCCTTGTAGTAAAATGTAATCTCTCTTCACCAGAAATGTTAATTAGCAAGTTTGGCACTTTTGTAAGCCCAAGAAGTTAGCATCACACTGGTTGAGTTTGAGTCTGTAAAAAAACAAAAAATCTCCCAGTGTGCAACATGAAAGAAAGTGTAGATTTACAGTTTCTTTCCGACTAAATTTTGTCATTTGTGTTGAGAGACACTCATCAGAAGCATCGAGTGCTTTAGCATAAGCCAGGCTTTATTCTCCATTTATCCAAACAAGCGCAGACTGGCAATGACTTTAAGTCCTTCAAACCGTGAAGTCTTCTCCTGGGATTCATCTTTCCGCCTCTGCCTTTGTAATCATGTCTCTTTATCTGTCCCAGTCAAAGGTTTGTGAATCACAGAAAATTCCTTCAGAATTTTATCTTCGTACAAATCTGAGAGCACATGAGCGCATGAATCCAGTACTTTAACATTTCACTGACTTAATCAGGCTGAGGTGAAGATGACTAATTGGATTTCACTGTTGTGCCTCCAGGTGGCGTCATGGACCAAATACTGGGTCGCTCTTTGTGGAGCCCAGCTCTACTACTACCCTGCCAAGTCCCTGAAGGCCACTGAGAGAAAGCATGTAAGTCAAAATCACACACACACACACTCTGTGCTATCTCGTCATCTGTTTTACAGTCTGCAGGCACTTTCATGCCATGCATTTTTACAGCAGATGATGGAGCTTTTTGAGGTTTTCCTGTGTTTGTTGAGGTGGGTGAGAACAATAACAGATAGCACATAACCGCACTTAGACACCTGAAGGCCAGAGACCTTTTCCATGTGAACTACAGTTGCTGATAAAACTGAGATCTAGTATACCAAATGACTCAAAAACACACTCAATTTTACAAGGAGATGACACATGATAGTCATTACTAACTCACTCTTAAAGAGTTTAATTGCAGAATAAATTTGTGGCAAAACATTTATTTGTTTTTACTTGACATGCAATGCAAAAGGAAATCATCAGGAAAATGCAGATGAGACAAGTTAACACATTTTTCACATCGTTTTGACACATTTTAAAACAAGTTGAATATGTTTATCTCACTGTGTGTGTGTGTTTGAAAGAAAGAGAGTTTGACAAGAGCATTTATATTCCTTTCACTCTGGAGAAAAAACCCACAAACATCTGGCTTTTGTCTTCAGTGGGAAAGGGTGCAACCGGCATTCATTCTTGGATCAAATGACTCTGCAGTAGTCGCGAGTTATTTATTGACTCCAGCTCTCATCGACAGTGATGAAAATGTGACGTGCCCCCTTTGGTGGCACAATGCTATGACAACATAGCTGTATCAACAAAAGGTATCAAGACTTGCACTGCTTTTGGTAACTTAAACTCATCTTAGCCTCAAATTCCATCTGTCTCTGTTCGCGTAAGCAGCTCTTGAACATCTTTCAGAGGACATTTACTGGCAATAGTAAAGAAGTTGATCACCTATTTTAAGGGCTTCACCTGCATTCAAAAGACTTGCATACATGTGTTTATTTTGGTGTAGAATTGCATAGAGCTCAGGGGACAGTGTGGGGATGATGTAAGATGCAGTGTGTGTGTTTGTGTGTGTGTGTGTGTGTGTGTGTGTGAGTGGAGAAGACAGGGTGGGCTGTGGCACGGGGGGGGTCAGACAGATGGTAGCACTCATTGAATAATGAGACCAATGACATCACTGCAGTCCTGTGTGTCACTCACAGGGTAATGAGAACCTTGTGCATATGCAGACTCACAGGCACACACAAACACACACACACACACACACACACACACACAAACACACACACACACACGGTATGAAGTAGCATTCAGAGTAATTATGAGAAAGAAAATGAATTCCATGTCTCCTGATCTCTGTCCAGTTTAAGTCCACGTCCAGTAAGAGCGTGTGTGTGGTGGGTCTAATGGCCATGATGGCAGACGATCCGGAGCATCCTGATGTCTTCTTGTTGACGGACTCCGAGCACGGTGAGACACATATACACACACGCACACACACGCAGAAAACAAAAGGAGAAGCAGAAATGACAAATAAAAGCAAGCAGTCAGCTCTCTGAGAGCGGATGTAGTAAAAAGCTAAACTGGGTCACTGGAGTTTGGTTTGAATGATGACTGCACAAATTTATATACATGCACACACTAACCTTTCACACACACATTCAATTTTTGTCCACATCTCAATGAGCAGTAAGTACCCGTCGGCTTAAGTATATATTTGTCATATCTAACATTTTTTATCTTCAATACACATCTGGTAAGGCACACACACACACATCTGTCCTGAACTTTTCCACTGTGACTTTGTTTGTCTTGTACTGAGCGAGCCAAAGTCAAGCGAGGTTTCAACTGTTTCTCTGGTCCTGAAAAAAAAAAAAAAAAACGGATGGGAACGAGAGATTTTGCATCTCACACTGTTTGTCTCCGTCGTCTAGGTAACACCTACAAGTACCAGGCAGGGAACAGGATGAACGCCTTGCTCTGGTTCAAACATCTGAGTGCTGCTTGTCAGAGCAATAGGCAACAGGTATGAAGCCGTACAAACACACACAAACACACACACACTTCCACTCATACACACACTAACCGTTTTCTGTTCCCTACATTTTACACACCTCTGCTTCGCTCCCAGGTGCCAGCCAATCTGATGTCATTTGAGTGAGCTGTGCTGAGGAGAGACTGAGCGAAGGAGAGAGGGATGAGGAGGAGGAGGAGGAGCGTTGACTCAGTAATGGGAGCTTTCACTGCCATGTGCCCCGACCGCCGACCCTCCGATCCAAGCCCCGGCCTCACTGCAGCCTCACCTGCCACCACTGCCTTAACCAGAGTACCCCGTGTGTGTGTGAATGTGTGTGCGCACATGTGTGTGTGTTTGATGTACTAACTACTGAACAAGGACCTACACCACTGCTCCTGTGCTCCTGTCTCCTATTTGCTCTCAGTGTTTGGTTTTTACTGTTCAGGACGTCAGCGGAGCCATTCAACTTCTCCTCTCCTCTCTCACAGACTGTCCTCGGATGGACAGAAATAATCCTCTCCTCTGTTTTTTTGTTTTTTTTTTAAAATGAATTAACTACTTTTTATTTGTGTCCTTGCCATGCTTGGATGCAAGATTCCCGCCTTTTTTATTGGCCGAGCACAATCACAGCGTGCACACTCACATCGGACTAACCCACTGGACTTTGCGGGGTTTGATAACACTTCTCTCTTTTTTTTTTTTTTTTTAATTAGTTAGTTCACACTTTCAATTGATGGTCTCTTAATTCACTTGAGTTGGCTTGGAGTCACAGCATTATTTACAAGAGCCACACGCTCACACTCTCTCTAATGCACACACACACAAACACACACACAGAGGCCTATTTAATTGCATCCTTATAAACGTAAGGGCTCTGATTCGCAATCAATTCCAGCAGAAACAACTCCCACACTTCCTGAATGTGTCCAGTTTTTATTACTGAACTTAGCGACCCCCCCCCCCCCCCCCCCCGGGG
>JAPZDZ010000021.1:21047837-21066129 GCA_029783805.1 Acanthurus tennentii
GCGACAGTTTCCAAGTATGTGTGTATATTTTTGAGTGCCTGTGCATACTTCTCTATTTTTTTAAAACAATGTAGTTAAAGCCAGACAGGCAGTCTGTTGAGGCTGCTGTCCCTGCTGAAGAGTAACCAGCTCCTTTAATCCTCCGTGTGACCAACCGCCAGCTCTTGCCACGACTCGGCTTGTGGTGTACTGAAAGTGTGACGACAATGAGGACTCACAAGCACATATGAAGTTGAAACTTTACCCATCTGTGTCCAATTGTGGCCTGTGAAAGAGCTTTTTTTTCCCCGCTGCATAATGGAGCAGAGACTGTTGAAGTGACAGAATCCCAGAGCTGAAGCTCTTACAAATGGTTGCTTGTGTTTTAAATCTGATTGGTTTGTCGAAGATGAAGAGGGTTTGTGAATGAAATAAGAAAAATGGGTGAGACAGATTTGGGGGTTTGGAGGTGGGGTTGAACATTGTTTACGTGTGTTTATCTGCAAACGGTGGTTGGTTTATTTCTGTACTTACATATTCAAATGAGCTGTACCTTCTTGTCATTTGCAATATACTAAAATTGGTGCAGTGAAGCAGGAATTGATGCTGCCTCAAAAACTCTGGAAAGAAAGGGGTGTAAACAGAGCTGAGATGTAAACAAATCCAATGTGGACACTCAAAAATCCTTGTTACATTTCCCTTCAATCCGTCTGATGTTCATAATGGTTTGAGAAAAAGGCAAAAGAGCTAATGTGGAAACCTGAGTTACAAGTTTTAAATCTAACCAGACTTTCTGGGGCCATCTTGGCAGGTCTATTTGAATCAGTATAAGTTTAACAGTCTTTCCCTTGAGAAAAACCCAGATTATATTGAGCGCTTTTTTGTAGGGTTTTCCTCACTGTAACTTGAATTTACATGATGTTCTTTTTATTATTCTAATTTCTGTACAATGTATGGTCAAAATAACGGAAACAAATTTGAATTTGAGATGTAATTGCAGTTTAAGTTGACTCATTTCTTGGATCTCAAGGCAAATTACTACTAATATAATAACCATCTCTTTAGGGATGAAAGTGGGCAAAGTTAAAAGTCAAGGGTTCCTCATTCATCGGAATTTTTTTTTTATTGCAACAAAACCTGATGCCATGCTTGGAAATTCCCCTTTTTGTGTGACTGATCGTGTTTCCTTTAAATTGACCATACTGTCTACAAATGCACAATTTGCCCTGTATTAACTTTGTTTGAGTGAATCTGCTTTCTGAATTTGTTCTTTTTAATGGTCGTGATAGTTGAGATGAAGGGTTCAGCCAGGGGACGTTTTTTCCAGTGTGGTTATATGTGTTAATGCTCTGATTTTTAGGAGGAGTGGAATCAATGTGAATCTGTGCCTCCCGCGTGGCGGACAGGCATCAATTCACGGTTTACCAAGGACAGCAACAGCAACCTTTGTTCGAGTCACTGAAGGTCGCCAGGGGATGGGCAGATGACCTTTGACCCCCTCCCACCTTTTCCCCCTGTGTGTGTCTGTCTCTGCCTGTGTCATGACTGTGGCGAGCGCTGTGACCTCACTGCTGAGTGATGCGCTGCCTGGTGTGAAGACTGAGAACCAATAAACACTCTGCCCTTTTTTACTCCACACATCAGTCTCCTGCTCATTGTTCTGATTGAGATTGTGTGTTTTTGTGAATGTTGATCTGGGCCACAGGAGGCCGACATGAGTGGCAGGCTGTGTGCTAGTGAGGGTGTACTATATCAGGGTATAGTATGGTTTAATATTATTTAAATACAAACATGTAATTTCAAGCTTTTTTTGAAAACTGCTATTTAAGTTGTTTGAGAGCAGCAGGGAAAAAACTGAAAGCTCCTGTAACAAAAAAAAGCTGCCTGAAGCCCTCCTGCATAGTTGGTTTAATTACTTTGCAGTTTTGCTCATTTAATCCAAAAGCTTTAATCCTTGAATCAGCTAACAAATAACCAAGTGAGACATGACACTGATTTGAGTTACTGTAATTGTGTTGGCTTCTTTTTATTCAGTCAGTAATTAATCTTAATGAAACATTGCAACACAAGGCTGCAAGGCTCCAGTCACACTCATCCAGAAAAGAACAGATGTTGAATTTTTAGTAATACAAAATGAAGAAATGTCTGTTTATCTGTAGTAGTCATTAAGAAAGAGGAAAACATATGTGGCACCAACACTCTGAGGTGCACCCTATCATATCAAACATATGTTATTACACAATTTTGCCACATAGACTACATTTATTTAGCGGTTTTTCATTAAAAATATGAAATGTAATCTAAACTAATGTAAATATAGTTGTTTTTTAAAATGTATTTCGATTTAAGAGGGGCTTTTTTCTTTTTTGTAATATTTTAAATAAAAACTAAGTAAAATATTGAATAACTAACTAAATGACTTAATATTAGCTTAGGTGTTGCAAGATAAACCATTTTCTCTTTAATTACAGGGCGATTCGGGGCTCTATTAAAGTTCTCAACTGGTCAAAAACTTTTGACATACACAGGCTAAAGAAGACGATGGTCAAATAGACGTGATCCTGGGTGAAAATAAGTGCAAAAAGCGCTGTGTTTGAGTATGCCACTCTCATTTTAATCCCGTTGCGTTTTTACACTGTTATATATTTACGCACTCGTGTTGCATCACTGCCACCTGGCGGCGCGGTGGAGCACTCGCAGGAGGAGGAAGTGTTTCGGAAGTGGACACGGTAGGCCAGAGAAGGAAATCGAAGGAAAAGGGCGGAGGAGAGGGAGCTACCGGGGGGATTGAGAAAATAAACCATCCCGACTTTTAGCAGCACGAGTGAATTACATGTAACTTAAATCTTGCAGGACTTTGCAGACACTTGGAAGCTACTTTGTTTACGGTGATAGGCATATGGCCAGAAGGTAAGTCAGCTCGGTGGGCAGCCAGTGAAAACAACAGACGACGTAGTGTTAACAGTAACGTTAGCTAGCTTGTCCGCTTCAGCTAACGCACACAAGCAAGGTGTGCATCGGTTTGCTGAGCAGCTAGCTAGCTCTATCATGACAGATGTGACCACATCGTTGCAGATGCGGTGACCTAAAACGACAAATAGCGCAGGAATAATCACCGCAGAAAATCCCGTAAATAGACTCGTCATTTGGGAGATTTTAGGTGTTTTCGTGCTGTTAATCCCGGCCAACCGTTTTCTCACTGGTGTCAAAAAAAGGCAGGAGCATCATGAAAGACCGATTGTGTAGAAGAAAGGTTGCCTGCGTGGCCAGATTCGTTTCGGCTGAGCTGTATCAAAACCAGCTGAGCTGTAATTCACAGTGTGTTAACTTGCTAATGACTAGCTTGTCGTAAGGCTATGTCATGGCTTTGATAACGTTGCGCAGGGTTTGGTTGGCGCTAACCCATATCAACGGCAGCACAAAGTCCGTAAAATGCAGTTTAAACGTGGCAGTTGTGTTAATTTTACTACCGTGATCAGAAGCCCACAACATGCAGAGTTGACACGTAAAGGCCTCGATGTCTCAGTTTTTGTTGTAAATGTGTGTAGCGTTAGCAGGCAGGTGAATTCAACCTGAGGCTTGGTGGTTAGAGAGATATCACCAGGGTTTCTCATTTGCTAGGTTAAGCCCGTCAACGCAGAGGGCTGTGCGGGGTCCTGCACCTCATCTGACCCCCCCACCCCCCTCTGCACCGCAGCAGGACGGCATGTCCATCATCTCCTGACTGGAAACAGGGAGAGTCAGTAACTGAAAGACTTCTTCCTTTTCCCCCAAATCGAGTATTGGAGAGCAAGGGATTATATTAGCTTCAACAGACAGGGAGGTTTAATTGCTATATGTGTGGTCCATCAGTTTTAACACAGCCCAGTGGAGCAGCATGCACAGTTAGAGCCAAAGTAAGCTTTGCTGTTAATTTTCACACAGTGCTAGGTTTGTGCTGTGGCATACTTTTGAACACACACACACACAGATTTACTCAGACCGGTCTGTGTCATCCTGATGTAGTTACATATGCTGGACAGGCTTCAGCTGTGCTGCAGTACTGGGTCATCATCTGCCCTGAGGGGAACCAAGCGAGAGGGGCAGCAAATCAATCAGTTTTCCCTCCTCATACTATTGACAGCACACTTTTCATCTCCCTCTCTCTCTCTCTCTCTCTCTCTCTCTCTCTCTCTCCAGTTCCCCTTCCCTAGTTTATCTATCTAGACCCTAAGAAACAATTCAAAATTCAAAACAATTCCTGCCTCTCTTAAATCTACACCTATGGGAGGCAGGAATTGTTTTGAATTTTGAATTGTTTCTTAGGGTCTAGATTTGCATTTTTCTCTATAGAGATAAAGCCATTTTCAGCATAAATAAATGCAGACAATGCACAAATTTGTGGATAAATTTCACCAGAATGCAGAAAATAAAGGGTTAAAAGCACAAGTTTCCTTAAAATTGACCCTCCCAATCCCCTAGTTAATTAGTGCCCCCCTTTCCAAATGATGACATTAAACTCACACTCCTGTTTGCTCCTCCTCTTCCCTCCCAGCCTTCTCTTATATATGTTTCTCTCCCTATAGGTGACTGTTTGCTTACACTGTAGTTCCAGGAGAAAAGCAGCAACGCTCCGGTCCTTCAGGAGAGTTTTTTTTTCTGACAGGACAGGGGGTTGGGCGGGCAACGAGGGAGTTGCAAGGGCCATGCAACAGGGGTGAGGGAGAATCGCTGCGGGGGACAAACACAGCGTCGGTCGAGGTGGGGGCCAAGGCCGGTCGTTGCGGAGATGAAGCTCAAACAGCGCATGGTGGTGCTGTGTGCCGTGCTTCTCCTGCTGGGCCTGGCCAAGATCTTCCTGCTGGATGGAGGCGAAGGCTCCGCGGCCAGCCGACGGGACCTCAGAGCATTTCGCAAGGTCAGGGCGCCGGTCGGCTATTTTTAGCCCCTCCTCCTTTTTTTTTTTTTTGAGACTAAATAAAAACAACAGGGCTGACATTAGGAAGTTTACAAAGAAGGATGCATGAGTCTGATTGGATATAGCTTGCATAAAACATACTAAACAGTACTGGTGAGCATATGGTAGACATGTAAATATCAATAAACTACACACTGTGTTATTATCACCCCAGATGGAGGCCGGCCTCTCTCTGTCCCGTGGTGCTCGCCTTACTCACACCCTCCAGTCTCCGTGGGAGATAGCAAGCCAATGGGTGGGCCCAAGAGAGGTGTACCCCGAGGAGACCCCGGAGCTGGCTGCTGTGCTCACCTCCCTCAGTTCTGCCAGGATAGAACGGGCAGATGTGGGCTATAAGGGCACGCAGCTCAAAGCCCTGCTGGTGCTTGACGGGGGACAGAAAGTGGTCTTCAAACCCAAGAGGTCAGATTTGTTAAAAATTGTATTACACAATTATATATTAATTAAAAGAATGAGTCTCATTTTTCTACATTTTTCTTCACCGTTTCTCAGATATAACAGAGACTATGTGGTCGAAGGCGAGCCTTATGCTGGCTATGATAGACACAATGCGGAGGTGGCTGCTTTTCACCTAGACAGGTGTGTAAGCATCATTATCATAGTGTCTGACATTTTTCCTCTCTGATCTGTTAATGGAACAGAGCTACCTTATAATAAAGTTTTGATGTTGTGTCCTGTTGGTTCCATCCTCTCTGCAGGATCCTGGGGTTCAGGAGGGCGCCCCTAGTGGTAGGGAGATATGTCAACCTGCGAACAGAGATCAAACCTGTGGCCACAGACCAGTTGCTGAGCACCTTCCTCATGCAGGGTTAGATTCTTCTGAATTCTCACACTTTTCTGAAATAACTTTCTAGTAAGAAGAATGTGTTTTTTTTTAATCATCTCAGAGTGAAAGTGTGGTGATGTTGTATTAATAGTTTTCCCCTTTTTGACTCATCAGTTCACTTTCTCAATCAGTCTTAACTAATTTTTTTTTAATCTCTCAGTTTCACTCACCTCTTGTCACCTTTCCCTTTTCATGGCTTTTTCAGTCAGCACACTAAAACAGGATACACTGAATCTCGCTCAGTCCTGTTTGGTGAGGGTGTGGCTCCATACAGTTCACACAGTATAATCATTTCAAGCCAAGGTTATGCTTTTGTCAAACTCCTATGTCACATTACTAAACAAATAAATCAGCAGAAGAGGGGTGTGGATACATAGATTTTAATGCTCTTTTATGTGAATTAATTTCTGTAATGGATTTAGCTTGATGTGTGGAAATGTATCGGAGCTAAAAAAGCCTGTAAGCGCTACCTTTGTTGAAGGGGAACTCCAGCAGATTTACCCATAAAGGTCAGTATAACAGTCCAAAGCAGGAAACTTGTGAAAAGAGCTGTGTATTTTCTTTATGTGGCTTATAAAAGTGTGAGAAAATAACCCAGATGATGTCATCTGCTAATTGCTCAGCTTAGCCTTTTGAGACCACACATTTACATCAGTGAGTCTGCATTAAAAACCAGAGACACAGCGGTTTGATAGACCAGTGCGTTTGCTTGACATGAGGTTTTTTTAAATGATTATAAATTATCGATCAATTTATGGCATATATTGGAGTAGAGGATAAACAATTAAAATGATAGAATTTAGATCCTGACTTGACTGCTTCTTATCTTTTTTATGTCTTTTGTGTGTCACAGTAACTGCATGGTGTTGCATCACTAAATCGGTGATGTGTCCCTTTGACACTGTGTCATAGTTTGATATTGTCTCTCATAAGAGGAGCATGACAGCATTTGACACCTCAGAATGATGAAAGAACTAAATCAAGTTTACCACCTCAGTTTTATTGTACTTTTATACCATTTTAGTTTTCCAGTACTCATTTCCTGGTGAGCTCAGTTATTTTCCAATGAACAAGAACAGGCCTGCTCTGTTGCACTTGGGTTTTCATAGTATTTTTGATATGTTTTTTTTTTTTTTTATTGGCAGCTGATTGCTTTTAGACAATTTTCAGTATAACTATGCAATTGGAAGATTGGGGTTAGTGCAGGTATCAGGGACAAATAAACAGCAACACTCAGCGGTCATGTGTGTGTTATTTGTCTCTGGCTGCTTCTCAGACACTCTGTCTTGCGAATATCTGTGAATTGTGTTAAAGAGAGAGAGATGGACAGAGAACGGATTAATGCTTTGTGCACAGCTCATTAATGAATTTTTTTTTCCCCTCAAAAATTGTATTCAATATTCAATTAAAAAAAGGCTTTAAGAATAATTTTAAAAAAAAATTCTAAATGATAAATAGACTTGTGATCAGTGATCATTATCAGCTGATATTCCCTCCAGCAGTCAAGTGATCTGGGCCCATATTGGACAAGTTATGTGCCAGGAATTAATATTTCGTATTACTTATCCTGAAACTGTCTCTCACTCCATTGTGCAGAAAATTGTTCTGTATCTTTAGTTTCCTGATATATTTTTGATGTTGATATTTAAAATGACATAAACCATCTGCTTAATCTGCATGGTAGCTTGCTTCTCACCAGGCATATGAAGTTGGCAAAATAATGTTAAGTTAAACTGCTGGTGTTTGTCCTAACCAAGAAATCTTAAAGCAGAAGCAAATCTGTTCCTCCCTGAACTAAAATATTGGCCTCAAAAATGTTGCTTTTTGCACATTGTTAACTCAATAATATGGCAGTGAGTTTTGTTATGACCGTGTACAAAGCGTGGTGCAAAAGCATGTGTAATAAGTGTTGCGCAATGTGCTACCTATACTATTTACCAAAGGCTGGCGGATGTGTAAACACACTTTGATGATTAAATTTGGTGGAGTTCCCCTTTAAAGTCATAAATCTCCACTTGCTCATCAAAAAGCAAAGATTGCTTTTGCTAGTAAAGTTAAATTTAGAATTGCAACGATTTAGAATGAAAATTGATTATGAATGGCCTTAATCGATCCCCACAAGCGAAAATCTGGTGTTGCTGCAGTAAGAGGGCAGAGTAAAAGTACAGATAAAATAGCAAAATGTCAATAAATTAGTAAATAATTGGGAGTTTGTGAGCAAAGAATTTAAAAAATCTATAGATGAGCAAACTATCTAGAAGTTTAAATTTCAAACAGTTTCAAAGATCACTGGTATTACAATTGCGACTTTTTTGTTTTTTGTTTAGGCAGAAACACCAAAAATTCAATGGTCTCAGCTTCCATAACATGAGGATATGCTGTTTTTTTCTTGTCTTACCTGACAGTGAATCTTACATTTTGGGGTTTTGGGGCTTTGGAAAAAGGCATGTTTGCAGTAGGACTTTCTGATGGGCTCTTTTTCTGGTGTTTAGAAGACTAGAAACAAATTGTTATTATTCAGAGAATGATGGACAGATAAAATAAATATGTAAGTTGCATCCTTTGTTATTTCATATCATTGTTGTCAGGAAAAGAGTGTTATTATTAACTTTTGAGTTTAGACACTCAAATCCATTATTAAGTATAATTAATAGATTTAGAGCCCTTGGCATCATCAGGTGCACAAGTTTCGACCTGACAAACCTGATCGTTCTGTTTATGAGTGTGTAGACATCTGACACAACTTTGCATTCACTGTTTCACCAGTGTCACAAACGCATCAGTGTTGTGATAAATTATGTCAGCTTCAGGTATACGTCGTTCACTGTAAAAGGTCACGGGCATCATGATACTACTGCTCATCTTTGCAGCATCGCCTGTTCTGTTACTGCCCATGCGGTCATGCTTATGCAGACCTGCGGTTTTTCTCCTCGTCATATCGCATATGACCGATTCGAAAGCTGTTCGGGCCTCTTACTTTTTTTTTTTTTTTACATTTAAAGTTGTCACTTACCGCCAGTTACTGTTCAACGTGATATGAATCATCTCTGTAAATGCCTTTGCAATTGTGGTTTTGAGAGGGTTGACAGAATGACATCGATTGACACCGTGATAGAGGCACAGATGCGTCATTTAGTTCCCAACAGAGGATAAAACTTTTTTTTTTCTGAAAATTTTACTTCCCAAGGGTTTCTTCACCTCATAAAGAAGACCACTGCTCCCAGCTGCATCCAGTCATGTGAGAACTTTTGAATAGGTTTTTCCCAGGTGTTTTTTTATATATCTGACGGGATTTCTACTTTCACCCCATTAAAACTACATTTTTTTCTCACAACATTAAAACATGATTGTTTAAAATTCAACACAAGCATCATTTCAGCTGTTTCTTTATCGCAGACCATCACTGTGAACAGTTTTCAACAGTAGAGCTACATAGTTTTGAAAAAATATTCTTTTTGTAATGTGTTTAAAAAATTTTTAAAAAGTGATATAGTTCAGTGACACAGCGAAGTAGCGTGGGATCATGGGATTTTTTTTTATTTGTATATCATCGTTGATCAGCCACTGCTGCAGATGATTATCTGTCTAAGGGGGAAATGTTCATGGACAAGTTCATGTTGAAGTTTTATTTTTTGTCACATTAGTCGATCATGCAGACCTCTTCCTCCGACTCAGTGGTTTACCACGACACTTAGTGACAGGGGACCATTACGCTGACTAAATTTCTGATTTCACTGAGTTGTGGAAACTTTGATCATGGTAGCATACAATCTCAAACGGCAATATACAACAAAGATTTAATTGTTTTTTAGAAGTTTTAACGTGAAAATGTTACATATTGTCAATTAAGGTCCTCTATTCGGCTTGATTTTATGACTTATTGTGCAGATGCAAAGATACTTTTTGAACGGTAACTTATGAGCTTAGATTTAAAGCACAAAGTGCAGCTCGTATCACCTGGTTAGTCACAGTTAGATGTGTCAGACTTTTTAAAACCTTCATAATTTGAAAAAAAAAGTCTAATCTATTAAAATAAGTCCAGGTCAGGATCCATGACAGCTGTGTGCTGAATAGTTTTTAACTCCTTTCCTAATAACAGCCTCTTTTTTAATGCCTGTCTTCACACATTTCTTAGTGGCAGAATGCAAAACTTTTCCTCGTGCTGTTTAAGTTTTGTTTCAGCAACACAGCAACTTTAGTCTGGTATCTATGAATGAATCAGCCTTGAATGCTTTTGTAGAAATCAACTTTCCACTAAAGTCAGCCGAAGCCTGTCAGGGGCTTCTTTGTCTTATAACAGAGTAGCCAGTTGACAACCTGATTGGTTTGGACACTTTGTTGACTGCATGGTCCTTTTTTAAATTAGTAATGAAATTATGATATTTGAAAATCAAAAAGCTTGGTGAGGTATTTAATATCACTCTTATTCTAGTTCCTTCACATTAACTGGCTGTGAAAATATGAAATGTCATTAAGAGTTTAATGGTTCATTTGTCAATCTACAGCTCAGGTTTGTACATCAAAACACAAAGTCTACTCCTCTTTATGCCACACAAGAAAAACATTTTTCAGGTTGGGTGCAGTGTTGATGAGTCTCACATCCTGAGGAAAGAGGATGAATCATTCTACAACACTTTTTGTATTTTTGTTTTTGTCCATGGGGTGAGCCATGTGTATGTTGGGGGGGGGGTAGTTCTACTCTGTAAGGACAAAATCTGAAGGTTCGTGTGAGGCTGCTGTATCAATGCGGTCAGTGTAGCTTGTGTGTTTTTTGCGTTATATGCTGGAATCGCTCTCTTTCAGTTCACATTTGTTCACTCCAGAATCATACTCCTCCTCTCACAGTGTCTGCATCCCTTATAACATGACATGATCTCTCAGGGGCCCACATTTTATGCCTTATGTTGAGTTTTTATTGTTTTATTTAACTTTATTTTATTTTACTTTATTTTTTGAATGTGTGTGTGCGGGGGGGGGGAGTTCTGGGGCATTTGTCTTTTGTTTCTAATGTAAAGGACTTTGAGTTGCATTTTATTGTAAGAAAAGTGCTCTATAAATAAAATTTTATTCATTAATTGATGATCAAGTGGATTCATTTTCATCGGTGCATTTTCTTTCTTTCTTTTTTTTCAGGTAATAATACGTGTTTCTATGGAAAGTGTTACTACTGTCGTGAGAGCGAGCCGGCGTGTGCAGAGGGGGAGTTAATGGAGGGATCGTTAACACTCTGGCTGCCGGATGTCTGGCCTTTGCAGAAACACAGACACCCCTGGGGACGCACATACAGAGAGGGGAAGCTGGCCAGGTCGGTGTTCAGTTTGAAATCAGTAAGAACCTCTGCTTGATTAGCATCTTCATCAGAGGAAATCCCACCTCATAATTCATCATTGCTGTCAATGTTTATCAGCGGAACAAAGGTTGCTGTGCTGATGCTGAGTGTCAGCTGTTCCACAGTGATGGTATTTTAGACCAGTGGTTGTAATCACAGTACACCCACATCTTTATTCTGAGAAAAGACAACTGAGGGGTTGACTATGTGAAAGATGGTAGACTGTGATATTTACAGGTATCGTAAAACTTTATCAGGATGCGTCTATTGTTGCATTGTCGCCTCTGAAATTAAAGTAAAGGGAAGCCATGAGGTGCCTGAACGTTTATGGCCATTTAAACAGTCTAGACAAGGCTTTTTTTTATAGCTGATGAGTATTTATTTATTTAACGAGCCAGGTGGCAATAGTGGCAGTTAAATGCTAACAGACAAACTAACATGAAACACAGCCACCATAGTGTCAGTTAAAATCAAGAAGTGACGTTTGTGGTTTAGTTTTTGCAGTAGGATAATGCAGGATGTGTTAGTCAGCGCATCTGTTTTTGTTTAACACAAAAGTTTAATACTCTCTCACTGAAGTCATTTGAACTCTTAATGTGATCTCTTTATTTTCTGCACCGTGTCATCAAAATGAATTGAGAACAGTGACTCAAGGTGAAATATTCCACCCAGAGCTGCTTTAAAGTTGATCAGACAAGATCAGAGAACGTTTGCAGTGATGATGACAATTCATTCTCACCCATCTGTCATCAAATACGAAGCAAAAGCTGACTTAACAGAATAACTGAGGAGTGAATTTGGACAGAATTTCACTCCAACTCTGCTTCAGTCTCTCTTCACTGTGGACGGGGCCCCTGCTGAGTTAAAGGTGGATATGCAGCTCTGTTCATCACTAATGATGCTCCCCACTGAGCGCTCCAAACGTCATAAGATTTTTCGCTCTTGAAGGAGGTTCAGCTGCATTTCAAAATGCAGAAAATTATGTAAGATTACAAAACCATGTTTGATGTGATCCTCAAGTTGTTTAGATCTGGCTGACGCTGTTATAGGTTTATTCAGTGGAAGCGCATGTCCTATTTAGATCCTGTTTACGATTCTAGATTGGGGAGAAAATGATGAAAGTCTATTACAAATGTGAACAAATAGAGGCCTTTTCATGTTTGTTTGACAGAGAATGAGGTTTAATTGAGTGCTAAGTGCTTGTTTTCAGATCATGTTGGTCTCGGCTGTGTCTGCTAAGCGCACCAAGGATTTTGTAGAGATGGAGTGAAGATAATGAAAGCAGATTATTGAAAGAGATTGCACTAGTATTTTAGGAAATAAACACCCCCTGTGACACACAGGTATTACTTCCTGCTCATAAAACAGTTCCCTTGTTTGAGTTTTCATATGAAAGGCAGAGGTTAACACGTATGCATGACAAACAATTTCTCGTAAATATGGTTAATTCTGATAATGATTACAACTGATTTGTGGGTGTTTTGTGGTGTTTGCGTTTGTCAATCATTCAGGTGGGAGTATGATGAGAGTTACTGTGAGGCTGTGAAGAAAATGCCTCCGTATGATGCAGGGCCAAGGCTGCTGGATGTCATCGACACAGCCGTATTTGACTATCTCATCGGGAATGCAGACCGCCATCACTACGAGAGTTTCCAGGATGATGGCGGAGCCAGCATGCTCATTCTGCTAGACAACGCAAAGAGGTGGGTGACACTGTGAGGAATCTGAATAACTAAGATCCAGCTACAGCAGGAAGTGAGTAGGACCTGAATGAACAACAGTGTGGAAAAATTACAAATGAAACCAAACCGACTTGGATTAAACACAACCGAGACGCTGCATCAAAGTTGAAGGCTGAGTCAGACAAATAGCTAAATGCTAAAATACTTTCAAGTGTCCTTAAGTGGAGATTTCTGCATTCATTCAGGAAATTATGGCTTCAAGTGTGTCTCGTAAATGATTCAACAACACAGTTGTTGTGAAATCTCCTTGTGTGTGAATCTGGAGGCAACAAGACAGACACTGAGTGAGCTGGTCATAGTGGGAAAGATGATAAAACTTAAGTAAAATAACACTTATTTAAATGTTATAGTACTTAAATAGGTGTTATTTTACCCAAGTATCATCGTCTTTTCCACTATTACCAGTCCACTTAGTGTTCATTTGAGCACTGTTTCCACCCTTGAACACAGCAGCCAGCTAATTATTAGGAATTCTGCCTTTTCCCCATATTTTTAATATATTTTTTTCTTTTCACTTTCATTTTAAATTAATTTGATTTATCAGCAAGCTCACCTTTTTCGAGAAATCACTTATTGCCACAGAAACTATTTTGTAACTGACTCACAGTAAACAGCTACTTTCATTTAGTATCAACATCAAGCGATAAATCCTGTTTTTTTAAGTTTTTTTTAATTTTGTTGACCACAATCAGAAGTGGAACTTGCCGTCTCGCTTTTTGACCTTTTTAAAGATTTTATCACAGTTGGCAGGATGAGGTTAGGTGAGATAATCAGAAATTCTTTAAATGGCTACAGCTGAGATGCAGTTTTGTCATACAATTGATAAAAGAGTCTACAAAAAGAGTTTGCAAATGCAATTGTGCTGATAATTCTGACAATATTTGTTATTGATATTGATAATATATTTACAAAATTTAACTTGATTAAAAAAATTCAACTTTCTTATATGTGCTTCCTTTTTCACACTAGAAATCATTCATATGACCTGATATTGGTCTTTCTTATTTAAGCTCCTTGAAAGGAACACAGCAGATGAAATGGAAACTGCTGATATGACCAACACAACCTCAGTTTGCTCAGTTTTGGCCGCTGAAAGTGGAACTGTCTCCTCTGGTCCCGCTGACTTTGTTTTACATTTAAAAGTGTGTGTAGTTCATCACAGTGCGCTGTATTGATGGCTTCTCCTACGTGAAGAACAGTCAGGCTTCCACTTCAGTTCACTTTCTTTAGTTTATTGATTTTGATTAAACTTTATGTTGTTTCTCTTCTACATGCAGCTTTGGAAATGCAGCTCTGGATGAGCGAAGTATTCTCGCACCACTCTACCAGTGCTGCATGTGAGTATTCAAGAAATGATGAAATGTCATTTCTTGCTGATGAAACTAATTTTTTTTTTTTTTTAATCCAACATTTCTCATGTTTCCTGTCCTACGTGCTTTCGCAGGGTTCGTGTGTCTACATGGAACAGGTTAAACCTGCTGAGAGGAGGAGCTCTGAGTTCAGCGATGCGACAGGCGCTGGGATTCGACCCCATTCAACCGGTCTTGGCTGAGCCACACCTCGTAGCCCTGGACAGGCGTCTGTCTGGAGTCATAGCGACTGTCAAACAGTGCATGGAGGCGCAGGGGCCGGACAACACTCTAATAGAAGACCGAATGAACCTTCCACATCCTTAAAAAATAAAAACAAAAAGAGAAAACGCAGAAACAGAAACAACCAGGACTTTTACTTCCTGAGCTTGAGGAAGAGGAAGTTGATAAACCCTGCTGTTAAAGAAAGACACGCAGATTGAGGGGGTGGAGCTAAGACTGTGTATTCCTGTTCTTGTTTGTCTTTCTGACAAACTGGAGTGGATCTTCAAAAGGAATGGGTGGTGTCACCATCAAGTATATAAACCTTTTCTCAGGACTGTTGTACACTACAAGACAGAATCTGCTGTAAGAACCCCTCCATTTTCAACTACTGGCTGTGACGACGACCCCCCCTCCCTCCCGTGCCAAATTCTCCCTGCCAGTCCAGCTTTTTCTGAGGAGAAAGGATGGAGGAGCTCAGAGAGATGTAGACACTCAGAGGAGCAGGAAGGGAAGAAAATGAGCCATCGAGATCTTGATGACAGACGCTGTGTTCTAGGCTGTTTGGATTTTACAGCTCGAGGGAAAACAAAAAACAAAAACAAAAACATAAAAGAGGATTCCTGTTGAATTAATAGACCTTTTTTTTTTCTTTTTCCTAAAATAAACTGTTTGGAAGAAAAAAAAAGGGAATGAACTCAGCCCTCCCTTCATCACTGTGTAAATATTTAACTAAGTAGTGATATAGAATTATGAGACGAAAGAATATAAAATTATGGATTATAATATTATATAAACATAAAAGTGTGTGTGTGTGTGTGTGTGTGCGTGTGCGTGCGTGCGTACGTGCGTGGGTGGGTGGGTGTGTGAGGTGTGGGTATGGAAGAGTGCCATATTGTGCCGTAAATACGAAAGCTACTGATATGACTGACTTGAAGTGGGGGGGCGGGTACAGAGGTCAGGTGAGTGGGTTCATCTGAAGCATTAAACTATGATCTAATTTAATTTAATTTCTCTCTTAGTCATCTTTTAAACCCCCATTTGTACAAAGCACAAAGTCTGTTTTGAAACACGAGTCTGTGCTGTCGATTCCACTACAAAAACTTTGGTAACTCTGGTTTGATGTGGTGTACCGTTCATGTCGGAAGGGACTTTCACTTTGGTCATACTTTTAGTCCCTCATATTTTATTTTTAGTCAGACTGGTTCTGAGACACGTTACAGGTCATATCTTGAACCCACTGATTGTACTTAACATTTAGTTTATGATAAATAGTTTTTACTTTCATCTTTTAATTGGCTCACTTTCTGTAAAATTTTGTTTTCGTTTTTTCAAAAATTGAATCATTTCTGCACCAAATTCAGCTCTTTTTTTTCTCGCTTTTTTTAAGTGTCTCTTTATAACCACGTTAGTCAGAAGTGTGATTACAGAAGACCATTCCCATGCCTGAACTTTTGTCTTCTTTCTATTTGTCTCAATAAGCACCAAATTTTCCGTCTCACTGTCTGATGTGTTCATTACTCAGAGAGGGGGGTTCATTTCATTTTTGATCTGGAGATTTTAAATACAATACAGTTTTATCATCACAATTACATAAAATCTAGAAGCTTTTCTTCTTTTTTTTAAATTTAATTATACAAACAGGCTCTGGTGGCTGAGGTCAGGAGGTGTTTTCAGTTGTGGTTTGCGCACCTAAACGCACAGCTGTCTGAAAGGGGCGGCCCTGTAGTGTTGTTACAGGCAGCTGTCTGCCTCTAAACTGAGCTATGAGTGATTACAACATGTCTGAATGCTATCCTCCTCACTTTTTTCCTTAAGCTTACTGTAGACTCGAGCAAACCTTGCACCTCAGTGATGCAATTCCTATCAGAACATGTTCACACACTGAAGCCGAATGGTTCTGTGACAGGATGTGTGGGCAGGAGAAGATCAACCAGATAGCACTTTTCTTCCACAAACTCAAACTTTCCTAAACATTTGGCTCTTGATCTCTGTCAGCTGAAATTGAAATACCCTGCGCGTTTGTGCCTCTTGTTTCTCTTGCTCATTATTCTTTGAATGAATATTTGTGACCTGTAAACAGATCTTAGTGTTGTTACAGTTACTTCTGGTGATGGATTTCCCCATTTGAGCTTGTGCTTCTGTTACAGATCATCTTTCACCACAGGAGCTCTTCCTTATCTGTTGACATTTTCTTCATCTTGTTTGTTAACTCTGGTAACAGTGGTATTATGGCTACAAAGTGTGAATTCTTATTCTCTGTCTTGAGTGAGTTTAATTGTTTGTGCAGCGCCCACGGAGGGGGAAACGTAACTGTGAAACCATGTGGCAGGTTCCCCCCTTTCCCACATGCAGATGTTCACTCTCAGTCACCTGCATTGTCTTGCTCACATTTTCAGCCTCTCTGTGTTTATATGAGCAACAACTCAGCTGATATAGGACACCTGTTTCGATTAGACTAAGCAGGTGTTTTACTTCAGGACTTGTACCCAAACACTGAAACCCTGATGAAAGATGCAATTTTTGTTATGCCTGGGCATGTTGGGGCATATCAAAAATACATAAATACTGAATTTGTCTCTACACAGGGACAGATATTCTGGTTTTTCCCCTTCCTTTTTTATAGCAAAGAAGAAAAAAAACTACATTTAAAAGTACTTAACAGAGTACTGTTAACTCATTCCTGTGTCTCATAGACATCCGATGTTCCACTGAGATGAAATAAATGTTGTACAAGTTAAAGATGCTATCAGGGACAGACAAAGTGTTACAAAACATAACTGAATATCAGACACCGCACAAGTCCCAACACCTAATAGATGTGTATCAGAACCTGTGTGTGAATGTAAGTGAGAGATAACGTATAACAGGATGACTTTTAACCCACTACAAGCACCACGAACACTTTCATCATCATACACACCTTAAAGTAAGGAAATGAGACTATTGTCTTTGACTAATATGTGCTATTGTAAGATTTTGCACTAAGTCATCAGCTGATTTGGTTGTGTAAATAAATGTCTTATTTGTGGTTTGCAAAAAAAAAAAAAAAAACTATATAGAGTGTGATGTCCTGGCTTGAATGGAAAGAGGAAGCAGTGGGAAATGGTTGAAAGAGCTGAAACGGCTAAAACAGCTCTGACTTTGTCCAGGGACAAGATTTTTCCTACCAGCACCTCTAAAGCAGGTATGTAAAAATAACTCATTGGGTTTTTATGCAGGTTTTATATTTTTCCACTACATGAACTCTCCTCTCTAAACAAACTGGTCATATTTTGATTAGCCTGTTTTAGAGGATGCTGGCAGAATTTCATCACTTCTGGACAGAAGAGGGCAGCTGTTTTGTCTTGAATCCAGTCATTTTGGCTGGCTAAGCTAAGGGGCTGCTGACTGTAGCTTCATACAGAGTCATTTATTAATTTTGTCATTTAAATTCAGCAGGATAAAATGAAGAGGAAGCTGAGGGAATATTAGAACAAAATTTTTATTCTTCCTATTGCATTGCAGAGGATGGCTTTGGGAGTCTCATGGCTCAAAAATAAAAGCCCAAGTCCTTCAGTCTGGTGGCAGTGGGGGAAACATTTGTGTCTCTAATCAGACTGCAGCAGAGTGAACAGGTTTTGACAGAATAAGTGTCTTTTTTTTTAACATTTGGACTCTGCCGGCATGTCCCCACACCGACATCACTGATGCTTAAAAAAGTTGCTGTTATGACTGATCTTTAGCACTTGTGCCCTCTTGTCCTGCAGATGTGTAAATGTCAAGGCAAGTTTATGATGTTTCCAGTCAGAGTGCTCTCTATCACATCTGTAGAAGTTTACAAAAATTTAAAACCCTAAGGTGTCCTAGAAATGTCTTTTTCTGAGTTTACACACACACACACACACA
>JAPZDZ010000021.1:21066229-21098445 GCA_029783805.1 Acanthurus tennentii
AGAAGTTTACAAAAATTTAAAACCCTAAGGTGTCCTAGAAATGTCTTTTTCTGAGTTTACACACACACACACACACACATAAATTTATAATTTTAATCAGGGTGGAGTTTTTTCTAATCCTAAGGAACCTCGCTGTTTATTTATGGTGCCTTAAGCACTCCATTTTTGCCTACTTTCGTATGCAGTTGTTGGGGCAATCAATTGGATACAAAGAACTTTGAGAAAAAAAAATAATGTATGATTTATGTGGAGAAAATATTGTAACCTCATTTAAGCTGCTCATTTGTTGGCTGCAAAACTTAAGCTTAACTTAAGCTTCAACTAAGCCCCTGGTGACTACAGCTAAAGATTTTTTTTAATCATAATCACATGACCCCCTTTATATTTTTGATTTCCTAGAAGCAAGTTATAGCTCACTTTCCTTGGCGGGTTTACATCTGTCCCGACACCCACTTGTGAACCCTTTGTGAACATAACCGTGATTGAAACGTACATGATGTGGGTGGTTTCGCTCGGTTCGTGTACCAGCGCTGTCACTGTCAGCCAATCAGCTCTCGGTGCGCTGGTTTCACTCCTGCCCCCCCCTCCCCCTCGTGCGCGCGCGCGCGCGCGTTCTGTAACCTTGTATGGATAGATGCCTCTTGGGCGCTCGCTCCAAACCCCCGTCCCCACCCCCCACCCACACAGACGAAATAAAGAGTTGATCTCGAGCAGCTTCTCTCCAGATCACCTCGTTTCTCTTTTCCCACTCGCGTCAAGAGCCTCGATTGAGCGCCTGCAGGGTTCGCCGAGCAATGATGGAGCGGAGGAGGTCGGATGCTGAGGGAGGCCGCGTGGTCCACCGGGGAAAGCGCACCACGAAGCTCGCGCTGGTCGTCGCCCTGCAGAATCTGCTCGTGGTTGGGTGTCTGGTGATCACTCTCTTCGTGTACTGGAACACAGAGAAGCCGGTGAGTAAACTGCCGATGTGCAGAGATTCTGCAGACTTGTACACTGTCGGTGTGTCAGCACGAGCGCATGAATCTTTGGATTACGTCTCCTTGCATCAGTTTATTGCAACATCCCCTCAAGTCTACTGAGGTTTTTTTTAAGCGAACTGACTACACTCATATTCATTTTTGCTGCTTTGTTATTGTTGATTTATTTCATGTGGGCTTTATTTTTATTTGAAATTAAAAAAAAATTCAAATCGACTAATTTACTGTAAGTTAATGTTATTTTCCTGGCACCGAAAGTCTGCTAAAATTAGATAAACAGATACTTAATTGGTCTCTTACGGTAAATTTGTTTTGCATTAAGAGCTGGTGTCATCAACCTGTCTCCGAAACCAAAATTAAAAGAACAGCACAATATGTAATGTAATAATGCGTCTATCTGCTCTTCAGCTGCAGACGTCGGCAAATGTCACTTCCTCTTGTTGTACACAAGTGTATTAAAAGTGCTTTTGCCAGCCGGCTCAGCTTGGCTGTCCTTAAACCCTCGCTTTAAGGGTTGTGATAAACGTCTAGATACCACACCCACGCTTTTTTTCTCAGACAAACGTTATCTGACATAGTTGTGTTTTTGCACATTGTATGGAAACTTTGTCCTCTACTGAGCCTCTCAGGTGTCATAAAGGAAATATTATTTGAATGCATGTTTTTTTGTGTCCCGTCCTAACATATACTAATAGCCCTCTGCACATCCCACATTTTTTTAGTATTATGTGCATGGTTTTTGTTATCTGCTCTGTTGATTATACTAATATTTACCATTATCTGAAACATGTTGTTTTAATGTGCTTTATAGGTAAATCTAGCATAACTGCACCATAATAGAGCTCACAGAATGACATTCAGTTGTGACTAATTGGGCTGAATATTACATTTTAAGTCTACAATGAACTTTTTTTTTGTCCTCATGAGGAAGTTTTTGTCCCACTGTTCATTAGAGTAGACAGAATCAGTTAGTTAGAGAGATCACATCTGGTTAATAACAGGATGCAACATCTGAGCCAGGAAACAAACAGATTGTCTTAAGAGCAGCTACTTTTACTTGTGGTTTGCTTGAGTTTGGTAGAGCCCAAATGACAGTGTTTAGTCAGGAGATATCCAGAGACCTGGATGACTGTTTGTCTGTGTGTGTGAGTGTGCACAAACATATGTGCATGGTTACTGTATGATGATTTTAATTACTAACAATTGCGCTGCATCTAAGCTCTGGTGTTTATGACTGAGATGGCATCTCACTACTGTTATTAATCAAACATGAAAGTGAGACTTTCCCTAGTTTCTGTCAATCTGCTTGTTTTCAAATCTTATCATTCAACCACCGAATAAAACCAACCTGCTCTGCACTTCCCAGAGTCAAACATCAAGGGATCACAGAGCTGCATGACCTTTGAGAACAAAAAAATCTATGCAGTGTTAAAAATGTCAGAGTCATAATGAGTGAAACACAGCTAACATCAATAAACAAAGCAATCAGTTCTCTAACATCTGTTTTGTCTTTACCAAACAGACTCCTGCAACCAATGTTCACCTACAGTTCGAACAAATCGCAGGTAAGTAACCACGACACCCATTTTATCTCCTGATCTGAACTTCTTCTCTTTTATCTTTTTATTGTTTGGGTAAACACTCATAACAAGCTTTAAAAAAAGGGTTTTTTTTTCCCCTGGTGCTTTCTCCTCTCTTTCTCATACTTCATATTTCCCCCTACAGATGTCCCAAGCAACAAAACAGTGCAGTTTCAGAACATTCACAGCAGCTATGGGATGGGTCTGGTCGACAAGACAGAAGACAAAATCTTTATCAACTGCACTGGACCCTATCTATTGTACATAGAGATGTGTTACATCTCTATGCGGAAGAAGGGACAAGTGGCCACAGGGACGCTGCAGCTGCGGGTGGAGAGGAATCAAACTCTGGTCACCTCATTCCCCCTGAATACAACAGATGTGTTCTGCAGTGGGCTTCACAGCATAGCCCACCTCAAAGTGAAGGAGGTGGCCTATCTGTACGTTCAGTCCTCGGATGGTTCCAAGGTTAAGAACATGACTGTGGGCCTGAGCTACCTGCTGGGGAGCCGGTGTGAATTCTGATGAGCACCGATAAACTCTCTCTCTGAAGGAAACGACCAGAGCCGCCTGCGATGAGGGAGCTCGTCACTCACATGTTCATTTGCCGCGGTGAGAACAGACACACTAAGCAGGACTCACATGGATGGCATGACGTGTGTTGGCAGACCCTCCTCTGTTTTGTCAGACGATACTTTGACCATGGGAGCTGTGCTTCTGATAGTACGACTGTCAGCAAGCAGTCTCAACAACTTGTGTATGGTCAAGGCCTTAAGCACATCATGTGTTTTTGGTGGGGGCACTTCACAGCCTCTTTTTTTAAATAATGTATACGAAATACCCAAAATAACTAAACCTAGGAAAAAAACAATTACCTCTTAATAAGCGGTTGAACTGACAATCATTTTCCAATCAATTAATCAGCAGATTTGGTCTCTTTTCTTTTGCCTTAAAGGAGGTAAAACTTTGAAATTTATGATTAAAAATATCAGAATTAGTATGAACAACACAGAACTACATTTACATTTAGATAGAATCGGCTTTGTGGCTAACAATCCCTCACCTTGCCATACACTTTGTGCTTTTGAAGGGTTTTACACTCTGCAGGTGCCTTATTATTTCACTATAAGTACCTACCTGATGAATGTATTTGTAACTGGTGCATTTATTCCTCTGTGACGCTCTCTGATCTGAGTCTAACAAACTTCATGTGTGCATTGCAGCCACCAAACATTGCAGGAACACAGTTTTCAAAAGGCAGTGTGTGGGATTTAGTGATACCTAGTGGTGAAGTTGCAGATTGCACCCAACAAAATAGCCCTTGGTTACCTTCCCCTTCCAGGTGTGTAGAGCCTGGGTTTGGTTTGTCCATTCTGGGCCACTGACATGACATTTCATTCTAATGTAATGAAAACAAAACTATTCATTTCTTTTCAGGTGATTCTACACTAATGAAAACATACTTCTGAATATCACATTCCATTTCTGTCATATTTTGCTATTAGATCTCTCCTTAAATCCACACTGAAAAAACAGACCTGTGTAGTTCACCACAACAGTGATAGGTTTACTGGCAAGTTTTCTGTCGATGCCTCAGGCTTTTTGTTCTTTGACCAACATGTTGAGCAACATGTCTGTTTCTGTATTGATGGAGTAGGGCTGTTGTTCCTGGTAAGCGCACATGAGACATTTTTAGGTGCTGCAGTCACACTGACACATGACAGCTCAGGGTAAAAGACCAGAGAGGAGGTGAATGAAGTGGTTTTCACTCTTTTGATTGTATCTGCACTCACATTTCTCTTTGTAATGTTGTGTGTGTTTATTAAGCCTAAAATCATAAGGCAAAGGACTAAGTGTTGAGCAAATCCCTGTGAGTTTGATTTTCTTTTTTTTATTATTATTATCTGTTTCAGTGAAGCTATGATATTTTCTTGAATGGCCATGTTGAAATAAAGATGAATGGCAGTTTTTTTTTAAGCCTACTGTAAGGTACATTTGACTGTGTTCTTGTCAAGCCATATAAGGGACAGGTTTGTCACCTGAGCCAAACTTTAAAGGGCAAGTTCAGTGTTTAAACTGATTAGTTTAATGATTATGATATCTGTTATAATATTCAATATATATTTTGTACACACAGATCTTGCTTGAAAAGAGGAACTTTGCATCTGGATTTTTTAAATACTCAGTGGAAACGTGTAATTATTTAAATTGTTGCACAATGAAGTGAAACTTTCTCACCAAAGAGCTAATGCAGTTTCAAATGAATGTAAAATGATGATTTGACATGAGAAAGTCATATCACAAGCTACAACTTATTCAGGGGATATTTGTATTGCTACCAAATGTAAGCTTTGGCATTTATTACCTGTTGGAATGAAACTGTAATAAAAAAGAATTTCCTTTTGGCAACAAGCTTCCCTTTTTTATGTTTTCACTTGTACTTTCCTGCCCTCTTTCTCGCCCTTTCTGTTTTGTCTGGCTGCCAGAGGAGTCAGCAGTTTCATCATCATTTTCTTGCACGTTACCTTGTTTAACCAAAAGTGAAAGTGAATTGCAGGAGTCCAAACACGTCACACAATGGCCTGACGTGACACTCCCACACTGAAGGATCAATGAGTTTGCAAAACACCCAGTTGGAGGGCCTGACAGGTAAAGATTCCAGTTTCAGACTCACTTTCAGGTGGATTAATGTACATGAAAGGAGGGTGTTGTCTCTTTTTGAAGATCTAAATCTGTCTCTTACCACTAATTATAAAAGAACCGGTTTTTGTATCAATATTTACAGGCTTTCTGAAGCCTGGAAAATACCCCTACGGCACAGCACTGGAAACTATGGTACATTTTGGCAGTTTGTCGGTGCCTTTGGTTTAAGGAACTGGGATTGAAAGTTGGAGCAAGTTCAAACTTGAAAAGTTCCTGAACTTGCTACATCAAGGGATTTATTCTGGCGAGAATGTAAACAGGTAAAGCATGATCAAGTCATGAACTCTCAGTTTTAAACACCCACAGGTGGGTGTGGATGGAAAGTGTTACTAAAAATAAAACCCGGTAAGATTGAATTTTAACGTTTGGAATCTTGGAAGTTGTGAGTAAGGTTCTCATGAATCTACATGTTGTGTCCTGAATGCTTCATACCCACATCATGTTTTCTCTGGCAACAGCAAAGAAAACATCATGCTGGTTTTTGGCTAGTTTTGGGCATGTGGCAGAGATATCTCTTATCTCAAGGACAAACAGACTTTTTCTCTTAGACCAAAACCAAATTCCACTGCTTCTTTATATCAGCACACATATGTAAATAGTAACAGGTGGAAAGGTCAAGAAATTGGCATATTTGATCATAAAATAAACCTTTAATGATCAAATATGCCAAGTATGTTAATTAAACGTCATTTATACTCTTTATTTTGAATTGATACAAACTTATGAAAGGTGCACTGGGAACTTTACTACAGACATATAACAATAAAAGAACAGAGCTCTTTGTAAAAGGAATAGCGGTTAACATGAATTAAATCTAAGTATAAATCCATATGTTTACATATGGATCGGTTTACATACCAAGATTGCATAAAAAGAGTTACATATATGAGTAAAGCTGTTGGGCCTGAAAACATCCCTGGCCGTGTACTAAAAACATGTGCCAACCAGCTAGTAGATGTCATTACTGACATTTTATCATATCACTGTCACAGGAGAGTGTTCCCACCTGCTTCAAGACAGCCATCATCTGTCTGATCTAAATGACTACCGCCCTGTGGCACTAACCCCCATCCTGATGAAGTGCGTTAAGAAACTGGTTCTCCAGCACATAAAGAACAACATCCCTGCCAGTCTGGACCCTCACAGATCCACAGAGGATGCCATCTCCACTGCTCTTCGCTCAGTCTTCACATACCTTAAGAAAAGCAACGCCTACATCAGAATGCTGTTTGTTGATTTCAGCTCAGCTTTCAACACAATCTCCCACATGAAGCTGATTGGAAAACTGAACACTCTGGGCATCAGTACACCTCTCTGCAACCGGATACTGGACTACCTCACAAACAGACCCCAGTCAGTTTCTCTCTCCTCCAGTGCTCAACACCAGAGCCCCCCAGGGCTGTGTGCTCAGCCCCCTCCTGTTCGTGCTGTACACCCACAACTGCAACCTCTGACACCAGCTATGGTGAAGTTTGCTGATGGCACAACCATCATCGGCTGGATTCCAGCAATGATGAGTTTTCGTATTGGGAGGAAATCAACCGACTTGTAAAATGGTGCACAGAAAACAACTTACTGCTCAACGTCAGCAAAACCAAGGAGCTGATAGTTGATTTTAGAAAAAAAAGGAGGCAAAGACACCCTGTCTACATCAGTGGAGCTGAGGTGGAACAAGTGAGCAGCTTTAAGTTCCTGGGAATCAACATAACAGAGAACCTGTCATGGACTTCACATATCTCTGCCCTGGTTAAAAAAGCTCAGAAACGGCTGTATTTCTTAAGGAAACTTAAGAAAGCAAAATTCCTATGCCAAGTTCTTGTTAACTTTTACAAAGGAGCGATTGAAAGCATCCTGACTGGAAACATCACAAACTGGTATGGGATGTGCACGGCCCAGGACAGGAAGACTCTGCGATGAGTGATTAAAACTGCCCAAAACATCATTGGTACCCATCTGCCAAGCATCAGTGATATCGGGGAGGTGAGGTGCCTGCGCAGAGCCAAGAGGATACTAAAAGAAAACACCCAACCCAGCCACAGCCTGTTCACCCTGCTACCATCAGGCAAAAGATGCAGAAGTATCCGCTGCCGCACCACCAGACTACAGAGCAGCTTCTTCCCTCAGGCTGTGAGATTGCTAAATGCACCATCTGCACTCCTCCATGTTTAATCATTTTATTTTATATACAATCAATTAATCAATAAAGAGGGAACCACACCTCAATTTCATTATGCAACCAGTTGTTAAATGACCAAAAAACTTCCTTGCATCCTTGTACCCTTGTATATTTCACCTTTAAGACTAAGACTTAAGAAGAAGAAACACAGTGTGGACCAACTTTACGACTTAACCCCTGGTTACATAAATATTCATAAATCTGTGTAAAATATGCTTAAAGGTTGAAGAAGATTAAAGAAAGAAGTATGATGCAAGAATCCTATACTCAACACTGACAATGATCATGAAAGTATTATCATTTCAAAATAAAGTGGAGCAACTAAAGTAGTAAAAGGTGTTTCTTTTGTTTTGTCTACACCTTTAAAGATCCAGTTTGTAGGATTTACTGACATCTTGTGGGCAGGTTAAAGATTGCAATAAAATGAACTCTCACCAGCTCAACCTCTCCTTTTAAAAGTATGAAAGAGAAACCGTGAAAGTTTTAAAATGCAAAAAATCTCTCCAAAGAAGGTGTTTGATTTGTCACTAATGCGCTACAGTTGGACCATTTACTGTAGTAAATTTATTTTACAGATGAGCTCAAAGGTTGCTACGCCAAAATCCTTGAATGTTAAACATACATAAACACATGCATGCAAGACACATAGGACGTAATTGTATAAATAAATGAACATTATAAAATTCTATTGTGCTTTATACAAGGCAAAAACAATGACCAATTTGCTAGCAATCTTTTTTGTAATGTAAGCAAACGTAAAAAAAATTAAAACCAGTGTAGTCAGTGAGTTTTTGATGCTTCCATCTAACCTGTTTTAAAACAAGAATCTCAAAAAATGCATTTGATGTCTTCATTCATTATTGGCGCTAAAACACTGAAGCTAAATCTAGAATCCTCCCTAATCGATGAAACATTGTTCCAATATTGCAGCAAAAAGCTTGTGGATGCCAGTGTTTGCCATGTGCTTGTTGGGCTTTTCAGCTTTATTAATTAACATATTTTCAGTTTAAAGGCTTTAACCTTTAACAGTGGACAGTAAATGTACACAGCTATGCAGGGACTCAAGGTTCCTGCAGATTCTGCTATTGATATGATGAAACTTGCTAACTGAAGGAACTGTAGTCAAAATGGGGCCTTAAGTGAGGGTTCAGGGTAATTCCCTGTAGGTTTTGAGTAATTCATTTTGGTTTCAGGTAAATAGCAGTTTCAGCTATGTTTTGTTTGCAGCTATGATTTTATTGCAGCATCGCAATAAAGCAAAAACTGAGGGGACGACTCCATCGGAGATATAGGATGTTTGGAGTTTCCTTAAATGTCTCTGTCTTACAGCTTAGACATGACTTATAATAAAATTATTTGAAAAATGAAATATGTTTCAACAGTAACTTTATTTTGGACCCACTTTATTTGGCCTTCTTTTCGGGCTGTTTTAAGTCATAGGATCTGCTGTAACCACTGAGTTTTCATACCACAGAGTTGGTATTTGATTGGTCATAATTCAACTCTTATCGGTTTTCAACTCTTATCGGTTTAAGAATAACATGCTCTAAATTACCAGTGCACTGATGAAAGAACGGAAGCCACTTTTAAATAAGTCAGTTTATGGACTTCTTGAACTCTGGACCTTTATGGTGATACTGTTCCTGTAACCTGTGGCCCACTTCATTTAGTACTGTGAAAACTGTAGCCTCAGGAACTAAAGACTATAAAGTCGTCTGATATACAGTGTTTTTTTTTTATGGCAAATAGTTTTCCTGTTTCATTCACAATCACAGATACTAATCCAAAATCATATTGGTTTTACCTCACAATGTGTTGAGCTTCCTGATCATATTTAAAATTTCTTGACAGGTAAGTTTTGCAACATGTGGAAGAGTTTAGTAACTTTTGGGAGCTTAAATAAAATTTAAAATCATGATCTGTAACAATCAACATGGTTTACTCTCCATCTCTAACTAACTCCCCATATTTTTCACTTAGTACAACAAATTATATGAGACATCGGAAAAAAATTTTTAGCTTCTAGTTGCCTTCTCTGAATCTCTGAAGACAGTGTTGATTTGTTTCTTACTCCATTTTTGTCCAGAGAAAATTATCTCAGTATGTATTAGCTGGCTTAGGTTATATTTTTAACAGACATGCATGGTTCCCATAGGATGAATCCTTCAGACTTTGGCAATTCCTTATTTGCACAAGTTCCACCAGCAAGTCAAACCTTTCACTTACCCGGTAAAACAAATTTCACCATCTACTGGATGGACTGGCAAACGTTTTGCAAGAAATGCCTGATTCCCAGAGGATGTATCATCATGACTAATAATTTAAAAGAAATGTCTTGGTTAGCTCTAAGGTTAGCTGTGAAACTAGATACAGACATTCATGTTTATAAGGAGAAGAATTATAAATCATAATCCTTTATCATCTTGAGCCAAATTCATGACTAAATACCTGCCAAATTTAATGACATTTACATCAGTCTTAATGTTAAGTGCTAATTAGCATACAAATGTTTCAGTGCATGTAAAGTAAAATAAGCCACAAATATAAGTTTGGTATCAGTGTATTATATGCATGTGATATGCTCATGATGTTAATGATGATACAAACTGAGCATACAACAATGCTGACATTAGCATTTAGCTCATGTTCGGCCTCAGAGAGCTGCTAGCAAAGCTGTAGACTACTAGTGTTGTTAAACTGATGTGCAGCTCAACCAACCATCACAGGCAGCGTTTCAAACACATGAGGCAGCTTGATGAAAACAAGATAAAATATAAAGTTTACATTACAGTATCAACAGCGTGACACATTATCTCTTTATTTGTCTTTCACTAGTCACAGATTTATTACAAAACAGATTTTCCCAAACAAAACTGTTTATTTTGTCAGTCTTCTTGCTAATAGCTCTCTAAATCAGCAAACATACAGCAAAATGTGATCCTGAAACATTATTATTAAGCTGTCCATGCAATGCAAGATGGAAAACCAAGCTTTTAGAACAACAGCTATTGGTTAATAATACTATTAAAAAAGAGAAAATGGACATTTAGAGTGACATCTTAAGCTGTGGAGATCAAATGTGCAGAACATCTCTGCAACTGGTCGTTCTCGTACCGAGATGATGAAACTTGTTTTATGTGGTCAAATTGGGACCTTCAGTGTGGGATCAGGGTAATTTCCCAGGGGGTTTGAGTAACAACTGAAATGTAGTTTCAGGTAAACAGCAGTTTCAACTACAGGTTTTCACTTCACTGGCCTGCAGAATATGAGATGTTGAAGATTGTTTGCTCATTGAACCCTACAAGTGCACAGTGACCATCAATGGGACATCTCTGTTTTGATATCTGTATTATTGATGTTTTCTGCTAATTGTGGCTAGCTGTTTATTGTAAATCCTATTTTTGTACTTCAAAAAGAAGTTGTGAAGTAGTCATAACTTTATCATGTGATGTCTCCTTTTGAGAACCCAATCTATAAATGGTAAGGTACTTTTCTGTCATTTGTTGTTTTGGGTGAACCCAAACGTCATTATCTCTGACCTCACTAGTCTTCTGTCTTTTTCCTGAAACACACACATCCTTTAGTTTCTCAAGTTTCTATGTATAAAACTATCACTGTTTGCCGTATTTCTGATTCACTTGTAGAAAAAAATAACATTTTCTCAGAATGAGTAAGCAGAGTTAAGTCTGTGAAATTTTCAGCATTGAAGAGATGGAATTTCTTAGTCAGCTTCCTTCCTTTAACTGTCCAATAAATTGTCTCAACATCTTAGCGGAAGGGTGTAAAATCTTGTGCAATTTCTTTCACATGGAAAATATTTGATTGAGAATACATTCCTGGCGGTGCGTGTAAAGTCATGTCTGCATTTTTGGCTAAAATAGTTGCCTTGTTTCCTCAGAGAGGCATTATATTAAGTGAAAAAGGTTTGCAGGGTAGTTGTAAATTCTTTTACTGCAAAAATAAGGAGAAAAAGAGGATTTTTATCAGATCTGTAGGTCTCACTAGACAATATTAGGCACTGTATGAGGTATATTTAAGAGAATGTATTGTGCAGTTTTAGTCTCTTCTTTAGTTCAAAAGAACTGAGCGCCTGTTACACAGAAAGGCAATCACATGGATGCCTTTTGTGGTTATAAACAGTTTTGCTTTATGAACATGATTTGACATTTTAAAATGTCACCCCCTCAGTGATTTAGTTCATGCAAACAAAAAGTATGGTTTTGTTTTGATGTCACTGCCTTGTGTGTCAGGAACAAGTCTTTTGTTAAGTTTAGCATGATGCCAAAACTCTGTGGCAAAACAAACAGAGTGTCTGCATTTGTCTTCCTCGTTTCCTAATGGCTCTCTGCCATAAGCTCAAAGGACAGTTTGATACCTGGAGCAAGTTTCCTTAAACTCTATTGTAATTACAGTCACATGCATGCCCTGCCCACATTTTCAAGGCCAAAATAATAACAAGCATGAGATCTGGCCAGGTTTTATTTTCGAAACTTGTACCAGTAGCTGCTTAACTTGTTTATTTAAGATTTATTTATGTCCATGAAAGTGTCGCCCGGTTCATGAACACAGTAAATGTTTTAAGTTTTTTTAGGTTGCTGTGCTACAGCTTCTATGGAAAAAGATTATCCTATTTTATACAGCAGTTAGTTCTCATTGAATAATTTAATTTGACTAAAAGGAATTGAGTGCTAGTATAGGCTATATCTTTTCCAGTAAAACTTGACTAACCCTAAGCCACATCACTGCATTTTACAGGTATTCTAATAGGTGTAAGAAAATACTACATCACCGGTTTCTATCTAACTTAGATTGTAATAATCTTTCAAAGATGAAAGTACATCCAGACATATCCATAACATAATACTTTTGAGTTATAAAGTGATTAGTTCTTAGGTTCTAGTTCTAGACAGGATGAAGAAAAGGAACTTCAATAAAACCAGACGTCTGGGTGTGCACATATGACATCAGCAGACTCAGACAAATTGGCGAAGAGAGAAAAAAAAAGCACCGTTGGACAAACAATGCAGATTTTGCATTGCTGTCAGAATGAAATGTCGAAACGTCAAAAGATAAGCAGGAAACAGCGGAGCACAAACCTCTCTGATGAATCACACATGGCACCACAGAGACGATTAACAGACTCTCATTTCACTGGCTGCACAATTAATGGAGGCACATAGATATAAATTTACAAAGTACAAAGAAGCTTGTTTCTGTAGCAAAACCTTGTGCGCTACTGTGAGGGGAAATGTTTATGTGTGGTTAAGTGACAATCAAGTCCAGTTGCAGAATCATTTTCGTTGGCGGGGCCAAATGAATGATTCAGGGAACAAGCATTATTGTATTATCGTAATCTGCTGTCACTTATTACTGTTAGCTTATTAATAGTGGTTGTATGACTGTTGTCAAAAGGCAATATTAGACTCGGGGTCATTTATTTTAATGGATATCAGCACAGCTGTGATTATCTGATAACCCTTAACCCCACAACTGAATCAGGTTTGGTACAATGACACACCTATACACCTATGCGAAACTAGCAAAAGATCATGCTCTTTCTACGAAGAGAATGAAACTATGGACACACACACACACACACTCTTTGAGCAGATAAGCATTTTATTTTGCATGTTTCACGTGTGTGCATGCTTTCCCGAGTATGAAACATCAGACTTGCTAGCAGATAGGACCGAAGCCAGAAAGGAGGAAGAACAACAAAGGTGATGCAAGGGCTCTGTGGGCGGGACAATAACAGTGATGTAACAGTCAGTTTCTCTTGTGGAGGAATTTCCTGCTAAATGGGTCAAGGTAAACCGGTAGACTGAAACAGAGAGACTGAGAGAGAGCGAGAAACAGAGAGAGAGAGAGGTTATTTAAAATGCCACTTTCATGTTTTTTTTTTTGCACATTGTATCTCTGTGTTTTTTTTTCCACCCCTGCACTTGAGTGAAACGCTATGCAGGAACAGACGCACAGACATGTGAAGGCACCATGTGCTTCATGTGCTTGCCAAGTATCATCTGGAAAGACTGTGCAGCCTCTTGTGTGCAGCCATGCTGATAATAAGGCAGTATATTTTAAACTTTTAAGTGTACAGAATGAAAAAGCTGGAAATCATTAACACAAATCAGAGCAGTGGCTTCTGGTGTTTTTTTTTTATTCCTGTCTTGTGACAGTTCAAATTTAAGAGAAACAAAAACATGGAGTCTCTGTGTATGTACACCAGGGTGGCTGGAGACTTGTAGACAGCTTAGCAAATTCAATCCAACTTTTACAAAATTCTCACAAAGAAACTTGGCTTTTAAAAAAACACTCAGCAATGTCACTGTGTCAGATTCAGGGGAAGGTTCAAGCTCAAACTACTAGCAGGAATATGTGTCTGATATTCCATTCCCTCAAGAGAACCATAAAACAGATGTTTTTGAAGTAGTTATATGAGCTCTGGCAGAGCAGAGAGTCAATTAAGCATGTGAAGATCAACCCAGTATTGCGTGGGTGTGGAGGGATTCCCTCGTCCCTCTCTGTTGGCTTGTTATTATAAAGGGGCGGGTTTTAACAGATGGGAGTTAACAGAGCATGGGATTCCCACTTTCTCTCTATGTGTGTGGGATGACACGGTGTATATTAAGGACCGCACAGTCAATCTCCACCACAAGTATCACAGTCTGCATCATGGAGAGACATCAAGCAGATCAGGAGGAGACACTAATGAAAGTCCTGGTGGAGACAAACAATTCGAAAGCCATTCATCCACCCAAGGGTCCACCTGCGTACCTCCATGGATACTCCAAGTGTGCCATTGCCTGGGCAGCAGTGATGGGATTGGTCACTGTGGCTCTGCTGGTGGCCTTTATCCTGTGCTTCGTCGTTTTCCCAGTATCATGCAACCAGGTGAGAAACACTCCATAGCACTGATAAAAAGTTCTCTAAGCAGATATTATTTCTGCTGTTTTTTTCTCTGTGAATGTTTGTTTCTAATTCATTTATTGTCTGTCTACAGGATCCTGCATTGATGAATCCAAGCATAGTCGTCTCTACCTGTAATCTAACAAGTAAGCATGATTTTTATATCACTTTCTTCCAACAATTTCTTCAAGCTGCTAACTTCACACCTTGATAATTAAAAATATTTTCCTTCACTTCATAGAAAGTGACGGACAGAGAAGATATGACATCTTCACTGCGGATAAAGCTGAAAGCTACTTGGTGTATGGATGGGTGAAGTTCCCAAACAACACCAGCGAAGAGGTTGTTCTCAGGCATAAGCATGAAGGACAAAGTAGAACAATCCAAAAGGAAAATGTTAAGAATGGATCTGTCTCCTTTTCCAGGAAGGTCTTGCTGTTCAACGGCAGCAAAATAAGCATTTACTTCGAGTCTACCTTCATGGACAGCTGGTTCCATGTCTATGAACTGAAAAATGCTCTGCGTTCTGTAAGCAATTGCAAATTGCTGCCAGGGCTTAGTGATTAATTGAAGAACGCTCTTGTCATAAGCTGTCAGAACCTTTTGCCCTTGATCAGCACCAATCAGGGTGCACTAATCAGATGGTAGTTTCATGAGAAACAAAGTGAGTGTGTTTGCTGTAGAAAGAGTGGGTGGGTGTGGTCACTCTGAAGTCTAGTGAGGATTACATTTTTCCTCTGATACTGAGGTGAGCAGATACCAAAGCTATTCAGAGCTTCTTGTTTTGGGAAGTTTTTGTCACTTGTGGCTGAAGTCAGGTATTGAAGAGACACCCATGTTCATGACCACTAAAATAAATTAAAGCAGAAAGTCCCATAAAGTGGGGCTGCTAGTTTGATTTGAAATATCACTTTTGCTAAGAAATTGCTACAAGGATCGCTCATAACTAACTCATAATGTACTTCACCTTCTTGTCTTATCCTGGAAAACCACACACCGCACAAATTGTGTTGATACAGTTTCACAAGAAAAAGTTTCCTGTCTATCGAGTCATTTCATGTCTCTGATTGACTACTCTACCTAGTGAGGATGACCAACCATTTTCACAAACCCACCGACTCACATTTTGTCATATTAAAGGCTGTACAATGTACATATGTTAAAGGTTGTGGAATTTACAGATGCGATGGGCGTTCACAATGTCAGAAATCCTGTCCACTTTTTGGTCACTGTATGTTGAGATTCTCAAGTGTGACTGAAAGCTTGCTTTGTAGTTTATTTAATTTTGTTGCATTGTGTGCTCACTGGCAGTATGGAAACAGCATGTGACCTCAACCGAATGTTGCATATTATCACAATCAGGGATCTAAGGACAGAGGCCTTTATTTTATGTTGTACATATTCTAACATCCAATGAAGCTTTTTTTGCTATTGTTAACAAAATTAAATTAAAAAGTCTGATGAAAATGTTTTGCCATCCTGTTTTTTTCTTAAAACTTGTATTGTTACTTAAAAGAGTAGGTTCACATATTTTCAAATTGTTTACATTTATTTACTTCCTCATAAGCTGGAGTGGGGGACTTAGGTACAGTCCTTAGTAAAAATTCCCTGTTTGTGTTTTAAAACACAGCACTTGGAGGGCAGATTTACAGATCACGCATCATGTTTAGTGCTTTTTTGGCACCTGATTAAAAATATGAAGTTAGACTGTGCAGCTGGGAGGGTTGACTGGGATGAGTTAGTTAAGAAGTTTTACTGTAACACAGCAAAATACATATATTACATATACATACATATGTACATATACATAATGATATTCTGATTCCTAAAAAGCTGCCTGCAGCTAAAAGTTGCAATTGTTTTATAATGTTTAAAAACTTTTGAATCAAATGCAATCAACATGCTTGAAAAAGCTGTGTAAACTGCAGTTCCTTAGCTTCTCAGTGGTGGTGGTATCACATATGATTTCTTTGCCTGGATTAATGTTACATAAAATGGCTATTACATGCTAAAATTTAGGGTTAAGTTCATTCATTTTCAAAAAAAGTAAATGTAAGAGTATTTTTTTTTAATGGACAAGGTTGTGACTTATTAAGCAAATCATCAAATGATGTGTGATAGAGGAGGTTTAAAAACCAAAATAAATCATGACAATCTGCCTTAAATCTTTAAGAGTCAAAAAAATATGAAGAGTTTAAAAAAATATCGATCAATTTCCAGTACAATGTAATATTCATTGTAGTTCTTTGAGTATACACACCTGGTATCTTCAACACCTCTGAAAAACTTTTTATTGCTGTTTGCAGCTTTATTGGTGACTCAGTTTCATTACTACAATCCATCCATTCTATTCTTTTTCAGTCACAGTCGTTATCACCAGCCCACAGAGTGTTTGGGTGGAACAGGAGATTAGAATCGGATGTTCGTAATGCATATAAAAAGTGATACGTGTATGGCCATTTTAAATTATTTTCCCCCTACTTTCATACTACAACATTTAGAACAGCGATGCATTTTTAATCATTTTTAAAATCTGATGTTAACATGACAATGAAGACAGTCAGAGAGACATTTAACAAGCCTGATAAAATACTCGAATATAAGACTTGTTAATCCGTAACTTATAGCTCAGAATTACTTATAAGTTACCTATAACTTGAAAAGAAAATCTGCTCTCAGGCACTACACAGTGATCTGTATCAAAGTGAAACTTAGTAACAAATGCCTGCTGGTCTGTCCAACCTATTTCTGAGTCTCTCTGTATGCCGTCATTCCTTCACAGAGTACAAGAAAGATAAAGTGCTGGGTAATGCTTTATGGAGCTGTTGCCTCATCATGTTGGAGCACCTCCAATTTTCTTCCCCCGAGCAGCCGCCCACATATGACACAGCAGCATTGCCTCAATCAGCCATAACCAACAGACTAAATGACAGTGTTTATATTTGCCTCAATGGGGGACTTTTAATCAGTGTAATCAGTACTGTGCTTTTTTTTTGCTCATGATCAGGCATGAAATGACTGATGGCCTGCAGGCTTTGATTCAGAGAAATTACTAATGCATTAATAAAGGTGGCATCAAGTACTAAACAAGCATGATATCACTGATTAAGAGTAACTAAAAAGGTGATAAGTTTTAATGGGAATATTTAAAATGGAATATAAAGTACAAAGGGACACATGGGAGAAAAAACCTGAGTAAAACAGACACACAACAAACTGTTTTTTCAAAAAAGGTACTTGAAAAATTTCTCAACATAGAAAGCATAAATGGTGTTCAAAATACAAAAAAAAGTATTCAACTGGTTTAATATTGTGTATGAGTGACTCACACAAGATCATCCTTTTTTCTTTTTTTAAATTAACCTGTAAGTTGCATTAAGGTTGATGAATAACTGAAATTCAAAAAGAAGTGAGGTTATTTTACATGAATTAACATTCTGTCACTTGTTACTGATTTCATAACACTCAGTTGCACAATAAAACTTGATTTTATAAGCTATTGAATCCTTTGGAACACATATGTTGTCTTGTTCTCTTCAAGAAGAAAGAAGCTGCATTCATGTAGGTGTGCATGTATTTCCAAAGCTTTTGCGAAACACAAGCTGCAGCTGTGTCCTGTTCTCTCTAATCTTATGAGAGTTTTGGAACTATGTTGCGCTAACGGAAACGCAGCTCCCAGGAGGCTACTGGGGATGTTTTAGATTTCATGATTACAGCAAATGAGCTGTATAAAGGCATGTTATGTTTTTTTTCTGTTTTCTTCCATTTAAGTTCTTGGACATCATAGGCTTCCATTGTAACACAAGGTGTGGAAACAGAAAAGGATACGAAAAGGGCTAGATGGATTGGAAAACATCACCAGAGCCTCTATCAACATGGTGGTGAGTAGGAAACAGAGGAAATTTCAATTCTGGGTGAACCATTTCTGAACCGAGTTCTTAATTGGTTCATGGAGGTCATTTGCACATGAGCTGCAACCTGATTGTATTAACCCTACAGTAATATTATCATAAGTCTTTTCCATCTTGAAATACCTTAAATTCTTTTTCTGAAAAATAAATGATTTTTCTAAACCAATGTCTGCTCTGTAGTCAAGCTTGTGTGTCCCAACGCTCACTGCATGGGGCTAAAATGGCAAATAACAATTTAAAAAGTACAGTGCCGAGAAGTGGCACTGATAGTCTGTTAGTCCATTTGTCTGCTACTACATGAAACCCTTACTTCAGACGTCCGTAGATGGGAGTTATAAGCTAGAAGGCTCAATGGTACCACAGCATGAAGTCATATTTAGGCTAAAATTGACAAAAGAGGATAAGAGCGCCACATGAAATGAAGACTTTACTCATGTTTCTCTAACATCAAGGTATAGTTCTATAAAATGAAAGGTCATAGAAAAAGTCTCAGCATTAACACTGCACCTGTCTTTGACAGACATGGGCTGCAAGAAAAGGTCTATTGTCATAAAGAAAAAATGTTTACAGGTGATATGGGCAACATATATATGTAGCATATTGTCACTAAACTACCAGATCTTGTCAGTAAACTTGCTCAAATATTGTAAATATTGCGATCCTTTTGGCGCAATCATTTTTTTTCAAATAATTAATACACCTCTATAATTATTTTTCAAGAAAATATAGACTTTCATTCTGCACATTTCTAGAAATTCTGTGGTTGTACATTTTTTTTTAATTATTTGCTTTTTATGCAATTGTTGTCTATATGACCTTTAATTTATCAATCCATATGTCCTCTCTACATCATTCATTCAAGTGGAAATGTACACGCACAGCAAAGCTATTAATACATCATCTATTTCATTACACCTGCAGCAATGATAAGTTGAAACTATAAATAGAAACATTACCAACTTGATATCCAACTTTACGGTAAACACTCAGTGCTGAATACCTCACCTCTTCCACCCACACACACTGTGGCCGCGCACATAATGAATAGATGATACTGTTCAGCACTCAAAAAAGAGAAAGTTATTGTTAAAGTATTTACAGGCACCTTAACTCTCATTGATATTTCAGCCACCAGGATCTACGATTAATTGAAATATCTTTTATTTTGTTCTGAGGTCAGTTGATGGGAAGGAAAACCCAGCAGAAACAAGAGATGTTAGTTATTAAAGAATAAGACTGAGGTATGTGCATTTGTAGATAAGGTGGAAAACAGGACAGATAAAAATAAACACTAGTTGTTATTCAGATGTTTAATATTCACAAGGGACAAAAAAATCCCACTTAAAACATAACAGCTGTAGACCACTTTTAACATCTGAAACCTCAGGAAGTCAACTCTGATTCACTAAACTGGTATCAGCTGGTGTGTACTGGGAGCCACATTAAAACTCACTGAGAACCTATTGTTTAGATGTAGTGACCTGATCGCTGATAATGAACAATGCAATACTATTCAACAACTGTGAATAGTGTGGTAAAACACTGACAGTAAATACTCAGGGCACAAATATGGGGAGGCCCTCAGGAGCCTGAAACTCATGGTCAGGGGATCTGAAACCGATATGATGAAACAAAATGTTAAAACTGCATCAGCTAATTTAGTTGGGACAGAACAACAAGTTGTAGTCACAACAATGACATGTAGCCACCCTTTTATAGTATGTCAAGTAGGGCTGGGTACCGAAATTCGGTTCCAAGTAGGAACCGAATCAAAAACGGCGGTTACCGGGTACCCATAAAAAATATTTACTTTCGGTTCTGCTTATCGATTCTTGGATGCACTTTTAACCTTTTTTTTACAATGGCTGCGTATCTGCCATAACCTGTCTGCCAGGAGTCAGGACCTGTCTGTTGCGTTACTACGTCACTCATTCTGCTGAATTCAATACACCGGAGGAAAACAAAACAAAAAAACACCGGAGAAACAAGAGGAAAAAGCTGTGGCTAACTATGCATGATGGACCATGGAAAAAGCTTTTAAGTCTGGCTTCATTTTGAAAGACAAAGAGGAGATGCCGCCGTTTAGCTCACTCCGAAGCGTGCACGGCCCATATGCGGAAGGCTCAGTCCTCCACCCAGCGGTCGCGAGTTCGGCTCTGGCTCCGACCCTTTGCTGCATGTCGCTACCCCCCTCTCTATCCATGTTTCAACTCTGTCCCATATATATGCATATATTGATAAGCAGAACCAGAGATTCGGAATCGGATTCATAAAAATCCTAACCATACCCATCCCTAATGTCAAGTGTGTTAGCCAACAGTTGTTCATTTAGGCATCAAGCATACATAGAGATTAATTAGCATTAAGTTGGATTGTTGAATTTTAAGTCCAATATTTGCCTTTTAGTTCTGTTTTTGGTTACAACCAAACCATCCATCCATCCGTCCGTCGATTTGCCCATCAATCCATCCATCGTCTTTTGCTTATCCTGGTACCGGTTGTATTGGCAGGCTTTTTAGATGTCTCTCTCCTTGGCAAAATTTCCCAGCTCCTCCTGGGCAATCCTGAGGCATGCCCAGGTCAGATAAAATATTTTGCATAATCCCTTCAGAGAGTTTGCCGGTAAGTGCCTGGTGGTTGGCCCTTTTAGTCCCAGCTAAACAAGCCTAAAACACCATTATGGATCTGCCTCCCTGGCATCCACTACATGCAGGCATAAGGGCCAAGCGCATGTAGACTGAGTTGAGGTGTCCTCATCTCTTGCATCCAGATATACTCCAAGGAAACATCACTACCAACTCCAAGAGAAAATAACTGGTTCTTTAACCAATGCTCCACTGATCCAAAGAGCAGCAACGGGTCAACTAATGTTGAATAATGCAAGGCTCTTTTTTTTTAATCAAAATGATGATTATGGTTTTATGAGGATGGAATGGGCATGTGCAGTTGCTGGATTGATGGTTTTATGTTTTTTTACATTTATTGTTAATGTTAATTGTGTTTGTTCTTGACTGTTTTTTATATTGCACACATTGTCCAAGACAAATTTCCCACTGAGACAGTAAAGTTTATACATCTTATACATCTACCCATTAAGATGTGCTTTAGTTTAGTAATTTAAAAATATTGATTGAGGGCAGCTTTAGGCTGAATGAACTAGCACAGGTTTGATATTATTAAGTCTTGCTGTGTGGACAGGATATGGCCTAGTAAGCACCACACGCAACATTGCCCTCAGTTTCAGAAACAGTAAGTCAGTTACTCAGTATCATAGATCTCTGTCACCATCTCATGTTATTGAGGATGTGAGATTGCATGAGCTCAAAAAGTAGTTATTTCAAGCAATCATTTGCAGCAGATTTCGCAGAAAGACTAAACTCAAGAGTTAGCACAAAGTGATAGCACTATTGAAAACTCTCATATTGATACAATATATGCAGACTGAGCCTTGATAGCTAATACAAAAATTGTTCATGTCTGGCTCCAAGAAATTGCCCTCAATTTCAAAAACTGAGACAAACGGTGAACCAGCACCATCAGACCTGAGCATGTAGAAAATGGTCTGATGATGCTCCCACTCCTTGTAAACTTCATATTAATGGTGTCCCACAGTAATCATTGTGTATTTTGAGAGAAGAGAGCCAGAAAAAATCAAGGCAAATCACAAGTTCAGAAGTGATTTATAATTTCTGTGGGCCATCTGATTCAAGCTGCCATAAATTTTCAGAACAATACCAATAACCTGATCCAATATTTAAGTTCAGACTCATAATCAATTTTACTTAATTTTCAGATGATCATGTTTCCTGTCCTGCAAGGTGTTCCTCCTCTTTCACTGCTGAAGGGCCTTTTTCTGATTCTGTGTCATTTAAATGAAGTCTTTATCTTATTTTTTAAAAACAGTTATCATTTTACCATAAAGCATATATGTAGCATTACCAAAATGTCTCTCTTCCACCTCCGTAACATAACATCCTCTTGCTCACCTCATACTCATTCCTCCAGACTGGATTATTGCAACAACTTTTTTAACCACAGGACCTCCAGAAGTTTTAGAGAAGGTTTTTAAGGTTTTGATAATAATTGGGTGGAATTTTTGCCCTCCATTCCACATACCTGTGTGACATTTCGTGGTTAAGTCAAAGATCCCTTGTTTATTCTTATATTAAACTACCGGAAAAGTTCTCTCACATGTCTCTCCTGAAGGGGGCAGTGTCTATGCTCATAGACTAATGCCATGAAATTTCAAAAGGTCCTATATCACCTACAACTCTCATAAAGAGGGACAAAAGCTTTAGAGACCAAAAGTGTGTGTTTTGTATCAGGCTATAAACATACTTTTCTGCTTTTAAGTTTACAATGAGGTTTTATGGGACTTGCTTCTGTGGCCATGACAGGAACTGCAGTTTTTTGTAGTTTTATAAGAAGACTGTGACTGATAGGTTAAGAATTTCTTAATAAGGGAGACAGATTAGACGTGAATCCACAAACCCTTTTCAAAATGTTTTAAATGTGTTAGGAGCTTTAAAATATAGTCCCCTGGACAAATCAGGTATTGCTGCTGAAAAATTCCCTATAGGAAGGAAATATAAAGTAAGCCCTGAAACTTTCTTTTTTCACCATTCAGGAAAAAAACCTGATATAATATTTTTCAATCAAACACAAGAACGCAAAAACTGTACTACTGTCCTTTACTATATAAACAAAATATTTCTTTGAACACGTTTTCAGGCTGAGTGCCCTTTGTACTTTTCGTTCCGCAGATTTTTCACAACAGAAAACTGAACATTTAATTTTTAACTTTTATCATATCAGTTTGTGGAAACCACGATAATTAAACATTTATTCAGGCAGTTTGGTTGTGTTTTTTACTGAAGTAGGCAGCTGTTTTTAGTGAAAAGGCTCAAAAAACCTGTTGAAAATTTCATGCCTGGCACCAAACCCAATGAATATATGACTGGTATTCGGAAACATTATAATACACCACCAACAACAATAATGCAAACTTATGAAAGCTTTTTTGATAAAACCAACTGGTTAAGTTTAAATGTTTTTTTTCTTAAACACATTTGTTTGGATTTGTCTGACAAGGCAGTGATTAATCCTCTGTCTTAGTTATTAAGGTGGCAGTAGCATGGCATGTTTTAGTGGTCTTGAGGTAGGGGTAAACGTCTATACAAAGACGACACTTCAAAACTTATATTTCTTCTGTTTTAAATTTAACTCCAATTGCTCTAGGGTTGATACATCTTTTGGTGGAACTCAGACTTGTTTTAGCCAGACAAATGGCCTATATGTTTTCTTTTTCTTTTTGGGTGTTGCTTACCATAAGAAAAGTTATCTAAGTAATGTCAGGACTTTCTTTTCCTGAGAATCAAAACTTAAAAAAAAGAAAAAAGAAAAAAAAGCCACAGCCTAAGAGAAAAGATCACAGAAATGTGGCAGACACCACAAATATGTGCAGTCAAGATCTGAATCTGTTATGAGTTTGGTCTTTTATACCACTCTGTTCTATTTTTAGCTTTTATGTAAATTCCAAAAACTTGTTCAGTGAAGCCATTGCTATTCTTTGCAATAAATGTTGACTAAATTCCAGTCAGACAAACAGACAGTTTTTTGTTTATTTGTATGTTGTGTTTTTTCCTCTTTCCTGTTTTTGCAATTTTCTTGTTATTCCACACCTGTCAAGTCCCATCCTTAGTTAATTTTCTTTTGTTTCTCATAGTGTTTTTGTCTTTTACCTCCTGTTTTATTTTGTTAACACTTGTCACATCTCAGATCCTGAGATCCTCTGCCCCGCCCTAATGTTTTTCACCTGTCTAGATTACCCCACCCATGTCTGATGACTCCAAATGTTTATAGTCTAGGTGTTTCCCCTTTTTATTTGTCAGTTCATCTTGTCTCCATTCTCCAACTCCTTCCCAGTATGTTGTTTTATTCAGTTTCGTATTCTTTGTCCAGCTTTGTTTTTGGATTCCTTTTAGCTGTTTCTGCTCCCTTGATTTTACCTAAATATATGAACCTGTGCCTTTAAAAATTACCCTTGATTTCCCTCTCCTGTTTTGTTGGTGTTGGGCTTTTGGCTTTGTTAAAATGCTGACACTAGTGCTGGGGGATATGACAAAAAATGTATATCACGGTGATTTTTAAATTATATTGGTTTCACGGTATATGACGGTATTTTCTTCTTTCATGCACAACTGGCCCGGTCCTGCATGAAAAGTTGTGCTACACTTGCAAAACATAGCGGTAAACGTACGTAGGGGCAAACGCTAGTACGCCGCTTGCTGTTCCCAACGCTCCACACGCACCAGTATTGGGGTATTTGAAAAATTCATATTATAAAAAAAATAATAAAATACCGGTATTGGGTATGAAACGACACTTCCTGTTAAGTCTTTATGATCCAAATTATCTTTGCCTAAATCTGGATGTCTTATCATAAGAATGTATCTGCATGACTCATGAGGATGGCATTAGCCATGTGAGTTGTTGTATCTGAAAGTTTTTGCATCTATAATAGAAAACCAAACTTTATAGTGCTTCAGAACCCGAAAGGAACTTGACTGGCTTCATTATTTTATTCCATGATTAATATCATAATTAGTCTGAGGGCAGTTCACACATTACACATCAAGTGGAAATTTAAACTTTGATATTTTCAGTCATCAACAACCACCACCTGTGAAGAAGGTCAATCTTAGCACGATCCGAGGCAAAGACAAGTGGGAGTCAGGAGTTTATTTCCTTCCACATGCATTTGGCGCATTTTGTGGTTTGCTGCTGTACGTCACAAAACTATTTATTTTCCCATTCATACCACAGTCCATTAGCTTGCCCATCTGATTAGCTTTACATAGCCCCCCCCCTCCCCCCCCACACACATACATGCAAAGTTCGCCTACTGTCTCTCCACCATCATCCATTTCCTTTACATGTGATCTTATGGCGGAGGTGAAGTTGGAACAGAGTCTGTCGACCAGCATCGAGGGCCTGTTTTCCACTGTGACACATAAACATCCCCTTCACGACAGCAGAGCTCCCACCACACAGGTCAGCTGACTTCCTGTGTGACTGTCTGATACTGAGGGCAGGTACACAAATGGTCCCTTCATATACTCTCAGTTCACCCACAAATACATGTTATGTTGGGAAATAACTAGTTACATTTGATTGGTTGTCTTGTTTGAATTCACAGTTACTCTTAACTTCCAATCAAATCAATGCACTTTGCCAGACATAGCAAACTGAGTCTGCAGTGTCTGCAACAGTAAACCACGACACGGCGAGTTGCCATGTCGTTGGACAGGATTGCTTCTCAGTGCTTTAAATTCAACAACAGTCCCTTTGTAAAATCAAAAAAAGAATGTCTGAAATGACTGTGCAGTGTTAAGCTTGTTCGCCGGCAGTGAAATGAAAATGCTTGATATCCGACATCCATCAGCTAACCACTTCACCACCGTGCCAGCCCCTGAGCAATTTTTCTTCAGCATAAGTAAGAATAAGAGAGTAGATTTTAGTCAAATAGAACAAAGACACACGGTTATGTTTTACAGCACTTAGATGGACTTGACTGACTCAGTCATTTCTTTTTAGTCAAAGTCCTCATTTGTCTCTTTGTCCGTGAATTCCCCTGAGTTTATTGGTTCCGTCGCATGGGAACATCAACACTCCCCTGTGCTAAAAGCAGCAGCTGCAAGTGATGATTGGGAAAGAAGAAGCCTGATATCAAAAGTCAACTAGTTACACCACAGAATCCACCAGCTGAACTTGCAAACTAGGCAACGGAAGAAGGGTTGCTTCGTGTTAAATTAGTCATATGGGACAGAGAAACTACCTCCATAACACCTACTGCAGATCATGCATAAGGTGACAACTGGTGGTGTCACTAATGGAGCTCAGCCCCATCACATTCGTTGTAGATGAAACAAATTATCCCTTAAAGGCATTGGGAAAAAACAAAATCTTTGTATGTACATGTACATGCAACCACTGACGTTCCAATAATTTTTTTCCCATTGACTTGGAATAATCAACCAAACATTAAACCTCATTGATGGATATTTGTGAAAAAATATATTTATTCTGCGCACAAAATAAATGCATACTCTAAATCGCCATTTAATAACGTGTGCACCAGCCAATTTTGTTCTTGCTACCTTGTGTATGTTAGCGAATAAAAACTGTTTTAAATCAGCAGGCGCATGCCTGCTAACTGCAATTAACACTCTGCCACATTCCCATTTCTCTGTATAAGGACATCTGTGTGGTGTAACATAAGAAAAATAGTGAAGTAAAGAGAGAGGTTGGCCCCAAAAGGTAAAGAAGAGAGAAGATTTTCACAGCAATGTGAAATTAAAAAGGATTATGTCCAAGGTAGAAGCCAGAAAAGGGACAGTTTTCCACAATGTGTCCTCAGTGACGGTGTGTAACAATGGAAAAAAAAAAGAAAAGAGAAACTTGTTCTGCAGTGTTTTCCACTTTTAGATATGCCACCTTAACACTAGAGATGAACTGAAGCATTTTACATACCTTGCAGGCCCTTTAACAGGCCAACTATAACCAAAGAGATTTTGGCTACAGATGTACAATTTAAAGGCAAAAACTTGGTGTTGGGCACTTTGGAACTGTTACACTCACTTGGTTACACAAGGTAACTGATAAGGATGAAAAGGGCCTCATTTTTAATATGCTATGCATTTAGTTAACAGTGTGTGTGTGTTTACAGTTTCTAAGTCAGCCAGTCCTTCATCATTTGTGTGTAGTTCAGTTCTAAATTGGTTTTCAGATTACAAACAAATTTGGGTGATTCGCTGATTGTGAATGAGACCCATCGTGTGTTTGCGTATAGAATGGAGCAGTGATAAGACTCATAAACCCTGCATCATGCTGCAGGTCATATGTCTGCATGATAAGAAATACAGCATGTGTGCTGTGGTTTGGTTAGTTCTGATAATTAGTTGAAAGTGCTATTATGCTTCCTATAACATATCTGATTTAAGAAAAAAAAAAAATACAACTTATGTCTAAAACATAACATGATGTTTGAAGTTGCAGTGATCTGGTTTTTGCAACAAGATTGACCAAAAAGGAAAAAGTGCTTAGTTATTTGCAGAAATGATTGTTTATTTAATCTAATGATCTGCAACCTACATTTCTGGTAAATTCATACTTTCCATTTCATTCACACAGGGAGACGATGGGCACATTTCTTGGACAATACACCCACACTTTTTTGGTACTGTGTTCCCAAAACAGTAAGTGTGATGGCTGTGGGGAGAGGAGAGCAGTGTGGAACAAGTTTCTGCTGCTGGTTGAGTCATTATGAACCCTTTTTATGCATCAGAGAGGACAGTGTTAGAGGGACACTGGAGGAGAGACCTAGATAAACATCATGCACCGTTATGCGGAAATTCAAGAAGTGCCGAGTGTTTGAGAGGCAGGATTGAGACGAAACTGCAGAGAGGATGCAATCATAGCCAACTGTACTGAAATTGAGAGAGTCAGAAAGAAATAAAGAAAGGGAAAGTGGGGAGGAGACTAGACAGATAGAGAAACAGACAGACATAGAGAGAAAGAGAGAATCAGAAAAACAGTTAGAGATAAGATTTCCCAATATATGGACAGGGGAGTCCCCCCTGGGCTTTATCTTGCATCATGAGTGGGCTTTATTCAAAGCTGTTTGTCAGCCCCCAGCCGTGTTGATTGTCGCTTTCCTTAAACAGACCGACGAAGCTTTAAGATGGCATGGGGAATCCCCTCTGCTGCTCTCTGCCAGTATCTGTGAACTTCTCTTTAGCTGTATTAAGCTTCATACACATGCTAAAGGCATATGTGAGCAATATATAGAGGTTTTAATGCAATCTGTTCAATTCCAGGAAATTCTGATGAGTAAATACTGGTGGACCCCCTTAGTTTTGTTATTGGAACACATTTAGAAAAAAGGTACATTCCCCGTAACAATTGGATGCTGCTCTGTCCCTTTTATTTGGGAGAAAGTTGCAGTCTCATTTTCACACTAGAAGTTTAACTCCATGAGTGCTCTCTTGATAGTAAATGAGGTAGAACCCACACTAGAGATTCAGTGACCCCTGTGAGCAATATTGGCAACTGCACAAAAAAGTACATGAAGAAACAGGATACAATGATATTGGATAAATACAAGTACATGATATTAAAATGTGCTGCTTTAATGTCTTTTCACTGATGGCCTTGTCATCGTCTGTGAGCCTCGATTGGCTCTTCTGCTTCTTTTCTTCCAGGTTCCTACTTAAACTCCACATGCCAAATCCTGTATTGAAGATTTTCTCATCAGTTTTCCACTTTTTCTAAAAGTCTAATGAGGCAGTAAAAGCAGATATCTCACTTTAAGTAGACAGGCCAATCAAATGCAAAATAAAAGAAAGTTTTCTTGCCCTTCTCCCCTTCTGGTTTCAAAGCCTTACGCTCCATTCATACTTATCCAGTATGAATGGATTTCTTTTACTGTGGATTAATGGTGATCTATGACCAAAAATGGTCTCTAATATGTCAATATCAAAAAACATTGCATTCCCTCTTGGATTACAAAAAAGGATCACTGGTTGCATCATGACATCAAATCTCTGTCTATATTTTTTTGCATCTCTGTTTCTGATTTTGTCCCATATTGTAACAGTGATACATACTCTACAAACAGCCAAAGGCTCAAACTGTGTCCCTGTATCACTGGACTTTCAGGTCAGAAAAAAATTAAGAGATAAAATGTGTAAAAGAAGCAAGTTTTATATTCACATCTGCTATCATATTGATATTTTAAAACTTTATCTCTGACAGTATAGTGTCAAATCATGCAAAGCCTCAGTTATATTAGCAAATCAAACAAGTGTTTACATCCTAACTATCACTATTCACCTTTTCTTAAACTGCTTCAGGTAAATCTGATGTCAGATGATCAGATCTTTTGACAACTGAAACTTTGTTTTAAGCAGACTGTGAGTATCAGCACTACATCAGGCACTTTTGAGTTTGAGTCTACCTGTACACACCTGACAAATTAAACACTTCCGAGAAAACTGTGCACAACTTTCGTAACTTGTCTGTGATTTCATTTTTTAAAAGCAAACAAAACTAGAACACATCACGAGTTATTCTGTCATTTCTTGCATCATCAAGTGATTGCCTCATGAGTTTACACACTCTCCATACACCTACTTACTGGATTACTTTACACGTCTTGTAAGTCTGAAAACATGTCAGTGACTAATGTCTCTTATCTGTCCTGTTCACTTTAAGGCAAGACATAATTTTTACTCATTAACCAATCATTGTTGCTAAACAGAGGACAAAGTTAAAGCCACAACTGACACTTAGAAATGAATAAATGTATTATTATGCAATTCATTTACAAATTTTATCCTACCATTTATTTAAATACATGTTTTTTAAAACAGAAGTTAAATGAATATATTGTATGGGATGAGATCAGATACATAGCAGCAAAAGTAGAAAATGGGAGCAGTTGGCTTCGTTCTTTCATTGTCAGCAGCAGATTTTATCAGCTGAAACCAATTGAATTCGCTCCAAAATGTTAACAAACTAATTACAAGAGTCTTTGTTTTCTAAGAAACAGCCCTCAAGCTCTGTACAGTGTCTGTATATGAAAAGAATGAAACCCCCCCATTTAATTTTTGAAGTAAATTTTAGTGTTGGTGTGATGATTTGCTTTGACTTCAAAAAACTTATTCGGAATAGTATGAAAAATTAGATGACATCATAATCTAAAAAGAATATACTCAATCTACTCAATCTAATCTGCTCAGTTGATTTTAGTATTAATTTGCCCTACACTTGCCTACATTTGTCAGTGTATGAACACACTCATGACCGGGTTATCTTTTAAAGAGATCAGATGTATTTTATAACCTTTAGACAAACATGTTTTTTTCCACAGTAATATACTGTGAACTTAGACCTACCAGCACCATAATGAGTGAAAAGGTCTGCCTGTAATCACAGAGTAAACAGAAAACACGCTGATAGCACAGTTAGCTTGTCCCACATCCAGGTTTTCTAGAAACTCTGTAAACAACATATTTAACTTTACTTTTGTCTTTCCTCTATATTACATAACCGTTATGAAAGAAACAACTGATAATTTGCATTCACAGGTTTACTGTATTGTGTGGATAACAAGTTTTTAAAATAATAGTAAACAGGAGCAAAGAGATCAGCACACAGCACTTCCCTTCCCTAATGTGAATTGTCTGATGGAGAAGAGCGCCACAATCTCCCCTAGTGGAGCACCAAGGTAGTACCAATGGAGCAACACACAATTAACCTTCACAGACATGGATCTGCATCACCGACTTACATTCCTGATTCTCAGAAGAAGTACAATTCTCAGTAGAATCTTAACACTGACCAATAGAAATTCCACTCTACAATGAAAAATAACTCAATGAGGAATAATTAAAAACTTGTTTAATGTGAGTTTTTTCTTTAAATTAAATCTTCTTGTCTGTCATGTCCATCCTTGATTCTTTTGACAAGTGTACAGAAAGCCGTGTAATGTTAATGTAAAATAAGCCATAATCAGTTTTTGAAATCTAGGTCAGTGAGAGTCTTTTTCATGATAAAGTGTACTACAAAACTCAATTGCCTCTCAGTTTACTAAATTATATTGTGAATAATAACTTCTTGCAGCCATTCTCTCTTTGATCATCCCACACAACATGTGGAAAATCAACCTGAGGGTGATTACAGCATGAAGACACTTGACCCACACTTGACCCTTGTTTATTGTGAAGAGGCAATCAGATCAGTGTGAATACTGTATTTGTTATCACTGTGGTTCTGTTCATTAACAACATCTACAATCATTAATATCAATAATACTTATGTTTACAGGTTTATGAAATTTATATCATTATTTTAAAAAAATCAACCAGCTGGTGTCATCCAAAGAAAAGTGACATGATGAGTCAAGTGACAAGATCAAACATCAATTGAATCATGTTATTTTTTTCTTAGTTCATCATGATGTGATATGATGGGCTTTGTATGATATGATCTTAAAATTATTCTTTTGTTCAGCAAGTTTGAAAAAAACATTCATTGATTCAAGATTTTATCATGAAAAAATCCAGTCAGGCAGCCTAACATGCATATTAGTTTCTAATGTAAATGGTTTACTGTAAAGACTGGAAGAGGACAATGTATTTACAAAATTATTTAGCTCTGAATTTTTTTAAATAACATATCATCTTTGAGTAATTAGTTGGCAAAATTCTACTAAACTACACATATTTGCAGTTCACAGTCAGGCATCATTTCTGGTCATGACTCAAACTTTATATAACTGTATATTTGGAAAATATTACATTTTGTTGCTTAATAAGGAGAATAATGTCATTTGATTGCAAAACAGTTTGACAACAAATATGCGGACATGTACAGTCATGCAGGCCAGCTGACAGTCTTGGCTGGGCCTGGGACAAGATAATCTGAGATGGGCCCCCCCGCGCCCGGATCTCCGCTTTTCCCTTACTCTTTCTCTCCTCTGCTCTTCCTCTCCAATGGCGCCACCATGTGGTGGCCAGTGGTGGCCATGGCCACCCCAAAATCATTCTTGTAATTTTTATTACACATAATATGTGTAAATTAGTATATTATGTGGACTAGATTTTTTAAAATTCACCTATTGAATGCTATAGTGAATTTCACTATAGTGAAAATGATTTTGTAGAAAAATACTGTGGCGCTGCCCTTGCAGCTCCCCTTTCCCCTTCCCCCTCCCTCTGTTTGACGTTGCCTAGTGGAAGCATTATTCGGATTTGAACGACGCATGGAAGAGAGCTAGGCGGAGGGCCAAGGGGAGATTTCGTGTATTTCGACGATCCCCACCAAGGGAGGACCTAATTTTTTGTGGACAACATCTTCATTTTTCAACAAATTAAACAAAAATTGTTGGCACTCTTACCTC
>JAPZDZ010000021.1:21098545-21127630 GCA_029783805.1 Acanthurus tennentii
AGCCAGGCAAACAAAGAAAAAAAAAGTTAAAAGCCAGCAAATTTCGAGGTGTGTCATTGGGCAGTAACTACAATGACGTCATCCATGTCGGACCCCGAGCATAGCTGCCTGCTCGGTTTGCCGGACCCGGTAACTCAAAAAAAGTTACTGATAAACAAAAAATGTGCCAGAGGTAAGAGTGCCAACAATTTTTGCTTAATTTGTTGAAAAATGAAGATGTTGTCCACAAAAAATCAGGTCCTCCCTCGGTGGGGATCGTTTAAATACATGAAATCTCCCCTTGGCCCCTGTGGCGGTTCTGGGGAGGGGCCAACAGGGGCCAGTGCCCCTGTAACACTAAGTCTGGACCCCCCTGCGGCCCCCCCTCCGAACGAAGATTATAGAGTAATGATATTGCGCCGACGCAAAGGGCGGAACTAATGCACGTGGCTAAACATTCTAGTCGGATCCTTTAGTGCGTTGCACCATTGAAAAAGACGAGCGCAAAGCTGCCATCCACCTGACAAGAGGCAGTCAGAAGCAAGAAACGATTACCACGACAAACAATATTGTATTGTTAAAAGGTGAGACTTCTGGTAAAGAAATGTTGTTGGCTAACTTTATGAATTATAATAGCAGCAGTAATAGTAGGGCAGCAAATGTGTGTATGTAACATTGCACCGAGAAACTGAACCAAGGCTGCACCTAACAGTTATTTTCATTATCAGTTCATCTGCTGATTATTTTCTGCAGTCAATACAGTCTGTAAAATGTTATCATTTTTTAAAATATTTTTTGTCTCAAATGTGATATTTTGAACCATTCACTTTGGTTACAATGGTCAATCACTAGTTTTACGAAAATAAAAATAAATTAAATAAGATTTCAAATCTTTGTCTTTTTTGCCCCTGCTTGAATGCGCCCCTCTGACAAAACCCCTGGCCCCAGCCAGGCCCCCTCAGTAAAATTGGTCTAGAACCTCCACTGCTTGGCCCACCGCCTAATGGATATATTGCTGTCTCCACTTCTCCACCCATGTCCACCAGCTGAATCTTCAGAGCAGCAGCTGTTCTTCGCATATCTATGTCTGATTGGCTGAATAACGTCACGTGATTTGTGTGCCACTGGTTCAACTGACATAGTAAGCTGCGGCATTTGCCTGCAAATTTAACGAACTTTAAACTATGATTATGAAAAAATGTGCAAGAATTATGAGTGCCAACAAAGAAAATCTGATTGAGAAAAAAATTAACTTTAAAACATAAAAGATCCAGGTCCTCGCTCACTGGGGATCATTATTTTCAAAAACTAAAGATGATACGCGGCCTCGACCCACCGTCTAAGCGGCACAGAGGAACACTTGCATTCCCGAGAAGAGAACTTCTGGCGGGTATGTATGTCATACAATCATGAATTTTCAAAGGAAATACACTCATTTAATTCTTAAAACTCAACTACATTTTTATTATTGTTGAATTCAGGTGAGCATTGCAAAGTGGGAAAGTTAGCATAGCTAACAATGATACTGAATATGCAATGTCAATTTTTAAAGGATGAAAAGAAAACCTATGGACATTTCAAATTTTTGTGTGAAGAAAAATTCCAGTACAGGGGAGATACAGACAGGGGAGATTGAGGAGGAACCAGGTGATAACCTGACTGAGGTAGAGCCAGGCAATGAACTGGAAGAGGTGTCCAGGGATAGAGCAGGGACAGAATACAATGGTGCAGTGTCAGCAACAGTACCTGGGCCAGCAGGTAAAGTTACATAGATAAAATAGTGTATCCTTGCTACTGAAATGGATATTTCTGATAGGCTAACATCAGTAATGTAATGGCATTGAAGGCAGATGACAAATAAGCTTAAGTGTGTTGGTATTACAGTGTAAGCTTTTTTTTTTTTGTTTTTTTTTTGAATCACAGGTTTATTCCATTTCAATACTCTACATTCATTTTTTGTTAGAATATAGGTTGACTACTATTTTAGTGGCAGCTCTGATAAAAGGGCAACAAATTAATTTTTAACTATTTTCAATCATAATTTATATGCAGCTCATTGAAAATGTATTTTACTATATGTCTATATAATATTTAATCAATATTTATTAGGTTCTATTTTAATATTATTTAATATTTATTTATATTATTTAAATATTTATATTTAACAATTTTTTTGTACTGATTTTTGTTTGGTTGTTTGTTTTTTTGGAGGCTCCACTGTTCCTCTCCTTTTCCCTTGCTCTTCCTCTCTCCTCTCCTCTCATCTCTTCCTCTCCTGTTCCTCTGCTTTTCCTCCCTCTCCTCACAACATGGTCTCACCTGCTCCGGGACAGTGGGCCCCTCCCGCTCCACCGTGACTCTCTCTCTCTCTTCTCTCTTACCGGTAGCCTGGCTCTGACCCTCCGCTCCGGGGCAACGAGGCCCCATCTCTCTCTCTCTCTGTCCCCTGACTGCAGCTGGATCTCTCTCCTCTCTGTCTCACCCTCTCTGACGGAGCTACAAAACTCAACTTTTTCTGTCAAAGATAACGTGCTGTGTCAGACTTTTATACTTAATGGATGTTAACATTAGAGCGGGCTTGTTAGCTTATGTTACAAGGCTGCTAAACGTTAGCTGCGCGGTTTCTTACCTTGATCTACATTGACTTTACTAGTCTCAGCTTCACCGTCACCACCTTTTTAAAAAATATTTATGGAGTAAATCTCTAAGGCCTCTATTTCCTTTCCTTTTTTTTTTCTTTCTTTTCCTTTCTGGGCACCGGACTTGTGCTGACCGGACATTTTGAGCGTACTGAACTACAAATTAAATGACAACATCAAAGTTTGATCAGTGGCCAAACCATTTTTGTGCTGGGGGTGGAGGGGTTTCTTGACCACTATTTTAAGGACGTTTAGGAAGAAAACAAATAAAAAGCTTTAATGTAACTCAAATATTGTATATTTTTTCCACAAAAAGGCCTAATTTGAAAAATTTTGAATAATTATTCCATAATTTCATGAGGGCCCAGTTCTGCCCCCCTCCCCTACCCTGGGCCCGGGAAAACAGACCCGTTTGTCCCCCCCCTATCGGCGGGCGTGCAATCATGCATCAAATAGAAGTGTGTCTGTGATTTGTTCAGTTGAAATTAGCATAGTTTGTACTTTGACGCCATCTAGTGGCATAGATATTATTGCAGGGCGACAATGGTATTGATATAGAGGATTTGTATGCAGTTTCCTATTTCATTAATTAAAAACATTGTCAGTTTATTTTTTTAACACATAGTTACTTAGGGTTTTTAACTCAGTTGCAGTGTTGTTAAGAACATTAGGTTTGGTGACCTCATGAATAGTTCTGCACACCCTGATTGAAGAGGCATTACTGTTTGACACTGTCTTTTTTATAGGTTAGGGTCAGTATCAGTGAAGGACACCAGTGCAGTAAATAATGGAATTTACATTTTGTATTTTTTTTTCCTTTTTTCGGCAGCTAGTTTCCTCCCTCGTGCATCAATGTGGGATTAATCAAATAAATGGAAACTTTAATTGTGTAATTACTCCGTCTATAAATGTAAATAAATACATTATTTAATATTTGTCTGGATTATATTGTTTTTTATCTATGGTGGTCGTTACAAAAGTAAAGATTCCAAATTTTTAAGTGTTTGTGTATTGTTGCCTTGCATCATCTCAAGTTAGAACACTGCTGATCTCAGATGGATCCTCTAGTTTTTTAATGATTGAATACAAGAGGTGCTGGCCAAAGGGCTACGGTAGATTTTATACTTCTATACTTTATACTACTATACATAAGTAATTTATCATAAAGAAGCATGACATCAGAAGTTATGACAGAAAATCATTGTATTTTCAAGTCATTTCCCCCCAACACAGATGAAATGTTGTTTTCTTTTCATTATCTGTAGTTTTAGATGTAATAATTGCAATTAATATAAAACTCGACAGATGGCGCTAAAGACATAGTGATCAGCATTTTGTTTCAGTTTCTTCTCTGTCTCTTTAGATTTCCTGTCACAGAGGTAGTAAATGGGTCACATCGTGACATCCACGGCTTGTCATACTGGAAGACTCTTATGCGCATGTCAGTATGTGGACGTTTGAAAATTTCGTCAGTATGCGACTGTTAAACAGCTGATTTTAAGACCATGTGCACTAACCTGCTGCTGAAACAGTCAGCCGCTCTCCTGGTTTCCACCAGATGCTGGAATCTGGATGCAGAGGTTTTACTCCCATTCAGCCACAAAAACAGTAGTAAAGTCCAACACTGATCTTGAAACTTTATGGACCTTACTTAACAAAGGCCTCGCTATAAACAAGAAAGGCACTCCCAACATTGTTGCCACAAACTGGGACACACACAATTCTCTGAAATATCACTGTATGAAAGATTGAGTGGATTAAATTTTTAGTTTAGTTCATATGTTTCTTGCTGCCAGTCGACAGCAGCAACAAATAAAGACAACAACAAGAAAAAGTTTTATTTGAAAGACCACTTATCGCTTGATCCTGCACTGAAGGTACGTCATGACATCAAATGACCTTTACAATAAGAAAACATATATGAGAGGTGATTGAACTTGTGTGATAAAACACAGTGAGATGAGTTTTACAACTCAATTTCACATGCAGTAAAACTCTTTGAGTGGTTATGCAGAAAGTTTGAGGTTAATTACCCCTGTTTTGTTTCTGGTACTGTTGAAAAAATAAACAAATGCAAATACCAGAAATGTCATCTTGAACTTCCTCTGAACTATCTACCTGATTTGGTGCCTTCAAACCTCCATTTCTTTGCCATTATGAAGAAGGAACTTGATGATAACTATTTTTACCATGATAATCTTGTCATTGTTGCTTTGGACCTTTCTGGAGTTCTTTTATGTTAGGCCATGGACTTATCAATCACCTTTCAAACAGCACATCAGCACATTTAATCGAACAAGCAATAAAGAACCTTAAAGGAACTAAAGATTCATTTTGTCCACCACCATCTCACTATGAATCCGTATTATACATGAATACATTGTTTTCTGACAGGATTAGATAAGTTTTACCCATTTTCAATCCAGTATTTCTATTTTCTGATCGCTTCTCACTGGTCTAAAGTCAGTTCAGTTCAGTTCAGTTACAAAAAACAGGGATGGCAACACCTCAGCGCTTAAATCAGATTTCGTGTGATTTTTGATTCAGAATCAGATAACCGTTGGTGGCTTTTTAGGTCCCTGCCTATTAAATCTGGTGGAACTTTGCCCACACAATCTTGATGAAGTGGAACAACTGACTTCTCAAGTTTCTTCAATCTCTCATGGTTTTTATTTTGTCACGAGTATTTAATGTTGTGGAGAAATACTTCAGATTTGAAAAACAATTTTCAATGACTTTAAAACAAACAAATAGCCTTGAATTACTTCTCAGAGATAATCTTTATGACACGTTCACTATTAATACTTTAGATATTATCTTTGTCTCAGTCATCCTTAACAGAAAATGCTTTCTGGTTTTAAATCTGATGTTGTCTGCCTGAAAATTCATGTCACGGTGATTTACAGAGTTTCCTGATGGGCAGATTGCTTTATTTGTTGCTATTGTAACTTGTAGCTGCTAGTTATCTGTTTTACTACCATCTGTCTGACAGCTCTGGGGAGATTTGTGTCAAACGTCGTTCTCACAGGAGCTTCAGACCACCAGGAGGAGACTTTCATGTATTGGGGTTGAGGGAAACCAATGAGAGTAATAGTGACCTAGAAACAAGTTTTTCTCTGATAGCCAGCTCGCAGCATTAACTTATGTAAATGTGGCCTAAGCTCTGGCATGACAGAGATGAACTTACATCTGTTTCCCAGATAATAATTGCATTGCAAAATATTTCGTCTACCATGTGGTGGTATATAAAGCCTCAATGCATATCTAACCAAGGCTTTTTAAACTTATCTTAACTTTATCTGATTATGTGGTTTAAATCTTTGGCAGTAAACAGTCTTCTTTGCTGTGTCTGCTTCCGTTTTCAAATACATTGGATTGCCTAAGTCAAGTTAACTTATTAACCACAAGGCTGTTTGTGCAGTCTTACAGTTTTACCCTTTAAAAAACGCATTGTTTTTAAATGGACACAAATGAGAGCATGAACACAAACAATTAGGGGGGGGGTCAACAAAATGACCATAACTTATGAGGGGTACTCGCATTAAGAATCTTCTCGTCATGATACAAATCGCTTATATTTGTATTGTATTTAATGATACTCTGAAAACTATTATTGTTTCTGTGAGTTAATTGATGGATCTCAATAGATTAGTCTGATTCCAACAAGCTTGACAGAGACATGATGGACAGTTTTCTCAGACGTGTCGCCAAAATATACATAATATATTATGTAATACATAATATTATATATTACATAATATCTATTAAAAGTATATATATAATATAATACATGTAATGTGTTTACATTCATAAATTTAATATCAACATTCCTACAATAACTTTTTATGTAGAACACATTACATGTATATAAGCTGAAGTTAGTAGGAGGAGGGTGTGATGGCTGTTTACCACCTATTTTAACTGACAGAACTAGGTATATTTGATGAGACACTAATGCATTTTACAGCTGTGTTATGGCAACAAAATTCTGTATTATTGTTCAATAATGTAACCAGGTCTTTACCACAGGGTTGCCACAACATAAATACGGAAATTTTAAAAAAAGTTTCAACTTAAGAGACTTTAAGTTTTAGCATATCTGTGGTTTGCAGAGACATGCAATATTTATTCTGGTGACTCTGTCAATTTTCCAGTCAGAAAGAGAGATTTTGCGCAGGGCATCACTTTGAACCACCAGTTCTGTGATGACTAAACAGTAGTTACTGAAACAAGCTGAAACCGCAAGCCTGTTAATGGCAGATTGAGCCACGGATTTCAGTTTCAGATTAACACCCCAAAATCTACTATCTGTCTACACAGAAAATCTAACTCAGTAATTCTGCATCTTGGTTTGGACTTTATAAATCTGAACAAAGACATTTGACATGTTTGACCCATTGATTTGTTTTCCAAAACGTTGTGTTCTGTATTGAAGGTCCAGTGTTGCTTAGTAGCCTTATAGAAAAATGCATGGAGACGAATCACTGACTCAACTCTACACCACTTTGCTCATGACCATAGTAGAAAAGTGTATATTAAAAAAGTCAATTTTTAGAGTTGTGTGTGGCCCTAAACAAGAGAAACACTTTTGCTCATGATTAACAATGTCACTCAGACGTTATTGTTAGACACATGGGGCGACTGAAACGAAAACGAAGATAACTTAAAGGTCTATCATGTGAATACTAGTAAGTAGAGCTCCTTTACAAAAATCGACCTGCACACGAATGAGACCCTTAAGATTTTCACACAGGAAGGAAACACACGTCACACCGGCTCATGTTGCAGCCCCTCATCTGTGCCCAGCCTGCAGATCTCCTCGTACTCAGCTAAAATGAATGTTTGTGGTGTACTGAAAAGATCAGCCCAATGAGGGTGTTAAACGAAAAAAAAAAAGCAATGCAAAAATGCAACTGCACTGCACTGCTGACTGTAGGTTAAATTCCAGGCTTTCAATGAGCAAGAAAAAGTATCTTTCACCCACATTTTAGCTATTTTGGAGGGTTCAAGTACATTTTTCCAAAAACACAAATCTACCTCTGTGTTAGACTACTGCTTCACCTCAGTGGAATATATGGAAATCAAGATCTTCATCTGGACTAGAACCAAATTTGAGTTGGTGTCTGTATCTTAATACTTTCCAGTGGTCATGGGTAAACCTCATGTGGGTGTTTATTATACTACAGACTGCTCATACATGAAACAGTTTCAGATTTAATTGTGCAAAAACACTTTCCTGTGTCACCAAACAAAAAACTTGCTTAAATTATCAGTTTATTTACTTAAAACAACCATCATATAACACTGTTTTTTTCTATAAGCACAAAATTTAGATATAACTGTCAGAAACACACTAAAATAAATACTATGTGGATGCTACAACTACCTCAGCATTAGTGTTGACTGACTCTCTCTTTTTTCTTCAGTTCAATTCGCCACCAATTGTAAAGCTGGAAATTAAAAGAATGTGTAATATTGTTTTCTAAGCTTTAACATTGCAGACCAGTTCATATTCCATATATTCAGTGCAGTTACTATATAGCACCAGAATATCACATTCAACATAGGAATCATTTTGGCAAAGTGAAGAGTAAGATTACCTGAGACATTCTGTTTACATTCTTTGACTGGAGTAAAATTACTGTACATAAACATAATAAAAAAAAAAAACTATGACAACTCTTTAGATCTTGTAGAGACCGAAGAAGTTGGCATGCCGCGCATGTGTAAGATATTCGGGGTTGGTTACATTCACAAAAACTCTGTCGGATTTCTGCAGCTGAACGGCCGAAGCGAGGTAACTCTCAGTGGTCCAGGAGAATCCCTTCTTCTGAGAGCAGTAACCTACTCTGTGGGCCTCCATCAGGGTCTCAACTGAGGGACCCCTCCTCACAAATACGGTGTGAATGAATGTTGCGGGGGTACAGTCCTTGTAGATCAACTCCACTCTTGAATAAACGTGGTACAGTCCACTCTCGTTGATTTGCAGAGCACCGTCCTCAAACCGGTAAGAAACTCCTCCGGTTGTGAACGCCTTGCCTACCTGCGACTCCCATCGCAAAGTTGTGGGAAATTTCACCTTTTCAATACGACCTAGAAGGAAAGAGACATAAGGTCACTCCTTTCAGTCTTATATAGAGAAACAAATCACATGGGACAGGTTAAAATTTTTATATCATGTTACCCATCACGCGTGCTGCAGGTCTGTTGTCTTTGTCTTCTCTCCTTGACTCAGGCTCGTAGAGACCTGAAACAACCATCAGATTATGGTCACATCGTCTTTTCTTTATCTTCATTGAGAATATTTTCTTTTCCATTTTTCTATCAGCAATAGTTCATGTGTGATGAGATGTGTTTACACTTACTAATTTGCTTCTCAGCTGCATTAAACTCCGGTTTCACCTACAGAAAAAAGAAACAGAGAAATCTCAATAAACCACATCACATGGACCCTTGTGCATTCGTGCTTCACAGAGCGCTTTCAGAGCAGAAGTCAGAGGGAGGAAATCCTGTCTCGCTGGACCAGTGACCACAGGCGGAACGTTTAGGTACCTGATGTGCATGTTTAAATGTCAGAGGAGCTGAGGTAAGTTAACTCTTCAAATGAGAGCAAGGTAAAAATTATTTTAAAAAGTTACTTAATTAATAAACTGTGCAGTGCTGTGTTCCATCTTGCTTTTCCATTCTCCCACCATACACCTCTGTATCACCCCGGGCACAAGTGTGAGAAGTCGCACCTTTTTTATTTGCAGCTTTGCCCCCATTAAAACAAAACAAGAGGTAAAATTCCACAAAGGAAAACTATTAAAAGTCTTTTTTGGCAACCACAACAAATGATTTCCTCACCGAGTCATTCCTCGATACTCCTCAACCCACTTCCAATTTTCTGCACTCTGCTGTCAAATTTCTCCTGTTTTCAATCTGATTACTATTTTTTCCACTCACTGCTGCAGTAATTATTAGCTTATTAGTTCAGTAAAAAAGCTCAGTTATTTTCAAAACACATTCAGTGGCTCCTTACCTCTCTCATTCTCTTCAGTTCTGTCTGCAGTTTATAAATCTGGTAGGCTTCAAACCCCAAGGCTGCAAACACAAGCAAGAACAGCATCAACACGACCAGAGCAACACCGGGGCTGACTCCCATGTAGCCTCGACTCTTCTCACGGCTCTTTAGTTTCCCCTGGGCAGGTGGGAAAGACCAACAGGGAACAAGGTTCGGTGGCTGGGCAGGGTACTGGCGACCTCCTCCTTCATCCACAAGAAACACCTGTGGGAACGGGTAGCTCTGGTCACAGCTCATGTTGCAGGTCATGCTAGAATGAGACGAATGGTGTGTGCATCTGTGGCCTCTGCACAAAGGAGGTGTGCACTTTTTATCTGAGAACCTCTGAAGCTTCAGCTGTCAAGACATTCACCACCCACAAACCTCCCACATACATCATGGACTGAAGACAAGTGCACACTACTCGGGTATTAAACCCTCTATCTACTTATTCATCATTTCCTTTACTCTGGGCTGCACAGCTACCTAGTATTTATAAGTGTTTGCTCTGAGACATTTACTTAAAACTACTGAACTTTTTAAGTTGTATCACAATTTGGGTCCTTACTGGTTTAACTTTGTCTTTGCACTATGTATATAAAAAACTCTAGAGACAGGAAGCTTGAGGTTACAGGTGACCCTAACCTAACCAACCAACAACATTTCGTACCAGAGAGGGACCTTTTCATAGATTCCATTCAAGGAAAAACTGAGCAACCACATAGTCACCTGCCTAGCATTTCATATTATAATCTCACACATTTTTAAATATTGCTGGGGATATTTTTCCTTTCAGCGATGTCACTGTACTTCTTTGAATTTGAAACAAGTCCTGAAACTGAAAGTTTATCTTCAGTATTTGTATCAAAAAATGTTTTATTCTTCAAATAATTTATTTGTGGATATCAGGCTTTATAAGGCACAGCGTTAACAAACAGTGATACAGCAGTTTCAGTAGCACAAAGTGTATTCTTGGTGGGAAGATGCTGCTGCCACATTAAAGGATACACGTCTCTGCATGCCTACCAGCTGCCTGTAGATGAGAGACAGCGGTGCTTTAGAGAGGTGAGAATTAACCCCAACCAATACCTCAGAAACGAGTTTACAGGAAAGCTAAACATGCACACGGCTTTTCTTCCCACCAAGTTAAAAGTTAATAATGCTGTGGTATCTCTGACACAGTGAGGTTTGTTCCCAAGGACACAGACCAGTAACTCTGCTCTCATGTGGTTGCAACTGTTTCCACATATCATCAGTTCTTATCTGTTGCTGTTAATAAAGAAAAACCATTATTATTTGGCACTGTTGGGTGGGTTTTGGTGGTTTTTCGAATAGTTAATCTTTCCGACCTCATAGATGGGACGTGCAAGACATAACCAGCCTAATGACAGAGGGGGCTGCATCAGAGTTAAACTGTCTTGAATGTCGTGTAGAAGTTATTTCAGTTTTGCTTTCTGGTGTACATTTTAAATACCGCAAATGTAGCGCCTTCAGGTGTTGGCTCTGTCCACTGTTGCTAAAGTTTCATTTCTCCAGGACCTTGCAGAGAAAAAGGAAAACCCACCCTGCAGTGTGCATACAAAACTCTAACGAAAAGGCTAACTACGTCACACTTAACCATAAACTGCTCAGGCTGTCTGCACTCAACGAGCTGATGTGTCTGTTTCCCAGAAGTGTCATGCTGAAAGCAGTCCTCGCATAACGAGCAGAAGGTAGGTGGGTGGGGTTTTGGGGTCTAACCAGGTCGTGCTCAGAGCCGCTGCTCTAGTTAGTACAACGACACTAGAAGACTAAAATGAATCACTGAATCAGCAAGTTTCTCAATCAAATACTGCCAGTTTCTCACGAAATGCACACTTCTGCCTATTGCACAATGGAGGTAGTTGTGGTCATGATGACTTATTACACAAATGGAGTTATGCCTGAAAATTACACCACATTCTCAACCTGAAATGAATGACATTACTCTGGTCTCTCTTGCAAAGAAACCTTTTCCCTTACCCAGTGACTGAAGCTTTAATTCCACACAGAAATTCAGCTCTTCGTGTAAAATTTTATTGCCAAGATTTAGGGTTCTCATGTCTGATGAAACAAAAATCTGCCACAAAACCAAAATAAACATTCTGTTTTTCTGTGATTTACAAAAATGTTGTGAAAAGTATTATGATAACACTACTTATGATTCATCACAGAGCAACTCGGGGCTTCATAAAATAATAATTGTACTCAAAATGCAGAAAAAATGCAGACCTTTATATTTCGTGATCGAAAAACATCATGTGTCACAGTCTTCATCTGAAGAAGTGTAACAGTCCAGTCCCAGGACATGACCTCTTCCCTCTTCTGCTATACTAGTACTGGATGATTTACGAGGTATCCTCTGCACAGCCTCACAGTCTGACTTCAGGTCCAGGCCAGCACTGTTCTGTCCAATGTCAGATCCTGTTGCTGCCCTGTCATCATTCTCCATGTCTCTGCTCTGGGTTGAAAAAGTTTGGCTTAATGAAGCATTGATGAGGTTTGGCAGGCCACACTGCAGCACCCTGGCTAGGCTCTGTGTTTCTGAGGAGCTTTGCTGAACTGACGGTCCTCTGAATGCAGCAGTAGCCACCGCCAGCCGTGTATTGTCGAAGGAGAGGGGCTGGTCTTGGTCAACATAGACTGCCTCTGAGGTTTCTGAGATCAGCTTAGTAGGGGCTGGAGCTTGAAATCTGGTCTCTGAATGGCTGAGAAGCCCCTGTTTTTCTGAGGTTTTGCGAAATCCTGTCCAACTGCTGGCCAAGTCGCTCTCACCTTCACCCCACTGACTGCTACAGTTCTGTGACTCACAGGGTCGAGGTTTTTTCACTGAAACTGAAAGTGAAGATACACAGAGGGATGAAAGGTCAGCTACTGAAGTCTTAAAGGAATAGTTCACTAAAATTGAAATTCAGTGACAGCAAATTAAAAAGTAATGGAGTAGTGTCTTTTCCACTGGACATAGCCAAAAATAGTCAGGGGCATTGATCAAGAGACTCTTCAAGAGGCACAAAATATCATGAGACAAATGAGATAAGTAAAACACTGTATGTAATGCACAGAATGTACTGTACTTTTTGATTCCAAAACAAGTTGGTACGCTGAGTAAAAGACAAACAAAATGTGAAGACATAATGTGATAATTCTTTTATCCCTCGTCCGTTCCCAATTGTTTCCAAATCTTTGTTGAGATATTCAATCACAGCAACTTGTGATTCTAACACTGTCCTCAACCTGCAAAATGCAACTTTAAACTGTATTTTGGCTGATGTTCTTGGATTCTTCAAAAGAGTCAAAACAGGATAATGATATTTGTTGTTTGCTAATCGTGCTTAAATGCGTGTATGAGTCTTAACTTATACCACACTGACCAGTGCTAGGAGAGTCTTGTGCATCTGCTCTCCTTTTGCAGTATGCACGAGGAGTCCATGGCTTATGTTTGCAGGAGGGGTCAAGGACTCTTAGTTTGGAGATGAAGCTTTTGTACTCTTTTTCTAAAGCCTCAATGTGCAGCTGGAACTCAGCTATCTTCCTCTCTGGGTAATGAGCAAGCTGAGATTGCTAAGAGGGGAAAAAGAAAAACAAACAGGAAAATGGAGGGAATTCAGTATCATTAGGAACACTCCCTGTAGAATACATTTACTCGTTACTGTGAAATTATTTACCTGCAAATAATACTCAATTTCATTCTTGATGCTGGGGATCCACTTTTTCACAGAGGAAGCTGAGTTCAGAGAAGCCTGTGCAGACAAGTGTTGGATGTCACAAGTCTTGACTGAGTATAACTGAACTGAGATGAAGTGATAATTCAATGTGTCGCTTATTACCAGTTTGGGTCTCCGCTCATGTACATCTTTAAGACGTCCTTCTGTAAATAAGCCATTAGAAGAAACATCGCATGACACAGAGGTTAGGAGGAAAGTAGAAGTATTAGTAGAGATTACTCATTTTACTGTTAACGTCACTGCTTGAAACGGATGATGAAGACATTAAGGAAACATTAAGCAAAGGCTTGCTTTTTAATTTAAACTAAACAGGGTTAAAGACTTCAAGAAACGCAGGTAAAAGCTGTCAGTTAGCATCCTTTTGGCTAACGGCTAAAACTAGCGACCAGTACAGCAGTTTTTTTTTAATAAAACCAAATATTAATCAGTAAACACGTCATTGCCACTAGCTATTACCCTCTTTCTCCTTCTGAAGCCACAGTCTGTTTAATCTCCCTTGTTGTTTTTCCTCATTTCTTGCCATTTCAATTTAACTCAACAACATCTGTAAGCCCGCGACTCATACATAACAATGTCACGTGACGCAGCACGCTGTAGTTGTGTCATGTGACGATGACATATCGCGAGAGCAAAACGTTTTAAAACAGCACTAACTTGCAACACCACTGTTTGGTAAAATAAATAAAGAAATAAAGAAATAAATAAATTCTGTTTTGCAACTTTTTTGTTTGTTTGTTTGTTTTTTATTCAAAAGTACATTGATGTAATTTTTAAAATGAAAAAATTAAATATGAAATTGAAAGATGCTCAGCCCTGCCAATTCAAGTTCCTAGTGTAGCATCGCATAAAATGTCTTACTATTAGGCAAAACTGTAGTTAGGTCTTAACAGTAATTGCCAGACTTTAAAAAATCCAGGGAGTTGTTTAACAGCAGATACAGTGTTGTTCAGGAGACATTTCCACAATCCTCAAAAGCCATCTAATTAGGATGCACCAAGTCCCACACATGATTCGAATTAAGTAAAGAGTGTTTTGTTGTTGTTTGTTTGTTTTTACAGAACAGTAAGTTATTTAGGATTCTGCAAATAATAATAATAAAGTTTTCATAAACAAATTGTAGGGTCAATATTAGCTGATTATCACAAACAATTAGATAAAAGAGGCTGTGTTGGAGTGATACTGAGTAAAACAGACAAAACCTTTTCATTTGACTCTTTAAGAAAGATCGTTTTCAAAAACGGGATTTTATTTGCTTTGCTGATGAAGAACACTTAATTAGCATGGATTACTTGGAACACGGTAAAGCGGAGTTTTCTCACTACATAATTCATTATAGATGTTCAAAGATTTTACATTTTGTCTTAATAATCACACAAAGTTAGAATACTCCCTTTTTTTCAGATAATTCAGATTTATGCTGTACTGAACTGTAATGTGATAAAATCTCCTCCTTTACTTAACAAGAAGCATCTTTCTCATGAGTAAAGTAGCAATTTCCTGATGTTGTGGTGTGTCTCCACTCTCTGCCACCTGCAGTGGTGTCTTCCCCACATTATTGGTAGCCTGCAGGTTCACCCTCTTCCGCCGTTCCCTCTGCCCACCATGGCCCCAGCTTACAAGCCTCTTCACTACCTCCTGGTGTCCGGCTCGTGCAGCACAGTGCAGAGGAGTGTCTTTATTGTGATCCATGCAGTTAATGTTTGCCCCAGCTTCTAGGAGCTGCACTGCTACACTATCATGACCCTTCTCAGCTGCAGCGTGGAGTGGTGTTTTCCTCTGTGAATTTCTTTCATCCACCCCCTTGCTGTTGAGTAACTGTAGAAGAGCTGAAACCACACTTGCATGCCCTTCAGCTGCTGCATAATGAAGAGGAGTGGAGTCATCCATGTCTTTAGCCCCTCCCTTTGCCTTGTGGGACAACAGTGAAGTTACAGCATCAACTTTGCCCTCCATGGCAGCCAGGTGGAGAGCAGTTTTCTTCTCATTATCAGTGCTCTTAGGGTCAGCTTTGGCAGACAGCAACAAGTCTACAATATAGCTTCCTCCCTGGGAAGTGGCTGCCCAGTGCAAGGCTGTTCTCCCTAGCCTGTCTTTGACACCTGAGTCTGCCTTTCCTTGAAGAAGCTGGATTACTGAGTCTGCATGGCCCTGCTGACTGGCCATATGCAAAGGGGTCAACCCACCCTGGGCTGTTGCATTTACCTAAAGAAATGACACACAACTGTCACATAAATGCAAAAATGGACACTTATGGCCAACTGGTTTGATGCTTACCTGTCCTCCAGCACTTAGCAACAAATTTACTAATTCTGGCCTATTGCACTGAGCCGCTAGGTGGAGAGGGGTTTGGGCTTTAGGTCCAGTAATGTTTGGGTCTAATCCCTTTTCCAACAATGTCTGAACTATGGGCACACTACCACTTTGGACAGCCAGGTGCAATAGTGAGGAAAGATCAGATAAAGTTGCATCCAGTTTTGCCTGTTTTGCTACCAAAACTCTGAAATAAGAAAAAAAAACATAAAACAGGAAAGTCGCTTTTCAAATATATCAATACTAGATGACCTTGAAAAAGAGAAAAGGGTTGATTCAAATTAAGAACATCAATAATACATATAAACAAATGACTTATATTCTCCAGCAAGATTATATTTAACAAAGTGAACTGTGGATAATACATACACAAAAATATAGATTCTCCTTTCATTTAGCTGAGAATCATCACAGCTATTTGGCCATTTGCACATGGTTAAAAAATATGGGGGCCATCAAATTACACAAAAGATGATGTTGTAGTGGATGAATTGAACTGGGTGCAAATAGCATTGCTGTCTATTGATACTTACCTGAAGACTTCCGCGTACCCAAGCTCAGCAGACAGTAGGAGAGGAGTGTAGCCTTGTTTGTCAGACATGTTTACATTGGCTCCATTGTCTATGAGAGCATTTACCACTCTATCTTGGTTCTGTTTAACAGCTGAGAAGAGAGCAGCGCCTAGTGCATCCTCACTCAGATTACCTAGGGTTTAAACAATGAATGTTAGCCTGTAAGTTTGCAGCTTCATGCATTATTTATGTGCAATTAACATCTCAAAAAATGAAGTTGAACTTAGATAACATGAGAAGATAACACCATAAGAAGCTAGGTCTTTGGTTTAAGGACTCACTTAGCAGTAGATGAAGAACTGATTTCTCATTGAGTTTAACAGCTTCATTTATAATATTACTGTCAATTTTAGCCCCACTCTTTAAAAGGACAGTCGTTGTTTTTTCATTGTTCCTGGAAATAGCATAAAACAGAGCAGTGTGTTTGTGTCTGTTTCTGGCATCAACAGGGGCCCCGCTCTGCAGCAGCTTCTCAGCCAGCCTCCAGTTATCCTCCATTGCTGCCAAGTGGAGAAACGTGTCCTGTGGTTGGCTCTCAGACTGTCTGGTCTCCTCTTTCACCAAGATTTTCACAGAATTCATGTGCTCATTTTCAGCTGCCAGGTGAATGGGCGTTTTGCCTTGTAGATCCAGAGTATAGATGGGGGCCCCAGCCTGTGCGAGTGCCCTGACTATTTCAGTGTGACCCCTGCTGGCTGCTCTATGAAGAGCTGTGAGACCCCTGTCATCCTGAAGGCCTAGTCTAGCTCCTTTATGGATCAAGAGCTCAATGATGGATGGGTGACCATACTCAGCAGCTACATGTAATAGAGTCTCTTTGGAGGAATTAACAGTGTTAATATCTGTGTTTTCTAAAAGCTCCTCCAGCAGTACTTCATCCCCCTCTGTAGCAACCATGCGAATGAGTTTATCCACTTTATTTTTTGCTGGTTTATGCTCCTCTGATTTTAAATGCAGCACAGTGCTTCTGTCTTCCTTTTCAGGACTTGATTTCTTAGTTTCTTTGGTGGCAATCACAGCATGGGTCTCCTGAGTAACAGTTATATCAGTGATTTTATCCATCCCCTCCTTGTCTCTCTCCAACAAATATCCAATTAGCTGTCTCCTTGTGTCCCGTATATGCCTGTTCACATCACCCACATAAGTCTTGATTTGCTGATAGAGGTCAGGTTCTGCCAGCATAAGACATGGATGGAAGAATTTGCGACATGCCCTTTCACCTCTGGCCTCCAGGATGTCCAGGATCTTGCAGTTTTTCTCTCTGCGAGTCCTGATGGTCAGAATGATGGATCTCTTCGCTGCCGTCATGACTCCCTCTGTGACGAGATGATGTAGCAGGTCCTCTGTATGTGAGATCCCATACACTAGATCTTCTCTCTTTGCACGTATTACTTCCACAGCATATGGGTTGTTACAGTTTGATGCTGCTTGGGCATCAAACCTCTTAAGTATATTAAACATTTCAATTACTCTGAGAAACAAAAGGTTTTCTGCGCTGCTCACTGGTGGTAAGTCATTGCTGTAAGTTGTGGCTCTGGCTGTATGTGTGTTTGGTTTGTATTTTGTTGCTATGTGCAACACCTCGCCCATGCAATGCAATACCGACAGAGGCCATTTACCATACCAGATCAACAGATTAACCTGCTTTTTGTGAAATCACGAGACTAACTAACAATATTAGTTTTATTAGACACAGCATGGCAGATATGACATGAACTATTCATTGTTGTTAAAGCCTGTAATTAATTATTGATTCTAACTTGGAAACTGCTGACAATAACAGGACATTGACAGGATTTGAAATTTAGCAGTTTCAAGGTTTTGTGGTTTAGAGAGATGGAGCACATATGTATGTCTGTGTGTGGTTGTCTGTGTGCTTGTGTGATCTTGTGTGGGTGCAAAAATGGTGCACTCCCTGGATAACCCCATCCTGTTCAATCACTGAATAAGACAAAGCAGTGTGTCAAAATTCAGTAAGCTATCTACTGATGATCTTGTACTATTTTACACTAAAAGGGCCAAACATATTTTTGGATTGTTTATTTGGGTCAGATGCACCACATGCAGTCAGTGCATTTTAATATAGGACAAGTGAAAGTCCTGCTTTCAAATTAATACTGAGCCCTTAAAAAACAAACAAATGAGTTATAAAAACTTTAAGTTTTAAATTACCACTACAGATGCCTTAATATGTTAGTTATATTTTAATATTATAACTAGCCGTGTTAGAGTTAGCTCTAAATATATTCTAATGGGTGGTTTAATCTACAATACTGCATTTTATTTCACTATATGTATAGTCTTTATTTTTATTCATTATCTGCAGAGAGACTAGTAGCCTAATTAAGATATAACAGTAATACAAATGTAGCCGTCCAAAAAGCAGGACACTTCCTCCTGAAATTTATGGAGTTAGAATAAAATAGATTAGAATAAAATGGAAGTTTTCTAGTAAAATAGCCATAAACTTCATGATTTACTTTACAACTCCAAAGCTGTACGCTACTTAGTTCAATACGTGAATGGCGTATTGGATTCAGATTCAAAAACTCTTATTTTATTGCGACGTTTACATTTGATTTTACTTTTAACATCCAGTTTGGTGTATGTTGTTGCTGCGGCAGGCTAATCCTTTCATCGACTTGCCCTTGTTAACTTCTCAAGACCTTATTATGCGGAGATTAGAGCCGATTCACTTCCCGTAATACACGCCTCCTACGTCATGACGTAGATCTTCCGAGCGTTCCCTCTCCTTATATGGTAGGTCAGGATTCCGCTTTCAAGATGATGTCATACGGCCCCAAGTTAGTGAAATCAAAACAATGTAAAGGATATATATTTCAGTTAAAATCAAACATTTGACTTTGACCTCCACTATTTGACTTTAATGGAGGAATTATAAAGTAAACGTGCACATTGACAATTACTTGACAATTACGTTTCTCATGTCCTAACTGTTAAATATCTACTGAATTAACCTAATGTCATATCATTTGTTTAAGATATAGCTCAAATTAAAATACGGTTAAGTACGTTTAATCTATGCGTCAAACCGTGCTGGAAAATATCGCCAGAAAGCTATGGATGTATAACAAAATTTGTTTTAAAAATGACAAAAACAAACAAACGTAAATGAAAACAAACATATATTATATGTTTAGAAAGCTCTATCTTTATAAATATTTTAGGACTTTGATACTCCACTGTTCAATCATGACCATCATGACAGGTGTGTGATCGTTTAAACACAAAGTAGAAACTGAAATGTAAGGCTACAGGGTAAACATGAGTACTTCAAGACAGGGACACTTTATCTCTAAGTCAGTCTGTGTCGCCCTCTAGTGTTCTTTTATAGGCAGTGGTGGCCTTAAGAGTGTTCATGACACAGTACTTTACCCCCTGTGTCATATCTGTACTGTCCCGCCACATTCACCTGCTGTGATTATTGTCTATGTAGGAAGGGGATATTTACTGTAAGTGAGGTTTTCTCACTTTCACAAGGCCCCAATCAGTTTATGGCTTCATAACGTTATATGACATGTATTTATGAAGTGTTTGACTTTATATTTACAAACTTTCACTTAGCTGTTCATAAGTTAAAACACTATGATGGGTCAGTCAGCGTTAAACAGTTTTAAAAGCTGTAATTGTTTGTCTTGTGCCAGCTTCTGAATTTGGCAAGTCAGTAAGGCCCCTGTCTTGTTTTGTGATTTTTGGTGTTGAAATATGCCTTTGGTTTGTTCCTTTCAACTATTTTTTACAATAAACCTTTAAAAACACACACTATATGATGACTATATATTGATAGGACACATGTATCCAAAATATACTCTCCCAAAAAGCAGCAATTGTGCTTTAACATTTCATAGAGTCAATACGGATTAATGTAGTCAATAAGAGGCCAATCTTCATTTAAAATAAAGGACCAAAGACTTTGATTTTGTTTCAACATGCTGGATATTGCTTTATTCACAACATGACAGGAAGTCATGTTGAATAACTGAATGGTGCAATCAGAAGGATGGCCTGTGATTTTCCTGTTACGTGTCAAATCTGTGATTACATAGATGTGCTCAGTTGAAATTCATTGCTTATTTCTACCTGTTGTAACTCTGTGACATTGTTGTAGTAACAACGCAACACAGAGTTGTACTTACAGTGTCATATAGTGTTAAAAGCTGGAAACAACAGGAGATTTTTATATTCATATTCATTGGCAAGTCTGTCTGGGCTAAGATGTGAAGTGGATATCTCAAACTCTACAACACCAATTTGCAGAACCCTCATCAGTAGTAAGTGAGCCTGGCCTGCCAGTTGAAATACAATCACTTAGCCTGGATCAATTCTAGCACTAATGGAATTTACCTCTGAGGTACTGGGACTAGCAGCTCTTGCAACATGTTGCAACATGTTTTATTGTTTGAGCTCCTGACATGGCACACCCACTTTTTTTCTGTCACACACTTGGAAAAACACAGAGACAAGGTTGCTTCATTTTATCTGGTTTATTTTCTTAAATATTGATTAGTTTCTGAAGTGCTCAGAAAACAAAACATAAAAAAATGATACAGTATTTTTATTACAAATGGTAAACATAAGTACTCCAAGTTGATCTTATATACATATAACAATGAGTGAAACCCCATTAAACAACTTTAGAAAAAAACAAGTAAATCTTGAAGCTTTTCTAACTTAATTTCTTACAATTAAGAAAAGAGTACGTTGTACTGTAACTTAGGAGTCAGGCAGCTTTAGTTACAACTTTTCAGCCACTTAGAGTTGGCCAACACGCCCAAGTTTGAGGCCATTATGGCTACAGCAAGAAAAGTCTCTATTGCAGGTTCTTAAATCCTCTAATACTGAATTTATCCTTGGATGGTCATGATAAGGTCCATGCAGAGCTGGGTATAAATCAAGAAAACGTCAGTCCTGTCCAGTTCTGTCAAACAGCACGAAACAGAGACAGAAAGGTATCCTGCTTGTTGCCATGCCCGCTCTGGTTCATGGCTACTGTCACTGTCCCGAGTCTCTCTCTGGGACGCGCCAAGAGGGGAGCGCGTGGCACTCGGGAACTTTGGCGCGGCCCGCGGTCCTGCCAGTGTCGCGCCACATCATCCCAAATCCCGTCACGATTTCGGGAGATACAGCCACTCACTATCACAGGAAGCGTCCGTTTCGTTCAACTACAGTCTTTTCTCTCTCTCTGCCGCCGCTGACACCACCTCAGAAGGTCTGAAGTTGCTGCGTTAACATGAGCTGGCACCCGCTGTTGACGTGGTTCATAACCTTCTGCTTCAGCTGGGCCACCTGCTCTCGCAGCATGTTGGCGGTGGACGCAAGCTCCGAGTTTTGAGACTTGAGGGTCTTCACTTTTTCCTCCAGCCTGGAGATCCTCTCCAGCTTCCTCTTCCGGCATTTTGAGGCAGCGATGCGGTTCCTCATTCGCTTTCTCTCGGCCTTGATGCGCTCCTGACTCTCCATGTCTATTGGGGAGAGAGGAGGGGTCTCCCCCGGCATCTCAGGAACGGTTTGGGGCTCCTCTTTGAGCGCCGTGAGCCGGGGGAGCTGGGCGGAGGATGGCTGCCCGTAGATGGGAAGCTGAGGCGGGGCAGCAGGGAAGGACATGGTCGGGGCTGATGTGGTGTAACTCGGTGCCGAGACGGTGCTGATTGCCGGGTTGAAAGTGTTCAAATCCTCATATACCGGTGAGTCGGAGCGCATGGCAGCGTTGTTGTTGTAAACGGTGGCACCGGCAACAGATGACACAGGTGGCAGGGCATTGTTGACACTGGTCTGGGGAGCTGAGGTGACACTCACGTTAGGTGTACCCGGCATGTGCTGGTGGTGGAGCTCAGCCAGGGCTCTGACAAACCCCTCAGCGAAGCCCTCCTGCTCGTCGGTGACATTCTTGGGGCACAGGAACTGGGTCGGGGTCGGCGTGGTGGTGATGAGTCCGTTACTGGACTGAATGATGAGCCGCTCCAACTCCGGGGAGGCCAGCTTCAGCAAGCCCACATCGGGAGAGGTGAGGATTTCGCTGGCTTTGGCCCGGAGGTGAGGTTTCAGAGTGCCCGTCGGGTCGGAGAGGTTCAGTGTCATGTTGTGTTTCAGCGCTTTGGTGTTGCTGTACCCGTAGCCGCCGTTGTCGTGCTGGGAGAAAGCGTTGAGTGAGTCGTCATAGAAAGTAGTTTCCATCTTGGTATACATAGAAGAGAAACCGAAAACAATATACTATAAAGTCTTAAACAAAACAACTTTTCGTCCCCCCTTTCTCTTCTTCCTGGTTTATCAGTTGAGGAAAAAAGAAAAAAAAAACACTGGTTTCCGAACGTCCTCTCTGTGCGTAAAAACTTCCAAACTTTACGCACTTTCTTGACACAGGAATCAGAACTTACTTCTTTCAGCCAGCGATGGTCGATTGTTCAGTGCTGAGTTATAAAGGTTCACAAGGCTGTTGTCAAAGTATCCAGACTTGTATTGAGTAAATGAAAAAGCGCCGAGTGACTCTAAGTTTTCTCTTCGAGCACCAGCACTGTCTGTGGTGCTTCCTCTTTCTGGCTGTGTATATACTCTGAGCAGTACAGCGTGGAGGCAAACCTTTTCTGCTGCCGCTGCCTCTCTAAAAATAGCAATGATGTCATGACGGGGCTCTCCTATTGGCTGGAGGTCGTGTCGCGAGGCGGGGCCCGGCCCTCAGATAAGGCGCGTTGCCTTGACGACCACCCAGAAGATTCTTAATCTCGCGGTGGATTGTGGGATGAGGTAATGCTGTAAGGAGAGCGTAAGCGCGGTGCATTCTGGGATGACGTATTGTTTTTGAATATCTGGTTACCCGCTTCGCTGTCAGTGGCGGGACAGCCAGCGTTCAGGACGGCTGCTCTCCCTTCTCAACAAATTTTGTATAAATAACGTTTCTATATCTCTGTTTTCTGTCTTTTTTCTGTTTATTGCGCATTTTTCTGTACATGAACTTTTTGTACAAGGAGAGATCTTTGATTTAACCTCGAGGAAGCCCTTTAAAGTGTTACAGAAATTTCTAATAGCCTGTTAATTTAATGAGTAAAATTATAAAAATCCATTATAAGCTATTAATCCACATGGTTAAAGTATGAGACATATCTCTCTCACTAAATATTTATAAAATTATCGGTCTTGATCACAGCCATATAACAAACCGCAAATACAAATAAACGTTTTATAAGCCAGTGTTAATCTTATTGTTTATTCCGTGACAAAACAACTTTTTTTTGTGGGGCATTTAACAAAGACTTGAACAAAATTCAATAGTTTTTCTATTCAGCATTTTTCAAGCTTTCATTGGCTATAGTATGATAGAATAGCCAAAAATACCCTCTGAAATTTAATTCTGTTTCACTTTTAAGGCTTTTTTCAAGTTTCTCTTAATTCAGAATCCCCTTGTTTTTGCAGTTAAAGAAAATTACTAGTTTATTCTATTTGCAAATCATGTTTATTCACTTTTAAACAGCATTAGCACAGGCATATCATACGATATGACATGATCATATTAAATTACATACACAAATTTTGGTTGTATGTTGTACTTTTGTATGGTCTAGTCCATTTATTCTACAGTATTTTAATCTTTGCCAAAAATCTACATTGCCACTAAATCCGAGCTCTGATTTCTGTGGGTTAGAACTGGAGAAAGTTTTGAGTTAAAAAAAAAAACTTGGAAAAAGCGACTAAAAACTGTTATGTGAAAACAAATTAGATATTTTTCCGTGTGTGTGAGCACTCTCGGTGGAAAGTCTTCTTGTCTTGACTGTCATTTTGCCTCTCAGTCTGGGATATCATGGTGGTCTCTGGTTGGTGGTCCCCCTATAAATTGTCCTATGTAACACACATACACAGATGACTTACCACATTCAGTTTTGACTACACTGTGCATGCTGAGTGAGTCAAAATTTGACACCTGGGCAGGTTAAAATAAATATAGACATATTTACATATGTAAGACATGCATTAAAGCTCCGTTATTTACCAGGAGCATAAAGCCAAGTGGATCTTAATGAGTCATGTACTTTGCTACCTACAAGTCTTTTTTTCCCTTTAGTCATTAGTATACAGATTTATTAGGATGCTTTTACCGCTGCATGGCCCACACATCGGAGAAGCTACATTTAAGACCCCTTTTTTTTCTGCTGCAACTGCAAAGTGTTAAAGATAGATCTACAGACGTCTGTTCATCCTCATAAAGACCAAGCACATTTCCTATTATCCATGTCAGGGTGTGTAATTAGTGTAGTGCAGTCCATTGTCCCCTGGCCCTTGGTCAGAAATCACAGCAGGTTTAATGGCAGGAGGTTAACCAGTGCGTCTTACGTGTTCCCCTCTAGTCTTACAAACTCCTACTGTCTGGGTCATCTTCTGCCCTGCCAGCTTTACTGCCTACTATCTCCAGCACACCACATCTAAATATGTCCCCCTTGTGTGACAAGTAAATCAGTCCCCTGGCGCTGGCTGGCTCAGAGAGGCACCAAAGGAGGATGAACTGAACCATAAAACACCACCACAGTCTGACTTTTTATGGCTGCTAATGCTGTCTTTATGTACTGTTGTATATGTCAAACTATGGCAATCAATAAAGTTGGATATAATCTGATCCTTACTTGGTTGTCTTAACTGATCTAGTGCAAGTTTTTCATTTATTCAAATGTCGTGGTAAAGATTGCTTTACTTTATGGTCATGTACACACGAGGTAAATGTTAAGGTGAGTCTAAAGGTGCTCAAGCTGTCTTTGGACTGAACTGGCATGAAAAGAACCTCCTTGCTTTGATTCATTGTTTCGTGATTTCTTTCGATGAACGTTAACAGATGACTGCAATTCCAAATGTTATGGATAAAATTATACAGTCTGCTTTATTCTTTCATTTTTTAGCCAGTTTCATTTACTTTGTCATACTTTTTTTTAAATGTTACTCTGAGGGAGGAATAAGAGGAAGCAGAATATGGATAAATTGTGCAGTTGCTTGTTTACATTCACTATTCCACTGGCATATTTTGAAATATTTATCCACTTTGGCTCATTCATCTATTCATGACTGCTTTTCTTCTGAATCAAAGCACATGAAAGAATCATAAGTAGGTGGTCTAGTGCCCACCACCTGACAGCAGGGATCCTCATGTATGACTTCACCCATTGTCCCAAATAGACAAATTAAGTTAGGTTAAAACACATGATGTCATTTAAAGTTATTATCTCATTTAAATTAAAACTTTACAGAGTCAAATCCCATGGCAAAAGTCAGGGCTTGGTAAATTCTGTTTTATATACTTTCAAATAGTGTTTAATACAGAACCCTTAAATGTTTCAATATGGGGTGGATGGAGGACTGAATGGATTGGGTCTGCTTTTCTTCCCTGGTTGCCATGCGTAAAGTTATAAAGGGGTAACCACAGCGTGGTAGTTTGCCAAAGCAATTTTCTGTGTAGGAATGTATGGGAAAATTGGCATGGAGGAACCCTACTGTTTAAAGGACCACTCAACATGAGGTTGGGATATCCTGCTGCTGCCTTGGTTCAGGGCCTGGACATTTGGTCACTTACAGTCACATGATGCATTTTTTAGCATCGGCCAGCATGTTGTAGGACAAAGTCAGAGGCCTGCGGAAAGAGGCTAGTTGTTAATGTTACAAAAAAGTAGGTACATCCAATTAAAACAATATGGATTCTTGTAACAATTTGTCACATATAAGTGATATGCACACTCAAAGTCAGGCAGCAGACCATATTTCATTGATTGTAGCTGATGCAATGACACCAGAGAAACTGGTATTCTTCGATGAAAACATCTGATTAGTGGGTCTGACTAGAAGCTTGGTGTTGTTATTAAATCATTTGTGGTTGGTGGAGCTAACTGCAGGCTCTCAGGTCTTTGGGAAGTGAGATTTAAGTATGTGGAAAGAACAAACTATCACAGGATGGATGGATAGTTAGCAGGATAACTTAGCAGCGTTTTGCTTCTGCCCTTTCCATCCACGGAGATTGCAGAATCAATAACAATAAAATGTCTTATGCTTAACTTCAGAGATGACAGAAGCTGTGTCTTTTTCTTATTTTCAGATATTCAAAGAGTAAAATAAGAGTATTATAATGTCTTACAGCTGTCCACATGGTAAGAACTTTAATATGTCTACTTCTACAGTGTAAAGCCGTGGCAACAGCTATGTGAGGCTGTATAAGGAAGAACAGTCCACTGCTAATGCTAACACTAGCATGCTAACATACTTCTAATGATAAACATGCTAGTGTTAAGCAGACATAATAATTAACCAAATCATCATCTTAGTTAAGAGATTTGGCACTAGTTTGAGAATTTTTTTCTTTTTGGTTATGAACGCAAATAAGAGCCTGTCGTTAAAAGTCAACATGTAAAGATAAACAGACTGCGAACGGTGAAATTGTTATAATAACATTTAATCTAGACAAATATTCCATCAGCAAAAGCTGCTGAATGAGTAACTTTGTTTGCTCACTTGTCTGTGTTTGTTACATCAAGATGTATATTACACAAGAGGTGGTGATTCACCTTCTTTTTTTTATTTTTCCTTTCTCTGTATCTGTGTTTTATTTTCAAGATTAATGATTAACATAAACATTCACACACATGTTTTTGAGTACTGTCCTGTTCAGCTGTATCCTGACCCGAGGTGGTACAGTTAGGCCTTCTAAGTTGTCTACAGCCTTTCCTCCAAAAACCCCCTGCTTCTTTCTAAAAGTTTTTACCATAACCTCCCACTCAATCCTGACTCCTACCTTATTCACTCCCACCATCCTCATGTCACCTCTGCGCTGTTTTTCTCTCTTGACTGGATTCATAATGTTCTCATCAGATATCCCCACACACTTTGCATTTTTTTAAAATCTTTTTCCTCCTCCTCCTCCTCCTCCTCTTTCTTCTCCTCCTCCCTCTGTCCTTCTCTCTCCCTCGTCCCTATCAGTGGCTGTCCAGGCGGCAGGATTTCCCCTGTGATGGAAACAGGCGCTGGCCCATTGTATTGTTTCAGCACTTCTTTTCAGTAAAATCTCAGAAAGCTCACCGTGTTTACGTTGGTATCCTTCAAAGTTAAAATAGCATACCGGCCAAAGCACTGCACAGTACAAACAACAACCACAAGTGTAAAGACACTGGAACATAAAAAGATACCAACTTTTGGTGTTTGTCTGAAACTAATCATCCTTGAGGTTTGCAGGGTGGGTGAGAGGCAGAGAGACAGACTGTTGAATCCTCTGAGACAGTGCACACTGACAACGGTTTTACTCTGTAAGAACTATTGTTGTTTCAGCTGCGATGTGAAGGTAAAAAAGTGCCCGACTGTTAAGTGTGTTGGACTGCCCTTTAAGAAAGCTCATGAGCTCAGATATTTGTGTGTGCGCGCATGTGTTTCCAGGTCTGCCTTTAATGTAACTAAATGAGTTCATGAAATATTTATCATTTTTTGAGGACACAAAGCAGATACACTGTATCTTAGTTAATATTCAGAGCTACGCAAGTTTTCCAAATCAGTGATTCCTGATCAGGAGTAGCTTACTTGTATCCCAAGGGGTACATGGAAAGACTAGGGAGTAGCTCAAATAATGTGATGAAATAGAAATGAAGTTTTGACCTTAAACAGTTAGCTAAAAGTAATGGATAAATAGTTGATAGTCAGGTAAACGGTTTGCGTAAATTTTTAAAATAGCTAAAAGTAATGGACAAATTGTGAACATACTGATCTGAGAGTATAAATAGTGAAAGCAGATAGCTAAAAGTAAAGAATAACTGTAACAGTTAACTAAACAAGCCAGTTGGAACAGTTAATAAACGACTGTTTCTCATTCATCATCTCCATATAATATAAAGCGCATACACACCAGCTTCACACATTAATACAATACAGTGACAGACAATTTTTTTAATGAAAACAAAGATGTAACTCAATGACAAATACCTCTCTCTTCCCTCTAGATTTACTACATGGTATAAAGGCGGGATCATTGTGTTTAATTACACTGACACACACATACAGAGTGAAAGATGTTTCATTGTTCCGCCCTTCACCAAGTGCAGAATGAATGTTGGATGCCTGTCTTTGACAGGGTTTTTCAGCCACTGTTCTAATTAATTTCCCCATAAAATGAGTCGTGATTCCCAGCAGCCCCTCTGGCACCCTCGGCCTCAGAAGACTTTATTAGCTGTGACAATTAATCGCCCCTAACTACCCAGACTAATCACATCTTAGATTTATTGGGAAGAATCATATGGAATATCGATTGGCTCTCCCTCTTTTTGACCCTTTCAGCTCACTGTAACTCACTCGGGCAAGTGTACAATGACATCATCGGGTAAGGGTGGGCACATTGCAGGTTCTTTGACTCTACTTTTGTTTTTTAGGCCACAGATGCTTTTTTATCATAGAGAAGGCAAGAGAAGGACTTCAGTTAGAGGGTTACATAGAGCAGGATTTGTATGTTTGTGGAGGTGCTCGTCTGCATGCGTTTTTATTTGTTGTCTCAATGTAATTTAATCTCTGAGAGTGGGTCTGGGCCTCATTATGTAAATTAAATAACCTCATCTAAAAAGAAAGGCAGAGTGAGCCATGGCAGGACTCACTCTCTCTCTCTCTCTCACACACACACACACACACACACACACACACACACACACACACAAACACACTCATGCATGTGCATTCAAAGGGGCACAGAAGCACTAACACACATACAGGCAGGCAAAGTAAATGGCCTTTTTGACACTATATAGTAGGCTGTGTGCACATGTGCAGCCTGTGTGTGTGTG
>JAPZDZ010000021.1:21127730-21139977 GCA_029783805.1 Acanthurus tennentii
GTGTGTGTGCATGTGTGTGTGCACTCAAAGACCTGTATGAGTCCTCAGCTGGCTCTGTTCAGCCTGTAACAGGGAGGTGAGTGTGTGAGTGTGTCACCGGGGAAAATGATCGATAGCTATTAAAACCCACCAGTGCTTCAGTCCAGATGGAGGACTGTGTGTGTGTGTGTGTGCATGTGTGTGTATGTAAGTGTGTCTGTTTAGCCATGATCAAGCACTGTGTTTGTACAGGTGGGACACTATATGGCAGCAATGCTAACCTGTTCCACTCCATTTACCTCTGCAAGCTGGGGGACCTCACTAACCGCACAAGATCTGTCTGTGTGTGTGTGTGTTTTTGTTTTATAATGTCTTGGGCTTCATTGGTGTTTGTGTTGTTTGTGTGTGTGTGCGTGTGTGTGCAAGTGCGACTAGTAGGTTGTCAGTGTGTGTTTGGACTTGCTGGTTATTCTAGCCTGGCTTTTCAGAGGCAATAAAAAAGTAACGGGAGAAGACGAAGGGGAGGGACGGGGAGGTGACAGGACTGAGCGATTGTTTCAAGTCGAGCAGCAGTTTCAGTCCACAGTTGAAAAAAACGAAACAATGAAGAATAGAAGTTTGTTCTTTTTCATTTACTGAAGTAAAAAAGAGAACAAAAAACACGGGCCTGTTGAAAAAAAGAAGCTTTTACAAAATAAATTGTGACCCGAGTTTTGTGGGTATTTCATTTAAATTATTTTCAGGCTTTATTTGTTACACGATATGAACAAGTGAACTTGAGATTGCAGAGTGCAGTTCATATGAAACAAGAGACAACTGTAAAAAAAAAAAAACAGACTCCTCTCTTTTCTCATCTTTCTCGGGCTCTTTATCTCTGTCTCTCTTTCTCTATTTGGCACACATGCATGTACACTAACACACACACAGATCATCCTCACCACCCTCCTCTGAGACAGCTATGAAACCCGATCACAGATCAATACTGAGTGGTGTTATGGTTGCACGGGGAGGAGGCTCACGCTCAATAGTTTTCTAGATGTTGGGTGAAGACTGTGATGCCAGTTTATATTGTACCAAGACCATGGAAAATACTTTTTTTTTTTTTTTTATTTGGGTGGCAGGTTTAAATGTAATTCACTTACCAAGATGCCTCAAACATTAATCAGATCAGGAGTTTAATCATTTCTTTAAAACAAGAAGATGTAACTTTTGGTGAACAGCAGCTAATTGACCATTAAGGAATAAAGGTAAATATTTAAACATTGTGAAAAAAGATAAAAAAAATAAAGTCAGTAGGCCAACTAAGCGCTTACATTAGTCACCGTATGCCACCAGTCATACCAGACCAAGTAACGGTGACACAGCAAAAACCCCTGAGTTCATTACGTTTCGTTTCTAATAAATTCAACTTTTAATTTGTAAGAGAAAAAGTTTGCTGCTGCTTATTTTGAAAGTTACAGAAACTTCATTTAAATGTATGTTCATGAGAGCCCATGACGTATTAAAATGCCAGTAACCACAGCAAAAAAAAAACAAAAACTGAAGCTCCGTAAAGGTTGAATCCAATAATGGTTGAAGGCACTCGCTTCGTCTGAGGGACTGAACAATGATTCATTTGTTCCTTTTTAAGTTGTGTCAATGTGATTTAAAACAGAAGATTTAGTGAAGAAAAACTCACGTCATCCATTTTTTTTCCCATTAGAAACACCTTGTGCATATCATTAAATGCTTTACAATGATGACTGAGACCCATGGGTGACCTTGTGTGTGTGTGTTTGAATATGTGTGTGTGTGTGTGTGTCTGTGCATGTGCGTGTGTGTGTGTACGTGTGTTCAGGGCTTGGCTGGGTGAGGCTGAAGGGAGGAAGCATGGGTGAGTGACAGCAGTTTGTTCTGCATTACTCCAGGCACTCATCATGTGTACCTGTGTGTGTGTGTGCATGTGTGTTTGGGTGTGTGTGTGTTTGTATGCTGGCACGTGTACCTCTGTTTAACAACACAGAGTCAACAATGAAACTCGCAATCCATCATTTTTGACTCTTTTCTTCCCCCTTTTATTTCTTTTTTTAAGTCATGTATTATTGTCCCAGATTGCAGTCTTCATTCTTTCGCTCTGGGTGTTTCCTCACTCCGTCTCTCTGGTATTATTGAAGGGATTTGCTAATAAACGTGTTGCTTGTCCTGTTGCCGAGCCAACCGAGCAACAAATATTTGGAGCTATGTGGCACCTTCCACCAACATTCCAGGATTTGCTGTTTTGGAAAGTTGTCTTTCTCTCCTCCTTCCTTAATCCTCCATCCAACTTTCAGCCCTCCCTCTCTCTCTTTTCTCTCTCTCTCTCTTTCTCTCTATTTATCTCTCCTTCACCCTTCACTGTCTCTGCCCTCCTCTTTTCTGCCTCCCTCCAGATAAATGGACTCTTTGTCTCCTGGTTAAATGAACTTGAAAACAGTAAGTTGGGACAAGAGGTTCTGTCTAACAGCAGGAAAACACACTGTAACTGGGCACTAGTGCAGATCAGGAGAAGTAACTGCTCTGTCATTATAGCTGCCTGGATGGACACACCCAGTGCTCTGCTAAAAGATTACTACTCCATTAATGTCCTGTATGTACTCTGTGCACTTAAACTGGAAACCCTGCAGGCCCTGTCCAGCTGTTGGCTGCTGGAATAGCTGCCACTTTTCACCTCTGTAGTGACAGCACTGACACTGATAGGTAGAAATGTGTTAAAAAATGAAGGAATGTTTAATTTGTTCATTGCCACACATTGTTTTTCCTCTTCAGTGATGGCGTGTCTGTACAAAGCAAAGCTAGCTAGTGTTTGTGTGTTTTTGGAAGGAACTGTGTCCATATATACAAGCTCTAACAAGATGATGTCGGAGCTCTGTTTAAAATTAACCATTCGGAACGTTCAAGTGAGGACAACCGAGGCTCATCATGTTTATTCTCTCATACATCAAAGTAAGGTTTGACCAAGACTTTTTTCCATGTCAGTTAGGTTTTGGGAAAGATCGTGGTTTGGGTTTTTTTTTTTTTTTTAAGTTGGTGGACCTTCTTCATCATGTTACGGCATGAAAACATGTGGTTAAGGTTGTACAATGATCAAGGTTATAATTTAAAAAAACAAAAACAAAATAAAAGCTGGTGCCACGCCATTGTTCCAATGGCTTATTATTCTGAAACCCCAATAGTCATAAAAATGTCCCACTGGACCGAAAGCCCATTCGTCTGACAGCTTGTTATCCTGAAAACAAACACCCATTGGTCTGAACTCAAAAAAAAGAGAAACACTCTCCCTGCACTGTATTTTTCCCAATCTTGTCTGCTTTGTGTCTGAATGGCTCTGAACCTGACATGCTTTTCAAATCCTAAATATGTAACCAACCATCTAATCCTGACCCTAATCAAGCAGTAAACACTAACCAATTAAAAGCAGAGAATGAGGCACTTGGCCTTTGGAGTAATGCTCATTTGTTTTCAGAATAACGGGCTGTTGGACAAATGGACTTCAGTCCAATGGGATATTTTTGGAATAATGGGCCGTCATGAACAATGGGCAGCACCCCCCCCCAAAACAACGCTGACTGTTGGTTGGATTTACACAAACTTTGTCACTGTATAACAAGGTCACCCGATCTCCTCCTGATTCCTTTGGAGATAGAAAGAGAGAAAGAGAGAAAGAAAGAGAGAAAGAGATCTTTGCAACATTAACATCAACACATGCTGTTTTGGGTCACCTGCATAAATGACTGATGCTATCATTGTTCTTGAGAGGACTCTCTCTATATTGTAAATATTATACAAATTGTTTTGCAGCTTTTACAAGTTAATGAGCAAATCAAGAATTTTCTTACAGAACATGAAAAACATATGCAATATAAAAAAAATATATAAAATCTTATATAACAGTCTCACAAACAAAACAGTTAAATTAAGCTCCATCTCAAGACTACAACAAATAATTACATAACATTTGGCTGAACTGTTTTACGTGATGAGTGCTTCTACTTATGTTTTAAAAATAAATTTTAACCAGAGTATCTTTTTTTTCAGTAAAGGATGTGAATACTTCTTCCTCCACCGTCTCAAAGTCACAAAGGCTTGAAGACTGAACCACAGCGTGAGCTAAAAGACTAAAGTGGCAGATACGAACTTCCCCTCATTAATATGCCGCTTCGATTTCATTTCAAGTTTTCCTTCCTGTTCATGCTTTGTGAGTCTGAAGCAGCGATCAGTGAATCCTCAGTTAATCATCAGATTAACTTATGGCTTGGCTGAGTTCATGCTGGGTTTTCTGTAAGGATATCAATTCTTTTACTGTGAAATCTGAGACCTCTGACAAGTGATATACAAGCAGTACCTGGGAATGTGCTCGCCTAAGGATTTAAGTGCAAGCCTGCACGCACATACACACACAAAGTCCAATTCAGTTTCAGAACTACAGTTGGGGCTATCACTTGCATGCAGCAGCAGTTTAGCTGTTGTAATGTGCAGTCCTGCAGCACGTCTGCATGCTGATGGAAACCAGGAGCTCTGTGAGGCATCCAGCTCATCTGGTCTGTCTCGTACTAGTCAGCTTCAGGGGTTTACAACATATTGTGACAAGCGTGTAGATAGATGTAGCTCCATAATATGAAGCATGTTTAATTCTCTTAATTCTAATTCTAATTTCGGGGCTTCTTTTATCAGGAGGCTTGAACTTACCGAAAAGATACAGCAGGGACTGTTGCTGTAAATTGAGCTTTTCAACATCCTGCAGCTCAGGGTTTATGAGATCAATGCTGGCATACAATATCTGATTTGCAATCTGTGTTTTATCTGATGTCACAGATTCTTGTTATTTCATGTGCCCTTCATGTTTTACTATATGTGCAGGAGTTGGTGACCTTTACAAATAAAACAGTAGACATCAGTAGCCTGTGTGAGTCTGAGTAATTCATTCTGCACATCAGACCAGTAAGTGTGCAGTGGAAGTGCTTCATGTCATTTCTTTCTTTTAAAGAGGAGATAGGGATTTTGCAACATGTGGTGTGTGTGAGTGAGTGTGTGTGTGTGTGTGTGTGTGTGTGTGTGTGTGTGTGTGTGTGTCTTTTTTAGTTTGATGTGGCTGCAATCAGTGGCTAACTCTACGGAATGCACTTCCGCCCTCTCAACCAATCATTAATCTGTATTTACTCAGTGTAGCTCGGGGCACTCCGGCCGTGAGAAATCTCTCCCAAATCACAGCTCGACTGTAGCACTCTTGCATGTGTGTGTGTGTGTGTGTGTGTGTGTGTGTGTGTGTGTGTGTGTGTGTGTGGATATGTGTGCAGTCAGACTGGTTTGTCAGAGAGGAATAGAAAAAAATAGTCTCAGCCGAAACTGACTCCCGTGCATGCACATAGACGCGCATGTTGTCCGTGTTTCACATGCAAACACACACGGGTGATTGAGTGAGCGGTTGGAACGCTGTCTACACTTTAAGTCCCGTTGCTATCTCAGAAGGTTAAAGGCCATGGCTCTTATCACACACTGAGACTGTGTGTGTGTGTGCATGCATTAGGCTGCTTGTACGTGTGTGTATTTGTATAACCCTGCGCACAAAAGTCTATGTGTGGGTGCATGTTTGAGAAAACACAGACTCATGGCTCATGGGACTGCTCAGGCTGTGTGTTTTGGCTCTGTCAGGCAGACCATTACTATGGCGTCGAAGGTCAGGTGGTCTGGCCAGAAGGCCCAGATATATTTGTATGTTTGAATTAGGTATGCGGGCCTTGATAAATAACCTCTCTGGGAAATTGATGTGCACTTCCTTAGTTCTCAGTAGATTTTGTGGGATTCTTAAGACACTTCCAAAGACTGCTCTGTATGTCTGAAGGGTGAAGTCTGATCAGACAGGCCACCCTGGAAGGTCACAGGATTTATACCTGTTAAACCACGAAATAAAGTATCCTTGGCTAACACTTTGAACACTTTACTGTGTCAAAGAGACTACAAGCAGCTGTAGAAACTTTGGTTATACACCTTTACATATCACAGATGTTTTTAAGTCACTCCTCCTTTTGCCCACAACCTGGGAGTTATAATTGACTATGGAAACATGATTTATTATCACTTTATCATATAAATGGAAAAAAACATTAGATAAATCACAATATTATGACATGAGAGTGATCTTGTTTATTGTTAACACACTACCAAATATAATTTTTGTATTGATTATGTTTTTTAATTATTAGTTATATCTATTGTCTAATCATGATAAATTAAAAAAACCTCAGTAATAATGATACACACTGAATAAAGTACAAACTAATTAAAACATGGCACACAACACGACTTCAACCAAAAACATTACTAATACTTAAACTCGTACCAACAGTAAGACTGATACTAATAACACTGATACTATTAATGGAAACTCTTCAGTCGTATTAAGATAGCAGATCTTGAAAGCTCTGTTTTAACTCAATAACAGATATCTGGTGATGGCAGGCGGTAGAAAGTGGTCCAGGGAACCGCTCTGCAGTCCCCTCTTATCCAGGTTACTTGAGGTCAACATGCGGCCGAGCCGACCCTCTGTTTGCTTTTTCTTCTCTTTTTGTTTTCCAGCACCGTTTCTCCTGCTTCTTCTGTCTGTCTGTCTGTCTGTCTGTTGGTTGGCCTCATGCATTTTAGCAGACTGTTTTAATTATGAATGTCCAGAGGTCTCTGTTTCTCTCTTTTTGTTTCTCTCTCTTTAAATCCAGGTCAACAACCATGTAAATCTTAGCTAACGGATTCCTCCGAGGTTCTGCACAACCCTGGATGTCTCCTTGGTTTCTGCACGCAAAGGTTATTCTGCAGACAAATCACACATCTTTAACTTTACTAGGGTCTAAAAACCTTTTAAAATAAAAATTCTCACTTTTTCAGCATCAAAGTGGTCTAAAGGGACATCGGCAGCGTCCTCTGTCTTTTTATTTCACTTTGCCAATGTGAACCATTAGAGCAGTAGTTTGACAGTTTGGGAAATACCCTTAATAGCTTTCTTCTTAACAGCTAAATGTTAAGATCTGTATCGCACTTATGTAGGTACAGTAATTATGAAGCTACAGGCGGCAGCCCGTTATCTTATCTTAACACAAAGATTGGGAGCAACAAGCATTAAAAGCGCTGCAGGGGAGGAATTTTTTTCCTTTTGAACCGAAGCGAGCCAAATGTTTCACCCTGTTTCCAGTCTTTATGCTAAACTGCAGGTGCCAGCTATAACCGTCAGTGATGCATGAGGGTTATTTTGTTTTGTTTTGATTTGGCCTTGTGTTTTATGTTTGTTATGTTAATGCTCGTATGTATATTTTATATAATTTCCATAATAAGAGCTCTTTTGGCACATTATATGTCAATTGCTCATATTTATGTGAGTTCATTAGGCCCTGTATCATAGCTGTTAGATCCCTGTGGGTTTGCATAACAAAATGTTTGATTTTTTATTTTCTTTTTGTGTGTCTGAATAACTCCATGACACATGGGTCATGTCAAAGACCATACAATGAGTGCAATTATTTATTCATACATGTTGAAAACTCCTGGAAGGTTTAATTGTAAAATAACCAAAGAAAACACAACGTGAATCACTGAAAATTCATACAACGACAAGCTGACAGTAATGTGGTTGAGCGGTTAAGATTGCAGGTGTACGAGAAAAGTGCTGCATTTATGTTTGTCAAGACTTCTCAGTTCTTATTTGTGAGCAAATTTAAGCCAGTAGCAGTGAGTGAAACGCACGTGATTTATAAATGTACTTTAATTGCTTAAATGTGTCGAGTCTGTCAAGCCCACACATCTAAATGATGTTTCCAGACTGACATGCATTCAATCAGGCAGCGGAGGAAGTCATTTTAGCGTAATAGCGATAAATGAGTGGGCTAACTGGCACTAATTACCCATTGTGCATGTATATGTGTCAAAGTGTGTGTGTCTTTGACGTGCTGGGTAGAGACACCTACGATAACACAGCTGTGTCTTATTCCCTGAGGTCTGGGAATGATTGTAATGGACCTAAATATCCCTCTTTATTTATTTTTTTTTACCCAATTTTTTATATTATATTTTTCTTCAGTGTCAGCTGTACATGTGCTCATGTCCTGCCCATTGTGCTCTTCTCTACTCTCCTGTGTGGGATGCAGAAGTGGAGAGAGGCAGATGGAGAGAATGGACAGACGTCACTGTCAGTCGATGTAGGAGCTCTGAGACACTCACACACTTTCATTCAGCTCATCACAAACACCCCGCTGTCTTTATCTGTCTGGGTGCCATGCCGGTTAGCAGTGGGCGCGTGACGTTATAGTGGATTAGGATTCCATTGTTTGCTTTTGACGTGCGCCGCCCTCATTGTGTGTGTATGTGTGTGTGTGCATTTGTTTTGTCAGTGTGGTTTTGAGAAAGGGACGTATTCGTATGTGTGGTTTTGCACAGCAGAGAAGTGAAACTAGTGTAGAACCAGCGACAGCACCGTCCCTTCTCTCTTTCAGCCATAATGCGAAATATACAGATCGAAAGAGCTCCGTGTCACGTACAGCCTCCTCACAGCTCTGCTGTTTCTGTTGATGAGTGTGCTGTATTTTGCAGCACAACAATCACACTTTTGCATCAAGGGCAGAAATCACAACTTTGTGCAAATTCAAGTTCATGGAAAATAAGACGGCATTGATATTTGATGAACATACACTACAAAATATATGTGAGGAATGAACTAATGCCTGGTAAGCTAATCTGTTTGGGCAATAGACCATCACAGAGACATTTTTCAGCCATGTGCTAGTTAAGAGTGCCGTTGTGCCAACATTCTCATATGTTTCAGCTGTGACTGTGCCATGCTATAGGTGTTTAATGTAAACAAATCCCTAACACGAGGACAGGCCTCAGTGGAGCATGGGCTCTGCCCTTTAAGAGCAGCAGGAAGGACTTACAATGAAACCACTCAGGCTGCTTCCTTTCTGTGCAGAGGCGCTGAGAAGGAGGCACAGTGCCAGTTTCTCCTCCTCTTGCCCGAGGGGGGGTTTTTATAGAGAACTGCTCAAGAGTTTGGGAACATACAGAGAAAATAGTTTGATGGGCTGCTGAGTGATTGATTGATGACTTTGTTTGTCATGGTGTTGCAAAAGCTGCTCAGGTGTTACATTAGCACATATTAAAAACACACCATGTTATTATGCCCTTGTTTTGTCATGTTCCCAGCACACATGCTAGCTGGATGCACCTTTTTGAGCGTGTGCACCGTGCCATGTGGTAAGAAATAAGGAAAGGCGCTGATGCATACACTCGAGTCATTGTGCTTGTGCACCTGAAAGCTGTGTTTATTTTCCCCGCTGCTGCACATGCACGCTCTGTTCTGTGTGTCGGTCCTGAGAGCAACTTCCTGAGGTTCTCTCCAAGCTTCCTGTCTGAGAAGTCAGAGGTTATCTGCAAACCCTGCCCCTTTCAACCCACACAGGTCCATGCAGCTGTTTCCTCTGATGATTATGGATCAGATACACTCACATGCACACATGTTCTGGGATTTGCACCACAGAAATGTTACTGGTTACTATAGGCATGTAAAAAGCTACTGGAAGTATAGTTACATTTCTGCAAAATATCTTGTCTCTCTGGGAGGATGCTTTTATATGTCTGATGTGTTCCTTAACTTCTCTTTTTTACATCAGTTTTGTGTGTGAGTGTGTTTGTGTCTGTTATGTGTGTATGTAGAAGGGGTGTGGTTGTGATCTTAGTTCTAGGACAGGACATTTACTCCAAATGTGTGTATTTTATTCAGTGTGTATCTATTATATGAGTGTGTGTGTGTGTGTGTTTGGAACATCTGCTCCTCGTTGGCTTTGTTTTTCCTCCTCGACATGGCCCACCCTTGTCGTGGGTGCTGGACTCCTGAGTTCTTCTGCTGAAAAAGGGAGACAGAGATGGAGAGAGGTAGAGATAAAGAGGGAGAACATTTTCTGTGCCATTTCAGTAGAATAAACTTTTATCTCATTGTCAAGGGATTAGCATCAGTGTGTTTTTGCGAGCTCCAGTTCTGTGTTCGCACTTTTCTTATTCCCTCTTTCCACTGTTTTTCTTTCGCTCTTCTCTTCCTCCCCCCTCAGTGTTTCTCCCGTGGCCTTGCTTGCTCCATCACCTCCCTCAAGGCAGCAGATGTTGGGTCGGTGTCCAGATGTTTTGTGTTTATCATTCTCTGGTCACATCTTTAACAAACTCTTATACAGTAAACATTTACAGAGTAGTCTCTTCTTCTCTGCTGCCACACTGTGCAGTAACAGGCTGACATTATACAGAATGTGGTAAAAAGCAAAAAGACATCAAGGCCGGGAGAGAAAAACAGGGTATAAAAGAAAGAAATCCAATGCCACCTACACATTCACTTGCTTGTCGCTGTGAGCGACAGCTGTTCTTTTTCTCCTCTGTTTGTAAGACAAACACACAAGGCACTGTTGCACACACTGATACACACACACACACACACACACACACGCATAAAAATAGGCTCAGGTATGCACGCACTTCATAGTTTCTGTACTGGTTTGAGTCCAACATCTTCTCTGTCGACAGTGTTGACTTGACAACAAGAGAGTGTTCTGTCACTCTCGTGCAGCCAGAGTCCAAAACAAAAAGGAAGTCTTTAGATCTGCTTTTACATTCACTCTAGAAATCACTCAGTCCTGAGAAGTGTTGCGTACATGAGAGCATTTTTTTTTCTGTTTTCAACCAGCCAGTCTACAGGCCCGTATTTCATTTCTGACACCTCTGTTGTTTCATAACCGTGTCACTCAGTTAAACAGAGAGATAAACTGACAGACTTGAGCCTGAGAGGGTTTTTTTTTTTATTGATTTGTATTTTACATTTGACTGGGACATAATAATTATGTCCCTGCTGCTCTCTCACACGCAGCCACGAAGGGAAGCATCAGCTATTAATATTGAGCAACTCAGCAGTCAGATACCAAAAACAAAACTATAAATAATTCTTTCTGCAGTTCACCTGGCTTGTCCCGGCTTGGCACTTTGATAGAACATGCAGAAAAACAAGAGTACATACCAGCACATGGAGGTGTGGAAAAACGCCCATGCATGCTTGTACACCTTTGTACTAACACTTGTACTAGAACATTAGTTAAATCTGTAAACTTTATATGCAACATTGCTTGTTTGGTTGTTATTCTACTGCTTACTGGTGCATTGAGGGATCATTTTGTGCAGGTTAAGGGTTGTTTTGCTGCTAAATCTCCTGTTTTATTGGATGAATTGGTTGAAATATAGTTGGCTGTATCCATTCATGATCCCCTGTGGATGAATCTTTATGACTTTTTTATGATTTCTTGACATTGTATTTCCTGAAGCAGGCTAAAAATTTAACGCACGCTGAAAAATGTCTCAATGGCACTGAATGGACTGGCAGAGACATTCATGATTCCCAATCGATGAATCCCATTTTACATATTGACACTATTTGATAAGTTAACAAAGGTAGGAAGGAGTCAGACAGACAGGTGAGATGAAGCTGATGGAAAGACAGACTGTCAGACAGACAGAACCACAGCAGCTCGATGCTCCAGTGGGTTAAAATACTGAACTGCAGGTCGCTGAACTTGACCACGCAGACCACACTCTCTGGCACAGAGGTGTGACACGCAGCTTGACGACATGACACCATGATGCCAATTAGGAGGGATTCCCTCCCATTCCTTCTCTTACCTCCTCTCCTTCACTTTTCCCCATTCACTTCAGTCTTGTACAACATGTTCTACCTGCTCTGTGATATAACTGGCTGATTGATGGATTACTTTTGATCAGATTTAATTAGTTCCACATCATGGCTGTATAAAAACGGACAGCATAACAGCTTCTCCAAAGTGGAGCCAACACATCTCGATAGCCCCCTGGTGTCTGACTGCGGCACAGGTTACAAATCCAGCCCTCTCCATATTAGCAAACTGGCCAAACTAATGGTTTAAAAATGACGGGATTAGCTGGAAATGAGTCCTCCTTCTTAGCTACAGTCCCTGTTTCTGATGGACAAAGACACAATTCACCCAACACTAATCTTCTCCTGCTTTCTTCTTCTCCTTCTTTTTTCCTCTTTCCTTTTCTTCTGCCTTTCTTCTCTTAACTTGAACTTCAACCCTACCATTGTACGGTACCCTCTTTATTCTGAAACTCCTCCTCTTGTTGTTTCAAACGCTCCTTCTCCCCCCATAGCATCACTTATCCAGGTGATGACATCCATCTCATGGATGACAGACAGGCTGCTCTGTGT
>JAPZDZ010000021.1:21166287-21179117 GCA_029783805.1 Acanthurus tennentii
GCCGCTCCTTTTCCTCTTCCCTCTTCCTTTCCTCATCCCCTCGTCTCCTCTCCTCTCTGAAGGTCACAGATCAGCATGTGTGTGGCTCACTCCATCAGCTCTAAGCAGCTGGCAGAGGTTGACTCCGGTGGTATGGTCGGCTCAGACCAGCACTATCAAGCTCCTGCACATGCACAAACAAACTCACATACTCTCAGACAAAGAAACTGGACACACACTACATTTTTGTTATGTCTGGGTGGTATTGTGCAAATCCGACCCCATGCAGAGCGTCTGATACACTTCCACTGTGTGTGAAACATTTGGCTGAGTGGTTCACTTCAGCTTTAAATTATTGGGTGGAAAGGCTTCTTAAAGGAGACGGGAGACATATGATTGAAGATCAACAGGACAGGATTACAAACCGTGTTGGCATGAGACTCTCATTTCTCTTCCACAGCTCTCACGTCCTTCCTGTTTTCGGCCTAACATTCGTTTTGTTGCATGATTACAGCATCACTGATCACTATAATAAGTACTCTTGGCCTTTGGCCTGAGGCAGCAGTTAAAATTGATTTCTTGGACCGTGTTTGTGAGTCTTCAGGCACTTTGGCCTTGCAGGGGAACTCTGGTTACAATAGGCTTTATGCACAGACACAAACCAACAAATATATCTGTTTTTTGTGGTCCTGTGCATCCAACATGAGACAGTGTAGAGACAAAGGAAACATGGGAAACATCTTCCAAGAAAAAAAATAATACTTTAAATGATTCAGAAACTGTTTTTAATTGTCCACATGTAACAAAATCAACCACCAGCACCTTTAAAGCCCAACAATAAACATGTTGTAACTTGTTTGTGGATTATGTAAAGAACTTTTTTGCCAGAAGTGGGAACTTCTTGGAATTTCAGCTGATTGCCTGGAAAGTTTATTGTGACAACAAACCCCTTGTAAAACCAAAACATGTTGATTTTACTCTGTCATAGCATGTTAATTAATTTGCTCTAGATGCACTTGTGGGTGAATTTTGTTTTCTTCAGATAGAAACAGGCTAACTGGCTCCTGATTCTCATTTTTTTAAGCTAATCTAAGATAATTTTTTGATTTGTCTAGCTCTAGATTGATCATTTGACATGAGAACAGCGTCTGTGTTCTTTACTAATATGCAGCAAGAAAGCAGAAAAAAGTATCCTTCAAAATGTCAAACCACTTCAATGATAAACAGTTTAGCTTTTAAACATCTGCTCAGATGATTTTGCACTTTCATTTTCTATTTGCCACAGTCCACGCGACATTGGGAGACAATAATGGCAAAGTCCTGCATGGAGGCAAATAAAAAGGAAAAGAAAATATCGCTCTTCCAGTTGCTCAGTTTAGTCAGCTTGTTGCTTTTAATGAGGCTGTGGCTGAGTCTCTGTGAGGTGTTGAGTGAGGTAATAACTTTATTTGAGGCCTGCAAAGTGTTCACTTTATTTCACTTTAGGAGGGGTGATCGAAAAGTTGTTGGTCTAAGGTTGCAGGAGATGAGTTACATAGTTCTTGTTACATGCACAAGCAGCTCAACTCTATGCAGAAAGTTTGAAGCTCAGAAGTTTTGTGGTGTTTCCGTTTCAAGTGATTGAAAACTTCAAATCAGCATTGTTTGAGACTTAGAAGTGAAGTCATCTGCCACCTCCGTCTCAAGACCTCGCATAAGAGGGACCCCTCCTCATGTTGTGGTGAAGAAGTGGGAAGCTTAATTTAAACATGAGAGGTGACTGCATGAAGGCCAACACAGGCATTTTCACAAGCAGAGCTGATTTTCAATTACCCTAAAGAGAAATACCACGAAGTTAATAACTTCAAATTTTCTGCATAACTACTAAAATAACTTAACTGCACATGCATGTAAAAACAGCTGTACAACTGATCTGATTCTACCTCAGTGACCTTAATAATCAACCTTCTGGTTCAGAAGTCTGGATGAGCTAACATTTGTTTTCTGTGACTGGAATCATCTTCACTTTCTTCTCACAGCCAGAGACAATGCAAGAGACAGAGAGAGAGAGAAGGAATGATTGGCTGGGTCTTAACACTGGGGATGTGCGTGCATCTGTGTGTTTGTATGTGTGTGTGTGCGTGTGTTTGTGTAGGACTCTTTGCAGATGTAGGGCTGGCCTTGTGCCAGCAGCAGGGATCTCTGGGAGCAGACCCAGGCATGATGTCATTACCAGCCAGACCAAGGAGCCGCAGTAATCTGTGACACTGTGGAGAGCCATGCACCCAGTGTGTGTGTGTATTGATATTATTTTTTTAAACAGTTAGAGTGTGTGTGTGTGTGTGTGTGTTGCAGGACATGGTCCTTGTCAGTTTTCTGTGCCTGGTGTCAATCAGTCACACTCCTCCTTCATGCTCGTCTCCCTCTGGTCGGCCGATGACCCTCAGAGTTCCTTTATTTTCCACACTTTCAAACGTGTGTGTGTGTGTGTTTATGTGTCTCTCTCTCTCTGTCATGGAAGTGAAAGATGAGACCGTCTTGTTGTTTTCTTTTTCTATTTCAGGTTTATGACTTTAAAGGGACAGATAGACGTCTGGCTGGATGACATTTTCTCGGTGGCAACTTGAGTTTACAGCTGATGTGATTTGGATGTTTGAGGGGAGACGTTGCCGGTCTGACGGCCTAATCAGATTGGTCTTGTTTCTTTCTTTCTTTTTGTTCTGGAATGGAAACAACACAACACGATGATTTTTTTCCTTTTTCTCATTCACTTCAGACTGCAGTTTCTCTGAGATGTATGGGTCCTGTCTGATGCTTTCCATGTTATATTTGTTTATGTTTGGCTAGCGAGGGGGAGAGGCGGGATTGGAGAGGCGGGATGGGGGGGTGGCAGGCAGAAAGCCAGAGAGGAATCATTGAAGTGCTAGCCAGTGTTTATGTTTGTGTCTGGGTTTCCATCTTCCTTTTCCCTCATACCCACAACAGCAAGCAGCTTTAGTTTTTTTCACCAAACCTCCCTCTCTCTCTCTCTCTTTCTCTCTTTCTCTCTTCTTCTCTCTCTTCATCTTTCACTCTTTCTCCCTACCTGTCTCACCCTCTCCCACACGTAAGTACAATTCAAGTCAACTCTAACTGGACATGTCCTCCCCTCCTCATTTTCCCTCCGCCCTGCTCTCTCTCTATACACCTGCCAACCTTTTTTCTCTCCGGCCTGTGTTTGTGCTCCAGTCTGGTTCTTGGCGTGGTCCGTCTGGACGCTGAGGAGAAGGAAAACCCGTCAGGTGGAGCACAGCTGGGAGGAGCTCTTGAGGTTGGGAAGAAAAGAGCGCCTGTGGAACTGGACAGGCTTCAGGATTTTCCATCGGAACGCTGAAATCCAGACGTCTGAGCAAGCTTTATCAGGAAGGAGTTTGCTCCAAATGGACGTACTGTGCAGCAACATGCAGAGTATTAACCAGAGGCGGCCGTCCCCTCTAAAGTTGTGGAAACTTTAACAGTCTCGTTGACTCATGCTAACTCTTCTTATTTTCTTCTTACTTTCACTCTTTTTCTCTGTGTGTCTGTGAATGTGTTCATGGAATTGTGACTAAATTAAATCCGCACTTCAGGTTTCACATGTCAGCATTTCGCTCTGTTTTCACAAGGTAGGTTTCAGATAACTAACCCGTCCCCTGACTACGTCTCCTTCTACCCAAACACATTATCACTGCTGCTCCAACGTGCCCTCTCACCTTGGAATATGAGGTTCAACACACACACTGCCTTTAAGTCATTTCACCTCATTTTAAAGGTTCAGAAGTTCCCTCAGGCCTTAACAGTAAGACATACGACACCAGTAACCTGCCTGTCACTACTCAAACTGGGAGACATGCAAAATACCCACCAACCTTGCAAGACTGGACAAAAGAGTAACATGTTAGAAAATTTCATGCATTGTACTATAATTCACAATAAACTGATGGTAGGACTCATACGCACTATGCATTTGCTCTGCAATATGTGCCATATCAAGACTATTGAAAAATTTTCCGGATGCACGTATTTTCGTTCTGAGTTACCACAAACAATTGCAGCAACAATTGCAGCAACCTCATCTTCGAAACTGCTCGTGCAAACGTCCTGAGTTGGTGCCTACACATTCAGTGAGAAAGAGGCTTTGTTTTCCCAGAACATGACCCAGAAAAAACTGTCAAAATGGCTGGTCATTCACCACATTGGCGGCGCCGCCAAACTTGTCAGTTAAGTTGACTTTACTGGAAGATAAAGGAACTCGTTTGTATTTTCACTATGAGTCTTTCAACTGAAACTGCGAAGACCACTTTAAGTCGGTTTGTTTACATGGTGTTTGAATTTTTATCTTCCTCAATGTGAAATTCACCATCATGAAATGTGTTTATGTGTGTGAATGGCTCACTAGCTCACATTGTTTTATATGTTTAAAAATCAGGCAGGTTTCAACACATTCATACAAAAAGTTTTATGTTATAGCACCTGGTGGTTATCATTACTGGATTACCACAGTTTACTGGAATTGTTTTTCCTAATAAGAATTTTTTTTTTTTAAATTTCCCACTAACCCTCTGAGTCTTTCTCAGTGGGAATTTTGCTGTAGTTTACCTCTGAGAGTGTGTAAAAATGTGGAGAAACCTCTGACCTTTGGGTTTGCACTTTCTGTCCACCTCTGCAGCAGCTGTGGAGCTCTGAATCTCTGCTGAATCTTACTTCGTTCACTCATCTGTATCCCCTCAAGCTCTCTGAGAGGGATTCCCAGCCTATTCACGCTTAGTTTACCCCCCATGTGCATCGTTGTCACCCCCCACCTCCCCCTGTGGTTTCTGCTGCCTACGCTGTGGTGAGCCTGTCATTGCTCATGAGTCAGTTGGGCGTTATCGAAGAGACATGCTGTGGTTAGCTGATCTTTACGGTCTCCCTGCTAAGAATCCATGAGAAGGAGACCCTCATGGTAACCACATAAGGACACACCGATATATGCAAAACGTGTGTGCACTCTTCCATTTATGCATAAATGAAACTAAAGTTGCATGTTCACCCAAAGAAATTGTGACTTTCAATCCCAGAAACCACTTTTCTGTCAACCTGTTGTTGCCTTTGTTTTCCGTCGAATGTCTAACGTCACGCATGTGCAAATTAGCAAAATAAATGCACTAACATGACAAAGCAACACTTTTTTTTACACCTTGTCGTTAGATGTGACTGAGGCTACATGTTAATAACAGACAGTTTTATCACTTGCATGTGTGTTTATCAAAGGTTTGTCCAATTTCAAGGTTTGCTGAACAATCTACAGCAATGCTAATAGATATGTTAGATTGTACTTAGACACTGTGCTATGGGCTAAATGCTAACTTTAACATGCCAATATGCACATAACAACAATGCAAAAATGCTAATGTTGAGCATACATTATGTTTCCAGTGTTTGCCATCTGTGTTAGCATGCTAATATTTGCTAATTAGATCCAAACACAAAATACAGCCAAGCTGATGGGAATTTCATTAGTTTTGCAGGTCTGCTCTTTAAAATCTGACCCCACGATGGCTGTATGACAAGTTAGAGGAGCATCAAAGTTGTAACAGTTCAGATCAAAGGTGACATTAATGTCATAAATGTCCAGTTGTTGAGATATTTTAGTCCTGACTTAAGTTTCCCAAACTTCAGGTTAAGACTCAAAATTGGTCAAAAATCTGTTTTAGGGGTCCTTAAAAAGTTGAATAAAATGCATAAAAGTATTACAATATTTAAATTCATTTTCTTAATTGAAATAGAAACACAGCGAAACTGGACCTGAAAGTGTTTACACTCTCTGTCTGAGGTAACATTGTGCGTGACTTTGGTGATTCCTTCACTCTTGATTGCTCGCATGAGGCTGAAAACAAATACACAAAGAGGCGTTTATAGATGCTGACTTCATCAAACCCATTAAAAATGTAGATGTGAGGCCTCGGTTGTGTTTTATGTGGGGAAGTGCTCGGTAATGAGGGCTTAAAAGTGAACAAATTGGACAGTCATCTCCAGACAAAGAATTCTCAGCATCAAGGAGAGTCAAAAAGAAATTTTCCGTTCAAAGAGGAGAGACAGTATTTCCGCAGCACAGTAGCCTACATGCAAAATTGTGTGTTCATATTTAGTGAGGTGGGGAGAAACCTAACATTGTACTCAGCATGTTTTGTAGGCTACTATATGTACTTGACCGCAATACCCACTCTAGTTTACATAGTAAGTGTAGGCATGTTGATTTACTGTTTGTAAGTCATCATTTTTTAAGAGTGAGTTCATAATGCAACTTCATTGTGAGGTGGGGAAAAACTGCATCACAACATTCAGCAAAACTGATTACTGATGTCATGTACTTTTACAATTTCATAAATAAATTTTTTAACATTTTAATTCATGGTTTGTTGTGCTCTGACACCAGATTTTTCATGTTATAAGAGTTTGGAAACGTCTCTTTTGGACCAAAGTCTGATCGTGTGACAGCTTGTGTTTGTTTCTCCGTCTGTAGCAATGTTTGTGTTCTCAGATCTCAGCAGTTAGACATCTGTAATTTGGTGTAAACATTTCCCTTTCCATCGGATTAAAAACACTGAATCAGAGGCCTAAGAGACGGTAGGAAAGTTTAACCAAAACCCGTCTTTCTTTAGCGTGAGAGAATGATTTTTATTTAAATGTGACTATGTAAGGCATCAACTTTAACCTTAAAAAGTGTTAACAGTGTGGGAGAGGGAATCCCGTCATTGAGACAAAGCCCAGCAGAGCGTCACAGATGCACAGCGGTGCGTTAACACACAGAGACCCCACGCACTGTGTGGGCGACCTGCTGCTCGTCACAAACTCAGCTGTGGTGGTGGGGGGGTTTCTGAAACTGCAGGGGGAGAAAGGAAAGCCCTTAATTCAAAGAATATTTGCTAACAACGGCAGTTGACAACAGAGATAAGTTTGCAGATACATGGCACATTGGAGCGAGTTTTGGGTTTTGGTGGTCTTTAACACACCTACGCATCCTCTCCTACAGGCCTTAACTTCATCTGTCGAGCGCCAAAAACACGTTTAATTTCCTTCACTGCTGTTAACACACTTTTTTTTCTAGTTGAAGTTACAATCAGATGCTTTTAGAGAAGCTTCTCATCCATCAAACATAGTCTTTAAAGTGACAGACACCATTCATCATGCAGACTAAGATGAATGAGGACTTTAAGATAAGGTTTTTCTCATTTTTTCCTCATTTTCTGTAGTTTAGTGTGTAGCAAAATGAATATATCTCCTAAACAGCTTCCCCTTACTGCAAACAGGGCCAACTGTGTCGATCCAGATGCACTGTTGAACCCAGTTTTCCTCTCAAGATGTTATAGTTAATTAAAAAAAACACTGGGTAATTTCACAGATAACCTTACTGGAAGTCACAGCTTCCTACGAAGGATCATAAGTTCACTCAGACATCCAGGCCAGCACAATAGGATGCAGTGCCGCTTAGCGAGGTGGTGATAGAGGGACGTTCTTCAGCTTGCAAAGGATATGAAGTCTTAGCATGAAGCTGCGAAGGTGATGTTGTTCTCGGCGAGCGGGTGTCCAGGTTGATAATTAGGTCAGCACAGCCCTCCTGGGAGGGGAGGGCAGAGGGGACGCTGTAGAAACCCCTCGGCCCCCATCACAGCCAGATGAAAAGAAAACATCCCTGTACAGGTTCCACATGTCAGGGCGAAGGGTGAAAATCTGTTTTTGATTTTCCTCCTTCCCTTCTCCTCTCTGGTCCCGTTTGATTCTTAGCTGGAAGAAGGGAGTAACCCTCCTAAGAGCTCCTATAACACCTCTCTGTCCCATTTTAAGGTTTGTTTCTACACAATGTGAGAATGTGTTTGCAGTGTGATGTGGTCCAGCATATCTGTTTCTTCCTTCCTTTGGGTTTTGGCTAATCCACTTCTCTAGGCTTCCTTCCCCCAGAACACCGAGACCTTTCTAAAGAAAACAGGCCGAGCAGCACATTGGAAATCCCTTCACCTCTCTCATTAAAGATGAGGATGAAGATGAAGTTGATTTTCCTGATTTAATTTAAGCCCGTGTAACTAGACCTCAGCCCATGCCGCCACGAGACGGGGATGAAAGAGAGACAGCTGGACAGAGAGGGACACTTAAATGAGCAAAGGTAAATCTGTTATATCACTTTTCTTTGGTTCTGACTGCAGGATCAGTGAAGGGTTACGATGTGGTGAGTATTTTTGTACCTCTTTGTGACTGTGTGCGACCTGGCTAACAGCATTACCCTGTTAAAAAATATTGCACAAATTTAAACTGTTATTAAATGATCTTTTTGGAAGGAAGAAAATCTTTGTTGTCTGTTTTGACCAATGCATTTATACAGTCAAAAAAGTAAATACTAAATGGGAAAAACTGCTGTTTTACGACAGTGTGTGTACTAATCATGTGATTAGTGTAATGTCTGTATATGTGGGCACTGAAATAGTTTAGTTCATAGGAAGTTGACCAGCTCTGTATCCTCCCTGTGATTGGAGCAGTTATTTTGTGACACCACAGAAAAGCTTCTCTGCATGGTTCATAAAGTAATGTAGGAAGTGCTAGTGGTTTTATGAATATTCATCAATGTAAGTTTTAGTTGTCTGGTGATTTTGCCATCATCACAAAAAGGCAAAAAAATGAAACAATTAATGCTAGTCAGTCTACCAATGATGGTCAAATCAAGTAATATTGAGGTGTATGAATGAAACTGACTTGATTTGACCGTTGTTGGTAGACTGGTTAGCGTTAATTACTTCCTTTATTTCAACCCATTGGTGATGAAGGCAAGATAATCAGACAACCACAACTTATAGTCAAGTCAGTTTCACTCATACAGCTCTATATGACAAACCACTAATTATACCTCAAGGGGCTTCATATCTACAGCTTTCAACACCCACTGTGTGCGACTTTGATGAGAAAACTCTCACCTAAATATCCATTTAACAGTATAAAAAGGGGCAAGAAACATCAAGTAGAGCAGCAAAGGAGGGATCCTTATTGCACAACGGACAGACATGCAACAGATGTCGTGTGCACAAAATAAACCAGGGTTGTGAAATTACAGTGTTGTCAATCAGGATGACAAAATTATAGATTCGAAACATGTTGCACACTAGTATGACTATTGTCACCAAACAGACTGTTGGTCTCATTTAGAGTGATGATCTTCAATTTATACTTAAACTTAGTCATCCAACGGTGCACTAATGCTGATTCATAAAAGATTTTGAGCATGAAAAACCTTTCTTAAGCAAGTTCTAAGAATCGGTCCATAAATATGAAATTAATTTAAATCGATGGCATTCGCTTTCTTCTCATCTAGCGCCAGAACAAGTGAGAGTTAAGTCTCGATTTTCTATGAACTGTATGAGAAAATAAACGTTCGATGACAAGATCTCAGATGGAAAAAGTTGATTTACAGATGTGTGTGTTGCCACTGTGGTGAAGGTGGGGCAGAGAAACAAAACTGTGACTTATAGTACAAAGAAACGGTCTCGCCTTAAACTACAAGGGAAAAAGGATTAGTCATACCAAACCGCAACAGTACACTTTTAGTTTCTGACCACCTTAATTAATAATTCCTATCACTCTGTTTATACAGTTTCAAATTTGTCAAAGGCTTGGACTCACATGCATCAGACTGCAATACCACAACATAACCAGCAGGAAAATCAGTTCGCTCCAGCCTAAGTCAAAATCTGGACTTAAACTTAAAGATAAGACCATGTCTGCGTCAAAGTAAAATTTTATAAATAATTACTCATACAGGACATCTTGCTTAAGTCATACCATCAAAAATCCCACAAAAAGCAAAACTCATGCACAACATTTATACAGATAATAAAAAGAAAAAACACAAGACAAAGACGACAGAGACAAGAAAGATGTGCAGACGAGGGAGAGATACAGTCAAAACACTTAAATGTGTCTACAAAGAAAGCATTTTAACTGTGTGTTACAATCTTGGTACAGCAAATGGAACCATATGCAGCAAAATATCCAGAAAATGAAAAGAAATTTTTAAATTTAATGTCATATTTACATGTAATGAGACTTGATTGTGTTTAGAGAGAGACGAAAAAACTGCCCAAAGGCATGAATCTGCCTCAGCGCATGCGTAAACCTGCATGTGGTTGTGCTCAACATAATGACCCACCAGCAGAATTGCAGGTCAGGCAAATAACAGACCTGAAGAGATAAAGACTGTTCTTATGTCCATGTAATTCAAACAATAATCTGCTGTGCACTCGCTGATCCTGCCAAGCGAGGCATCTTCTCTGTAATCAGACTCCTCACGTTTGAACCAAAGACGAGAGCGGGAGTTCCTGTCTTTAACCAGGACTTTTATGCTTTTCATTAATGAGACATGAAACCTTTTACAGCAGGGATTCTTAGTCTCTAAATATGTGACAAATATGACATAAATATATAAATTTATTCAACATTCTGCATGTTTATTTGAACATTTTAGTTTTATATTTATGTGGAGTTTAACAGGCCCAAACTGAGGGATGGCTGTAGGCCTTTAAAACCAACAGAGTCATCTCCACATGGACAGAGTGTGAGTGTGTACAGTTTTGATGTCTTCCTTTGACAGCAGTGTGAGTGTCAGCTCTGTGGACAGCAGTGTGTTTGGCCCTGTCAGCAGCCCTTCAGCGCCAGCAGGGATCAAACACTGTGGAATAACAATCCTGGAAACCAAACATGCTCAAACCCAAAGATGTCTGCAGACTCAACTGGCAGAGGAAGTGACTGAAAAAAGGTTTTTTTTAGTGAGATATTTTTGTCGAGCATCGGAAAGAGGCAAAATTTAGAAAAGACAAAGCTGTATGATGGGAAAATCACGGAGAGGTTAGTAAAAAAAAAGAGAATCTCTCCTGAACCAGGTGCTGTGGTGAACTTCCAGTGAATCATTCGGTTGCATCTGCTTACTGGAAGAGCGTGTGGGGCTTACTGGTTCACACACCAAAACCAATGTCAACCACGTCATTATTCACCATTTAAGCTGCACAAAAAACAAGCAAAACAAATACAAATGAACTAAACTGACTCTCAAAGTTCAAGTTTATATTAAACTTTGCTCACATTTACTGTTATTTTACCTCAAACCAGAGTGGGAGTATAAGTGCCAGTGTAAATGCACTGAAGCAACAGCTGACCGTAGTTCCCCTCACAAAAAGGGGACTGGGCTATTCAAAGTAGACTGAGAGTGTGTTTTCACAACTTGAAGCTGAGACTCTTTCCTCTCATCTTACACGACCAGCTGTGTTTTTGTTGTCTTTCCCTCATTTTTTGTCTTTTCATTTCAGAATAAGCGCTGACAGGGTCTAACAAGCCGCTCGAAAAACATTTCTTTCTTCAAACTCTTTGACCATTGTTCACTTTGAGTTGAAAAGTCAAAGTCTTTATGTCAAAACAATGCACGCATGAACCGTATTTAAGACCTTTCACAGTGTAAAGAGCACAGCCGCACTCCATTCTTTGCTCGGATTTGAATTGTGTGTATTTACATCATGTAAAATAAACAATTTCATGTGACTAATGGAGTGAAATGTATTGTGCAAATGTGTGCACGCAGGATCAAAAATGTGCCATCAATATGCAAGAATCTGCTTGACAAATCCCCCCCTCAAACACTCCCCTATGCCCTAAACTCTAGACCTCCACATGCACCCCCTTCGGGCTCTCTGGGGAGCCACTTCAGGCAGCCTGGCTCCAGTGTTCTGCCCTGTGAGGCAGGGCTTCTCCATGGAGGCCATACCCAAACTGTGAGTCTCTCCGGGGGGGCACAGGTACACTCATTGCCCTGGAATGACAGTGGAGAATGAGAGGTCACGTTCGGTCATAAAAACAGTAAGAAAACAGTTACTGAGTCACAGTAAATCCCTAATCTTGGCTGACATTCAGTGTTGTTTGATGGAAATTTAGACAGGAAAGTTATCGTGATGCGTGGGAGGAAAATATCTCTCTGCTCACTTCTTGACTCACTCATTATCTTTATCTTTTCGCCCCCTCTGCCTCCTTTGAATCTCTACAGAAACGTGACCTTCAGTAATGAGCACTCCGCCTGAACTCTAGGAACTGAGAATCATAAAAGAAAAAAATAGAATGATAGAATCGTGACTTTAACACTACTAATACACCAAAGAGAGCAATATAAATGTTATTCAGAATGTAACTGAGTAGTTTTATTGCTGAACCATCACAAGAAATGAAAAAGTAGGTGAATAATGCAACAGTTGAGAGACTGACTTCAGCTCTCCTTAAGCTACCTGATTATTACAGCTTACAGTATCCTCTACTGACATTATAACTGTGTTTTGTCATGCTAACTGTATGTCTCGACAGCCTTGTGTCGGTCACTCATTTGACCTCGATGATCCAGACAGAAATCTCTCAACAGTTTGATGGATTGCCGTTTCCTCTCAACAAACTACTCCAAGTGACTGCATAACATCAAAGACGTACGAGCTGCAATCCAAAATGTCTGATGCTAAGGCTATAAAAAGCAAATCCGTACCTGATTTAAACCTGGCAGCCGTCCTCCTTTGGTGTTGTCTCCTTTCGCAGTGATGCATTGTTCCCAGCACTCCTGCCATGCTTGGAACATTCTCTGAAAATCTCAAATCTCATTCTGAACACACATCACAGTAATATTCCGCCTTAACAATCTGACCCTGGGTGACTAATTTTAAAGAAAACCACCAGCATGCACTAGGTTGCACTCCTGACCTGACCCCTTGGAGACTGCTCGCCCCTTTCCCCCGCAAAGACTGCTGTTTGGTCTTTGGGTTGAAGCCACAGACACAATCTCATCACTGCTCCTTAACATGACC
>JAPZDZ010000021.1:21243745-21255956 GCA_029783805.1 Acanthurus tennentii
GATGTGACCTGCAGGTGTACCTCAGCACCAGGAGTGGAGCGTGGGTTGTCGGTCGTGTCGGACAGGGGGGGCTCCCAACTGATCTAATTGGGACTTCTCGCATGGATATGATGATACAGAAGCTCTTCCCATCATGGATCAATGAGATGATAGAGAAGAAGTTGAACAAAGCATATGACCACAAACTATACGGCCTGAAACCAAAACATGGGTAAAAATATCATCCAGATAAATGTCTGTATTTTATTGTGTTGTCAGCCATTTAAGGATTATTGCTACATTGAGTGCATGACTAACAAATTTTAATAGCTACAATGTTCATGTAACCCCACAGTATGAAAGCATTGGCAAAATGTGCAATTACTGATTATGTTACAATTCGTTCAGCCTCAGCTGAGGGGTTAGATTCACAGTTTGTCCTGCAGGTGGCAGCAAAGGTAAGTTTTTAAATGTTTTAGCAGTTCTAAATGCCTGAATACAGCTTGGCTTATGGTGAAAATGTAATTTTATTTGGTGATAAGGTCACACTGTGCAGACTTTTTTATTTCTCAAATGTTTCTGTTTTGAATTTCTAGCATCCGTGAATCATAGTTAAGACTTTACATGTATAATATTTTGTGTACCGGTTTAGAGTTTAGTGCAGGGATGTTGCTCAACAGGGTCAGGGCTGTTCATGGTGCAGGTTTAAATGCTAAAACTATGATTTTTCTTTCATTATTTATTTTTTTTCTAATTAGAGAGTATAAACCTCAATGGACACAATCTAAAACTGCAACCTTCTCTCTTTAATTATAATCAAAGGGAAAAAACTCACTTTTAACTTCTTAAGTGACAGCAGCCTTTAACCAGCATTAGGCAAGTCTACCTAATTAATGTAAGTCTGCACTTAATTTTGTTTTTAAGCTTAATAAACACTGCTTATATATCTGACTAATACAGCTCTGCTCTCTTTTTGGCAGTTTTTTTGCACAGATCCCCGTTGTGAATGATGACCTGCCAGCTCGGATCATTGCAGGTCGTGTTCAGGTCAAACCAAATGTGAAGGAGTTCTGTGGGTCCAGCGTGGTTTTTGTTGATGGGAGCATCATAAACAAGGTGTGCGTTTTAACAATCCTTAGACCTTACATCAACATGTGTATCTTTCACATCAAGAATAATACATAAATTATTGTATCAACTCTTGACCTCTTCCTTATCACTTTCTACACACTAGGTTTATTTCACTTAGTCATGGTTCAATGTGCATATCTGCCTACTACGATAACACAGTAATCAAATGATAGAGTCCTCTAATCTTTTGAAGGTTTATGTTTGGGTCATACAGGTGGATGTAGTGGTGTTTGCCACAGGGTACAACTACAGCTTCCCCTTCCTGCCCTCAGCTCTGCAGGCTAAAACTGGCTACAGGCTGCGACTTTACAAACATGTGTTCCCTCCTGCATTGACCCGAGCCACGCTAGCAGTGGTGGGCTTCATCCATGGCTTAGGGGCTATTAACCCTCTGGCTGAGATGCAGAGTCGTTGGGCTACAAGAGTGTTTAAAGGTGAGGTTTAATACAGAAGCTAACAATGAGTTTTATGGCTATGTTTATGCTAAGAGTTTGGGAAAAATACTTTATATGATGGGGAAGGAATATATCAACCGGGATCTATAATTTTTGGTATGTACTGATGCACGGCTACAAGGTCACATCCAATTTAACTCCTTGATTAAATGTTTTACCTCTGCAGTCTCTGAGGCCTTAAACTTCAGTGATATGTTATTGTCTGACTCTTGAACAGTTCAAATGTCAAAATGTTGTTAAAATTTCTCATTAAATCCATGAGATGTTAATTAGATTTTTTTTCCCCACAAAGGCTTGACATCACTCCCCTCAGAAGAGGCCATGATGAAGGAAATTGAAAAAGACACGGTAACCATGCACGAGAGGTAGGAAATGAGCTGCACTGTAGAGCTGTTCAAGTCTTCAAGATTCATATTAAGTTGTTACAATCTTTAGAGAATCTACTTCACTTTGTAATTGCAGTTCGATTGCTGCAACTAACGTTTATTTTATTATTAGCATTATATCTTTTCTATAAAACATTTGTGAAAACAGTTCTTGTTGGAATTTGCTTGAGTTTATTTTTTGTTTCTCTCTGTTAGGTTTGCCTGTTCAGAGCGTAACCCCATCCAGGTGGACTACATCCCTTACCTGGACTCTCTGGCGGAGCAGGTTGGGGTTCGACCGAACATATTCTGTCTCTTGCTGAAGGACCCCAGACTGGCACTGCAGGTTTTGCTGGGTCCCTGCACTCCGTATCAGTACCGTCTGACTGGACCAGGCCAGTGGGCTGGAGCCCGTCAGGCCATCCTCACTCAGTGGGAGCGTGTGCTTCAGCCCTTCAGGACCAGAGTGCTACCAGAACCAGAACCAGAGACCAGACCTTCATCTAAACGGCGCATCGTAGTGATTTTTTCAAGTGTTGCCCTGCTGAGCTGCTTCTACCTCAATAAACACCCTCTATCCTCTTTCTTTCCTCCTCTGTCATTCTTCAGATCTCCTCAGTGAGCTGCATATTTGCACCAATGATTACATGATGACGGAGGCAACAGCAAGGCAGCTCACTGAAACTCATTCTCTTCTGAAAAAGCATGCTTTTTTAACAAATCTAGGATGCTAATGTGACAGTGTTGTTGAGAAATGAAGATTTTAAAATAAACATGATACTATAAATAATGTCCACTCAGTTTTCTGAGCACACTCAATGCCTTTGTGTCATGCTCTCTCTCATAGTTTTCTTGGCAGCCAGTGAAAAGTTAGTACAAACCACCATTCAAAATGGCTACATTTAACAAAACACTACACAATAAATCTCTCCTTCTGTGGTTTGTGACCGTCTGTCATCAAATTCACTTTAGTTAGTGCCTGTTAATGATTTTACTGTCAGACCTATGAACTACTTGTTGGGCTAAGGTCAAAGCTCTGAGACAAAAAAAAAAACTTAATGTGATTTCAGATGAGTTTTAATATGGTTCAGACAAAATGACACACATACGTAAGATAGTAAACATTGTCATGGCCATTTTACAGTTATAGAATTTGCTTTGTTATGCCCATAAACAAACAACCTCCATAATCAAAAATGTGACATTTGCTGTAAAATGACCAGAGTTAGAATAACTAGAATGAGCAACAGCTCTAAAAACAGCTCTAATCCACTCTTACTCTGACAGCAAGTTGGTTAAATTTTTACAGTGTTAAATTTGAATATAGCAGTAATTCTTATAAAAGGAATTCCTAAGAATCATAAAAGAGGAAATAGCTTCACTGACACAACATGGACTCTTTGTTTTTCAAAAAGCAGCAAGTTGAGGCTGTAAATTGTGCATTCCAGTGAGTCATTCACTGCATTTCAGCTGCTCAGCTGCACAGATGAATGTCAGTTTTTTTATGCAGTCTGCAGGACTCAAAGACTTCTACTGCACCGAGATATAGGAAATCTTTTTACCTTGACACCGGCAGTCGGAGACACAGGAAATAAGCAGATATTTGCTTAACTTTGAACACTTGCAATGACTTTCAGTTGGTTCATAAATCATTTACTGAAACTGTTTTAAATCAAATATATAAATGACTTGCTAATTTTGAAAGATCTTTTTTTAATCAGATTGCATTTGCCTTTGTCATAACACCTTAATTTATTTAGCATTTTCATCATGATTCCTGATAAATCAATTCATCATGATAGCTTGACATTAGGGGTCCCTTTGACCCTTTGACCCTATAAAACAGTAAATTAATTACGACAGGATGACTCAGGAAAAAGTGAAAAACTCACAGATTAATGATTAATGACTTACCAACATTTGTAACTTAAGACAAAATATGTGCTGTTTTTTATTAGCTTATCTCTGGTTTGAGTCTATAGATCATCTACAATGGACGGTGGCTCAATTATTGACTAATTGATTGATTGACTGATTTATTGATTGATTAATTGACAGTGGCTGGCTGACAGCCAGCTCATGGCTTCCTCTGACTATTTTTTTTGATAATTACACACACAGACCCACCACGAGGTGAACCCCTGACTGTTATACGTAGGAGACTGTGTTGTTTTCGAGTCAGGGGTGTGTGTTTGCTTTTCCACCAGTTATACAACTGTGACGCTGCGGTGATCCAAGGTTCATCTGAGGCGTCTTATAAATGTACACATTCCCCATTCTTTTCACTCCGCCCTCTGTTGAACTGCATGCAACAACACAAAGATTCTCCTGTCTTCAAATCGCAGAAGGTAAGAAATTTTACATGCACGAACTTTTCGGTTTTAACTTTCAGGGTTTTAACTTTTCAGGGTTTAAACAGCTGGAGAGTCGTCAGCGCTCGTGCAGAGTCGCGTTGCACTTTCAAAGTTCAGTTCGTTTGTGCATTAACGCATTGCATTGTATGTAAAATCTCGCGATTAGCAGCTATAAAAAAGATTTATTGTGAGATAATTACAGTAAAGATTTTTTTCTGCATGTTGCACAGAGGCAACATGCAAAAAAATGTCCACTCATATTTCCTACACGCATCGGCTTGTTTGCAGCTGAGATTGTTTTCAGAACGGACTCTTTTCCTACTTTAAATATTAAAATGGGGAAAAAACCCAATCTTGTTCAACTTTGTTTTTTGCAGCGTGGTGTGTGGAAGCGTTTTCATATTGTGTACACTTAATAGACACACTAAATATAATAAAAAATTCTCCGTGCCGTCCCTCGCAGATCTGAAATATGACTCGCCGTGTGGCAGTGATTGGAGGAGGCGCCTCAGGTCTGACCTGCATCAAGTCCTGTCTGGACGAAGGGCTCGAGCCTGTTTGCTTCGAAAGCAGCGATGATATTGGGGGTCTGTGGAGGTTCAAGGTGGGCCACACTGGACTTTCTTTCACCAACAAAGCATGCATGAAAAGTTAGGATAATATATGGTAATTGTGACCGTTATTGCAGGAAAATCCAGAGGCAGACAGGGCCAGCATCTACCACTCTGTCATCATCAACACCTCCAAGGAGATGATGTGTTACAGTGACTTTCCCATACCTGCACAGTACCCCAACTTCATGCACAACTCCCTCATCATGGACTACTTTCGGAGTTATACGGACAAATTCCAGCTCATCAAGTACATTCGCTTCAATGTAAGGATGGGCTCACTTCCTGCAGTTACTGCAGTTACATTTCTCTATATCAAAGATAATACAAAATGCTCCCTTTTGTTTTAAATATATTATGTAGCTTAGTTCAACATATAGGAAACAGTCCTACTCACCCAATTAGCCTTTGCAGTGTTGTCAGCAAACTGTTATCTGTTTCTTCCTTCTGTCGATCAGACCAGAGTCTTGCAGGTGAAGCAGAGACCAGATTTTTCTCATTCAGGCCAGTGGGATATCGAGACGGAGACCAAGGATGGCCAAAAGGAGAAACACATATTTGATGCTGTGATGATCTGCATTGGACACCACTGCAACCCCAACTTGCCACTCCATGACTTTCCAGGTTAGGACTATCACTGAGTAGTTACAATTACCCAGAGTAACCTTCTGACACAGAATGAGCCAGTTTGTTTTGACATTTTTAGTTACAGTGTGGTTACATAATGCCGTATCATCACAGAGCTGCACCGCACACAGTGATATCGGTCTGTCCTCAACCGTAGCTGAGGATGGTTAACTACAGTTCAGATCAAAGTCCTCTTGCAGGAAAAGTCGAGGAACACTTTGAGCTGCATTAACAAGTTTATTATATAACAAGTTTATTATAACAAGTGTCAATGCCTGAAAATATTATTTTTTATTTTCAGGCATTGACACTTTTACTGGAAAGTACTTCCACAGCAGAGACTACAAGACTCCTGAGGAGTGGAGGGATAAAAAGGTGGTGGTGATCGGAATAGGAAACTCTGGAGGAGACATCGCAGTCGAACTGAGCAGAGTTACTAAGCAGGTTTGGATGGGATGATTACATATACACAGAAATGACATGGTTGCCTGAAAATCTGTTTTGTATTTGCAGAAGAAACTTCACAGAATCTAGAGCAGCAAAAATATGAGCTGTCAAAAAGTAAAAAAAGTGTGAAATAAATACACAGTTCCGACATAAACCGAATAATTTGAAAGTTTACTTAAAGATGAAACAATTTAATTGAAAAAGAGTGATAATGGTGATAATACATTTCATCAAAAGAAAAAGCAGAGCCTAGGTTACAGATATTAGAACCACAGAGATAAAATAATGTCAAAACTAAATCCCTTTTACAAATACAACCTGTTGTTGACAGTCATTTCTCCTCCTCACAGCTTTACCTGAGCACTCGTAGGGGAGCCTGGGTGCTGAACCGAGTCGGGGAAAATGGGATGCCCCTTGACTTTTCTTTCAACCGGGTATTTAATTTTCTGCGGGTGCTCATGCCCTTCAACTTCTTCTGTGGCCTTGGGGAGCGCCGACTCAACCAAAGATTTGACCACGCTCTGTACAACCTTAAACCAAAGCACAGGTACGGTATTTGTATCCATTTTTTTATTTTTTACTATTTCAGTTACATTGTAACATAGCTTGATTTAAAAAAAAACTCCTGAGAGCATGCTTTTACTCTGAAAATTGCAGATTATTTGACTTATAAAAATCAGTCGTTCACTCATTACTTTAGTCCAGGGAAGGTTTTCACAACAACCACTGGAACAGTGACACTTGACTTATGCTGCCAATTGATTTTTCTTTGGGCTGTATCAGAGAAAGGAGTCATATTGTGTTAAAGCAGAAGTGCCGTAGAGGTGCCATAATGGAGGTGTGGAGGGGGGGCAATGGAGCACAGGTACTGCAGGAGGTGAAAGGGAAAGGTTCATGCTGGTTTTCTAAAAACAAGTCAGTTATTGTAGTTTGTCTGGTAGTTTCGACTATTTTGACGCTGTCAGCCGGTTGCAGCAGCGGAGGTTGTGACACAGAGCTCAAAGAGGCAATTAAGGTACTGATTTAGGTACAACCTTATTGGAGAGGGCTGATACCAGGGAGCATTAAATATCGACCATGAGACACCTTAATAAAGAAGCACAAGGCTAAAGATTCTACAAAAAAAGGCCTTTATATTGATTTGAAGTTCCCTGTAACATCATCAAGTGGTAGGGACGTATAAACCACACAGAGAGGAAGATGATGTGCATACTCACCTTACCTATTCTTTAATATACAGTCAAGTTACACTTGGCTGAACAAAAGGGTAGTATTCAAAAACAAGTAACGCATCAGGAGTGTGGTCCAGAAAGCCCTAGCTTTAGAAAACTCTGTTTCAGAAAGCAAGGTAACCTAAAGACCCACTCTGCTAAAAAAGAGTGTTTTTCTAACACTTCCCTATATTGACTTGTATCTGTGCACAGTTTGTAATGTGAACATTTTTTTTAACATTCCTCTATTTACTTTAATACAAGATTTCAAGAACTTATCAGCCAGGAAATTTAAGCCTGATAAATGATTAATGAGTGGATTGTTCTAAACACAGTGAAACAATAGTAGCTTATTAACTTCTTTCTCCAGTTGTGCGTTTGAAGATAAATGTCATTGTCTGCACAAGCGTGCACTCATATTCTGAGCTTCAGAGACTCTGCTCTGCCTTTAAATGTTTCCTCAGTGAATCATAGTATCAGAGTTCCATTATTGATTACTCTTTTGTCCCCATTGCACCCACTAAACTTGATTGGAACAATTTTGATCAGTTGTTCAGAAGAAAAAATTTTTTTACTATGTATGTGGGCGTATTTTAAAACGTAGCTTATTTGATGCGTTAAATAAGACCTGACCTGACCTGATCTTGCATGAGGAGAAATCGTGCTGATGCTAACCTTGCAAACATGACTTTTTATATGTTTGCACATAAAAGAACAGTTACTCTTTCATCATTTTGAGAAATGGAGTTGTCAGAATGCCTTCTCGACGTCACTGCATTATCCAACACTCCCACAACACAGTCTGTGCTGCCAAGTTTGCAGGCCTTGGCAATAGACCTCCAGTTTCAGGAAACCTACTGGTGAAACCATTTTTTCAGGCTTCTGATTGGCCAGTTTTGCCTCAGAGCAAGGGTTATATCGCCATTGCCGTTGGTTTGGCATAATTCTAACTACGCTTCAAATGAGAGAGTGAAGAAGAGAATGAAAGAAAGAAGAGAAAAAAAAGGTTTCAAAAAATTCATGTGAACAAGTGGTGGGACAAGGTCAACGCAGAGTTCAGGGTTAAAGTCAGAGTTTGTTAAACCTGATTTCTGGAACAGGTCCCAATCAAATAATCCTCAATGGAGCTGATAAACATTTAAGAATAAGTTGATTTTAGATGCACTCAAAAAAAGGTAAAAGAACACAGGTCTCTTTGGTTGCAGAGCATAAATTCAGGCCAAAGCACTAATTTAGGTCAGATGAGGTCTCCGGTGTCGACTCAAAACAGCACAGGGGTGCTACACTGATCCCCATTCATGCTCACACAATGAATAACCCTCATGGTTTTGGACTTGCAGTGAGCTTTGCTTAGAGGTAGACTTTACTCATTTTAATGACTTTGTTCCTTTTTGTTCCAGCATACATTTTCGATAAGCTTTATAGCCTTACTATTTGTATGGTCAGTGATGTGAGCACAGAATGTGAGCCTTTATCTTCTTTGTTTACATGTGGTGATAAAGAGCTGGTGTTAACCTGTCTAACAGGACTTTTCACATGTTTACACATAAACGCACAGTTAGTCCTCAACTATTTTGAGGAAATGAAGTGTCAGAATTAGACAATCAAATTGAATAGTGTTGCTGCTGGTTGGTACATTAAACTTAAAGACACAAAGTACTAAAAGAAAAATACACACTCGTCAAACACATTGTACATTGGCATCTTTCACACAACAAGAGCAAGTAATACAAGACAACAGCAGGTACTGTAATTTAAGATGAGAACAGGTAACATAATTGCTGACTTTGTAGGTTTAAGAACCAGGCAGACCCTCAGGTTAAGGTAGCCTACAAGTAATAACTAGTTTGCAGTGTTGTGATTAGCCAATTTTGCTGTAAGGATTAGTTATATTACCATTTACTTGGCTTACACAGTAGTTTCACAAAATGTTTGTGGTATGTATCCACTTGCAAGGACTTTACTAGCAGGAATGAATATAAATTTCAGGTTGTTCAGCCAACATCCCACAGTGAATGATGAGCTTCCCAACCGCATCCTGTCAGGGACAGTTCAGGTGAAACCCAACATCCGCAGATTCTGTGGATCCAGTGTGGAGTTTGATGATGGAAGTGTGGTGGAGGATGTTGATCTGGTGGTAGGTTGTTTTTTTTTATTATTATTGTTGTTTTTTTGTGCATGCAAATGCTCCCAGTCACACAAACAGCCTGTCCACTATTTTGTCCTCCTTAAAATTTTACAAACTGTTGGCCAGTAGTGTGTCACTGAGATGAGCATCTTGTCTTGCAGGTGTTTGCCACAGGTTACAAGTTTTCCTTTCCATTCCTGGCCTCACAAGTGGTCACAGTGGTTGAAAACAAAGCATCTCTGTATAAGAATGTGTTTCCTCCTGAGTTGGATCGCCCCACTTTGGCTATCATCGGCTTAGTGCAGCCACTGGGGGCCATCATGCCCATCTCTGAGATGCAGGCCAGGTGGTCCACTCGAGTCTTTAAAGGTACACTGTTCTCAAAGCTCAGTCTATTTTGTGCTCAAGAGGGAAAACCACTTTGACACCATGTCTCCTCTCAAACAGGCTTCCTCAAGCTTCCCTCAACCAGTTCCATGCTGAAAGATATCAAGTGCAAGCGGGACGCAATGGCTAAAAGGTACTGATGTGGATTTAGTGAACCCTGTGTTTGCTTATAAATTTTTTATAGATATAAGAGTACCAAAACTTGTTATCTACAACATGTTTGACACGGGTCACTTTTTCAGGTATGTGGCCAGTCAGAGACACACCATCCAGGTTGACTATGTGGCCTACATGGATGAGATAGCAAAGCTGGTCGGGGTTACACCCAACATCCTGGGGATGCTGCTGACTGATCCAAGGCTGGGACTGAATTTGCTATTTGGTCCCTGCACGCCGTACCAGTATCGTCTCCGAGGGCCAGGAAAGTGGGCTGGGGCCCGTCAGGCCATCCTCACTCAGTGGGAGAGAATGGCTGCACCCATGCAGACCAGGCCTTGTCATGAGTTCGAACCCAAGAACTCAATGATGTGGCCTCTGATTCTGTCGGCTGCTGGTGTGGGCGTGGCTGCCTATGTCGGCAGAAACAACCTTCCAGCTCTCCTGCAAGATCCCAGCGCACTGCTGGACAAGATAAAAGGGTTCCTGCCTGCACAGTAATGCACATTTCACACGTGCTCCATTTCAGCTCTGATCAAGCCTTCTGCACATTCATTGTAGAGTACTTGTATTCATTGTCTACACTGCACTACTCCATCTCCTGAAATGGACAGCATACTAATGGTGGCTTTAAAAGCCAACATATGATACATGATGTTAGACACTGTTCTTCATCATATTCAGTTTTGATTGCTAGAACCCTAATCAGGGATCTCTTGCTTCTTAACAAAGCTATATGCTCAAACTCGTTTTTTAACAGCTATTAATTAACAAGTTTTGTTTCTTTTTTAGAACAATTTCTTTATATGTATTGTATTCGTGTAGTTATGGGGTCAAGTCCAAGGATCTCTCAATCACATCTTTAACTAATTATTCTGCTCCTTTTATATTAAAATGACTACATTCCTTTGCCTTGTACAGCGTCTAAATAATCTGATGCATCTCATTTGTTGAGCTACACATAATGGATACCGAGCTAAATGGTGAAGAGCTTTAAGTAGAAATGTCTCTTATGCTTATGTTTTTAATCTAAATTGAATATAGGCTACTGAAAAAAAAACATTTAAGTAAAAATAGATAAGGTAAAAATATCAATCGTGTTTTTAAATATTGAAGCTATCATGGTTTCCTTTGTAGTATCGGGACATTAGACTATGCATGACTGAGACACAAAGATGCCACAGGTCAATGTTCTGTTTTGATCTTTTTTTATGATAGTGTAATTGTCTACTTACGTTAATAATTTATATGTAACTTACATCGCATCGGTGCTATCCAGTTTCTAATTACCATTTGTGGTGCCGCCAGGTTTAGCAGAACTTATATGATTTGGAAACATTTATGAGGTTTATGTAAAATCAAGTCAAAGATCATGTGCCCCTCCTCACTGCAAAGATCACCCTGCAATGAATGAGCTTAAAATAAGGGCTATGTGTTGAACTGCAGGGGTTTTTGGGTGAAAGTTGATAGCATTCCACTCAGTGTGCCAAAGCTCAGTGAGTTTGCAAAGTGCCTATTCAGCTATTCCTTAAGCTTCTCTCTTAAATTGTGCAATCGCAATCAAAATGAACCATGCACCCAGGTGGAAATATAACAACAGTTGTGATAGCAGGGAGCCATAAGTGAAGCGCAAAGGGACCGTCTACAAAGTGCAGTACCGAAAAGAGAGAGTGTGAAATATTTAATAGGCTAAATTCACTGTTATATAGTGTAATGTCAACAAAGTTAAAACAGCAGTTGAAACAACAGTGTTCTTTAATTCAACGGCAGCATCATATTTAACCTGATACTCCTGCACAATTACTTAAAGATTATAACATGCACTCGCAGAACATTCCAATTGACTCTTGTAACTTTTTTTCAAGTGTACTTCTATAAAAGCACTTTAACTTGAATAAAATGTCTTGGAGCTTTAAGTGTCCCTGGCTGTCAGTCTTTTGCTTCTTGTTATAAATAGGTTCATGAGGTCTCAGCCTAAAAATACATGAGACACATTTTTGTGCACTCAATGTGTGAATGCATCTATAGATGCTTAAGTAACTGTGTGGGTGCTAATAGCGTGTCACTCCTTAATGTGTGTGTGTGTTTGTGGGTGTGTGAAGATGAGGAAGATGGAGGTCATCACATTATGCAATAAACTCAACTGAATCACAGTCTTCTGGCAGATGTCACCTGTTCATTTTGTGCCGCCAAATTCAGCCAAGCTCCTGCCACTGCTTCCCTCCACCCAGAGCACCATTGTGGTGTCCCCTCACTGCTGCAGCTCCTCTGCAGACAGACAACAAAGAACTGCCTTTCTTCAGCACCCAGGCAAGCCTTGCAGCTTAGATGAGGATCTGATGGCAGGATGTAGTCACTGA
>JAPZDZ010000021.1:21256056-21267102 GCA_029783805.1 Acanthurus tennentii
GACTGTAAAGTTTATCTAGAAAAACAGCTGCTAACTGTGATTGTCTTATCACCGATTGCTCATAAATGAAATGGAGGTGGAGTTATTAAATATTATCTTAGGCGCTGCCATTTTAAGACGGTCCCTTCACAGTGGTCTTCACGGCCGGCTGCACAATTTAATTCGTCTAGCTCGAGAACAGCTCGTCTTAATGAAAAATTACTTGTAGCTCGTTTCCTACCTCACCATGGTCGGAAAGAGGCGTCGTTTGTGTTTTAACACCTTTTTTTGAATCAGCCATTAATCCTGGAGCTTCCATACTGTCTGCCTTTTCAACGTTAGTGCGTCACTTTAAGAGCGTTTCACTGAGGCGTTATTTATCCGGGAATCTGTAATATTTGTCCAACTTTACCAAAGTGTGCGAGAAACAACAGGTGAGTGATTAACAGGATTGCACAGACAACACGAATGAATGACAACGAGGGAGTTGGTTTATTTGGTTTTTAATGGCGGATCTTATTTTTGTTTTCTGCCGTTTCTTCATTGTGCGCACGTGCAGTCTGATCCACCGCGTGCACTTCACGCAGATTCGAAGAAAAAGTTTTGCGACGCATTTTGGAAATTGAGTAATAAGGCACATTTTAAGTCATTTAGTGCGGTAATATCGTATTCATATAATTATTAGCTTCGTCAGTAATGGCCGATGGACTGAAGATGTTATGAACGAAGGGCTGACTAAAAGCACAAAACTAGCATTTCCTGCAGCATGTGCAATGTTGAAAATGTGCAATGATCTGTCCTCACCAATCTTTTTTTTTAAAGCATGAGAGATTAGACAGATGTTCTGTAATCCATTTTGAGTAGAGTAAGAGGAGACGGTAACGCTTCCTGTTCCCTCATTTGACCCTTATAAAGCTAAGCTCTCAGGTCCAACAGCACCATCTAGTGGCCGCGGTCGTCAACGCAGCTTCATTCTTATTTTACCACATAATAATAATATATCTACGTTTTCACAAGGCATCTCACTCTCTGCTTTTGGTGAAATAACTCCGTCGTTCATAGAGCCTTTCATCACCATCAAATAAAATCAAAGCTGCTGATCTTTAGCTTTATCAGCATCATGATCACACAGATTCACACTATAAAGGACTTTGTAAATTCGGCTACACAATGTATTTGCCTGCATGAGTTTTACTAGAGGAAGGGAATCTTATGGAAATAAGCAGATGTTGCTCATAATTGAGTTCCGATGTCATTACAAAAAGAAAGACAAAGTCAATATAACAGTGGGCCAAAAAAACACTCTCCTAAAATGTGTTTCATGTGTGGACCTAATTTCCAAAATATTGCGGTTAATCTTATTTATTATCATTACAAGTTTTGATCTAAGTGGGGATATCTGGGGAGCAATGATGCCAATGTGATTATTGTACAAGTTACAGGTTGTCCTAATCACTTGTGCAGAGGTGGCTTTCAGTGCACAGTAAGTAGGCTAAAGGTCGGAAATCCAAAATCTGGTGGGTGGGTTGTCAAAAAAGATGTTTTCATTTGATTACTTCAACTTGAAAAAAGAAAAAAATGTTCTTTCGGGTTATTTTCTTTGTTTGATACCCAGAAAGTACAAAAATAAGACCTAATTTTTTAACCTGTTTTAGATTAAATAAAATAGAGTAAATGGATGATACTCCATAGTCACGGCATACATTAATTATACTAAGTGGTCTTTATCTATTACAACTGTGTAATCTAACAGAATTTACATGAAAATAGTTTTCCACAGTCACATTTACATTTGCTTGCAAGAGTCCTTTGGCATCGATATATCTCAAGCAAAACTATAGTCTATATGTTTCTTACTGTGATAATGACTACGTAAAATAGATATGAATGATAATCATTTTTTCCCAGCAGTAGTTAAACTATTGATTTACAGTCACAACTTTTCTGCAGATCTTTAGTCATTACTTTGATTTATTAATCAGTCTTTAGAAGCCTTGTCCAGGAAAAACAAAGGACTCCTTATTCTTCTGAAAAAGAATCAGTCTAATTGCTTCAAAAGGGATTTTGTGAAATAGAAAGTTATGTAAAGGTTTTCTGAGGACATTTTCATAGTCTTAAAAATATTCAGCCCAGTAGACATGAGGACATCTGCTGTCCACATTATTATTTTATAGCCAGCATTTTGTATTTAGTGAAATGTCTCAAGTAAAAGCTGTTCTTTAAATTTTCTATACTGAGTACAAATACATTTAAAATAAAAAGTTATAGTTATTTGACATACAGGCTACAGCTCTGCTGTTCAAAACAAGATAAATTATCCTCATGAATGTATTTTCATCATATTAGATGAATGATTTTCAAACTAACCTGTGTCTTCTCTCACAGAGCTGAAACATGGCTCGTCGTGTTGCTGTGGTTGGAGGAGGTGCTTCAGGTCTGACCTGTATCAAGTGCTGTCTGGATGAGGGGCTTGAGCCGGTCTGTTTTGAAAGCAGCAATGACATTGGTGGTCTGTGGAGGTTTAAGGTAAGTCACAGTCTGTGCAGGTCAGATTTTTAATTATTCAGCATAAGTAGCAAGTTGGGATTAATATATTCTCTCTTCTTTGCTGTTTTTGCAGGAGAATCCAGAGGCAGACAGGGCCAGCATCTACCAGTCTCTCATCATCAACTCCTCCAAGGAGATGATGTCTTTTAGTGATTTTCCCGTTCCTGCACACTTACCCAATTACATGCACAACTCTCTCGTCATGGACTACTTTCGAATGTATGCTGACAAATTCCAGCTCATCAAGCACATACACTTTAATGTAAGGATGCATCAATAACTCCCTGAGACAAGAAAAGTGTACTTTTCACCTCATTCACGAAAGTAAAATGTTGCTTAGTTTAAGTTAAAAGTTCTGTGTATAATAAGTGAATGCAGCTGTATTTACTCCCGTTTCTGCCTTCTGCTGTTTAGACCAGAGTCTTGCAGGTGAAGAAGAGACCAGATTTTTCTCATTCAGGCCAGTGGGAAGTTGAGACGGAGAACAAGGACGGCCAAAAGGAGGAACACATATTTGATGCTGTGATGATCTGTATTGGACATCACTGCAACCCAAACTTGCCACTGCATCAATTTCCAGGTACAACTGACAAGCTATTGATATCTTTCAGTTTTGTGCCACAGAGTGCGAGTGGAAAATTATCATGTTTAACTGAAGTGTCGACCTTTGGCTCTTTCTTAAGGAGCAAATTAGTAATAGAGTTAATCTAATCTTACCTGTGGTAGTTTCCAACTATTAAAAAGTTTATGGGGTAGCCACCATGCTAAGAAAATAGTAAATCGAGTCAGTTCAACCCAATAAGGCTACTGATTCATGACACAAAACACAGAATCCAGCTTAGGAAAAGCATTTTCATTCTTCATTCTTTGTATTTAGATCATGACAGCTGTTGGTGGGTGCTGGGAGATTACATAGATATGAAGGAAGCTTGCCGTTTATGACTAATGCTACTTTCCAATACCAATATATCAAGAAATTCTCCTTGCAGCAGAAGCATAGAGACATTTATTTATTTATTTCCTGTAAGCAGCTTGGGACAAAAAAAAGTTTGCCCCATTGTTTAATGTTTAAAATGAAAAGCATTCTGTCTGACAGTCACAAACCTCTCCCCTCAGGCATCGACAGTTTTAAGGGGAAGTACTTCCACAGCAGAGACTACAAGACTCCTGAAGAGTGGAGGAATAAAAAGGCTATAGTGGTTGGAATAGGAAACTCTGGAGGAGACATTGCAGCCGAACTGAGCAAATTCACCAAGCAGGTTGGAATGTTTGTGACCGTCAGATGCGCACAAAATAAGAGTAGGAGCTCTTGAACTTCATTAAGTGTCAACATAATGTTTTACTTCTTGTATCACATTTTTATAGGTATATCTAAGCACTCGGAGGGGAGCCTGGGTCCAGAATCGAGTTTCAGACAATGGTCTTCCCCGTGATATGCTCAATGACAGGATGGTGGTGTTTATGCGTGGACTCCTCCCTTTTGGATTACTCTGCAGCATGATGGAGAGACGCGTCAACCAAAGATTTGATCACAATCTGTACAGCTTGCAGCCAAAGCACAGGTAGCTTAGTAGAAGGAACGGTTTTCTGTACTATGAAACATTTTATTACTCACATACTCACCACTCAAGACTGTGCATGTAAACCTCAGGTTGTTCAGCCAACATCCCACAGTGAATGATGAGCTTCCCTACCGCATCCTATCAGGAACAGTTCAGGTGAAACCCAACATCAGCAGATTTCAGGGATCCAAGGTGGAGTTTGATGATGGAAGTGTGGTGGAGGATGTTGATCTGGTGGTAGGTTTTTTTTTTTTGAGTGTGTTTGCAAACTTTCCCAGTCACATGAACAACTTGTCTTTTTATTCTTCTGTCCTCCTTGAACCTTCAGAACCAGTAGTGTGTCACTGAGATGAGTACCCTTTCTTGCAGGTGTTTGCCACAGGTTACAGCTTTTCCTTTCCATTCCTGGCCTCACATGTTGTCTCAGTATCTGAGAATAAAGCATCTCTGTACAAGAATGTGTTTCCTCCTGAGTTGGATCATCCTACTCTGGCTATCATTGGCTTAGTGCAGCCATTGGGGTCCACGATTCCTGTCTCTGAGATGCAGGCCAGATGGGTCACACGAGTCTTTAAAGGTAATGTGTGACAAATTTTGAAGAACTTTCATACAAAAATCCTTCTTTTACAGACAGGCTTCCAGTACAAGAAGACAACTTACTCACTATTGCTCTCATTATGAACAGGCTGCGTTAAGCTTCCTTCACCAGCTGTGATGCTAAAGGAAATTTCCTATAAGCAGGAGTCAATGGCTAAAAGGTAAAGCTGTGGATTTAACTTGGTTCATCTTGTCAATTTTGAATCTAAAAAGCATTAAATCGTGCTGTCAGCATATTCAGCCAATATGTCTTTTTTAGGTACATCAACAGTCAGAGACATACCATCCAAATTGACTATATCAGATACATGGATGAGATAGCAGAGTTGATTGGGGTTCGACCCAACTTTCTGGGGCTGCTGCTGACTGATCCCAGGCTGGGACTGAAGGTGATGCTTGGTCCTGGCACCACATACCAGTATCGTCTGCGAGGACCAGGAAAGTGGGCTGGGGCCCGTCAGGCCATCCTCACTCAGTGGGAAAGAGTGGCTCAACCCCTGAAAACCAGGCCTTTAGAACAGCCAAAACTCAGGAGATCATTCATGTGGCCTCTGATTCTGTCGGCTGCTGCCTTGGGCTTGGCTGCTTACACTAACAAGGACAAAGTTCCAGCTTTCCTGCAGGATCCCACTGCATTATTGAACAAGATAAAAGGGTACCTGCATCCAGAGTGATGCACAATTAATGTTCACTTAATATCTGTTGCGATTATGACTCCATTACACATAGTTTATTGGCTAGTAGGGACTAGCAGCTTGTAATAAATAGTATTAATAGCAAAAATGTAATTAATAATTATTAAAATATGTATTAATGTTGAAAGTAAATTATACATCAATTAAATAATTTGTTAAGTAAAGCACATGCAAGCAGCAACATTTTAATGTTCTTGTCCGTTGATGTACACTGTTGAGTAAATTAAACTACTGTAATGTATTTGCCTACATTTTATAACTTGTATCTGAAATCGCTATCTAAATCTTTATCTTTATTCAATACAATAACATCCCCCTTGTTTTTCTTTTGTTTTTTCTTGTTTTGTGTTTTTTGAACAGTGATGTGTACCAGTTATGTGGTATTATAAATCTTAACATTCAAGACACCAAATTAAAAATCAATCATATTAGTAAACATAAAGCAGGTGAGTCGGTCTCTTAATTTTCTGTATTTTTTTTTTTATGCAACTGACTGTGATTGGGAAAACCAGAGGAGAAGAGGAAAAAGAAAGAAAAAGGAGACGGGAAAATGCGCAGGAAAAATACGCAAAAAAAGGACTGTAAAAAAAAATTGAGCTGGACCTTGAATGGACTTCATACTAACCGCCGCTCGTGAACCACGGCCAGACCCCGGAAGGAGAATTGTCCACGCGTGACTCGTTAACGTTTGGGTTGCCAGTTGTACGAACTCGTGTATGGTATGAACTCTGATCAAACCAATGCCAGATATGTAAATGATTTCACACATTTGAGAACCTTTTTACGGCTGTCAGCGTTGTCTGTGTTCACTTCAGCACAACTATTTTGCGAAAACTGTCCAAATTTTAGGCTAGATCTATCAAGCTAGATCATAGGCAGGCCTAAATATTGCAAATGGTGTTCCAGCCAACATCACAATTTTAAAATCGTATAATGTTATATTTAAACTTCAAAAGATAATTTGTAAGCCTACATAAATTAATTTATCAAATCACGAAGTGACTGTGACTCTATATGTAGCTCACTGAGGGCACTCTGTGTTTTAACATTTGGCCGTTTTTACTACGGAATATAGATTCTTTTATTTGGTCAGTACGGATGAGTTTTTACCAAATCCCATGCTGGTCAACCACTAACGTTAAAATGGAACATTATCATTTTGGCTTAAAGTGTTGAGTATATGCCTACTGTAATATGTTTATCTACGCGTATATGTTATGTATTCATTTGTCAGTGCCATTATTGTCAACAGGAAAAAACTGTATTGCGCTTCCATTTAGAGAACTGAATCTTAGTGGCTGACAGTGAGTGAAGCTGATGGTGACAGACGTGTAACTTAGCACCTGCACAGGGGGTTATGGTTTGACAGGGGGATATCAGAGGATAAATCTGGCAACCTCAGTCTGCCATCTTTGATTGTGCGACAGGCCGCGGCGCGAGTGGGGCCTCACTCAACTGTAAAATCGTACTGGCACGAGATAACGGGTGGGGAAATACGCGGAACCAGTTGACGACCGCATACCGGTTCCCGCAGTAACGGCCGAACAGAAACAAGTACAGACTGACGGCTTAAAACCGGCGTAGAAGACATAAAACTGTAGCCGTGCATGTGGAGAGCGGTTTGCTGGCAGCCAACGAGCAAAGTAGCTAACCATCGTTAGCCGAAGTGGGTTAGCAGGCTAGCCAGCTTTTGTAATCCGCCGGCCAGACACACATTCGTTCACCACAAACCAGGCCGACACCGGATTTCAAGTGGGGCTACACAACAGTCGTAAGAACAAAGAAGGCACCGGCGGTGGCAGGTGGGTCGGCATATTATGCATGTTGAAAATTTGAAGTCCTGCCCGGTAGCTTATTTGTTGCTGTTCCCACAACGCTAGCTAGTTAGCATGCTTCGGCCACAGAAGGGCTGAAAGTGGATGTGATGGCGACTAGTGAGAAACGAAACTATGCTAAGCGGAGCAAGCTGACGGCCTGCTTCTGACAGCACCATGTTCAATACTCTGTCAATAAATGTGTTGGGGACTAAATTGTATCGATGGCATCTTGTGAATAACTTATGCAAAAGATGTTATTTGCGCACAATCTGGTTGAGTTCCGGGCGAAGTGGGCCTCAACTCCCTGCCGGTGCGAGCCACCCAGCCCACCAGTAGTTTGATTTTTATGGAAAAAGGGTGGCCTGCCGACTCATCAATGGCAGAGACTTACAGAAACAGTACGACATAAAAAAATGTTGCTGTCATCTCATTTGAATGGGACTAAATGATGATGTGTTATCATCTATTTGTTTTATTCGTTATGTTCTGTCTTGTGCACAGGTTAGCACATTGGTTTCATTTCAGTAACGATATCTATCAAATCAAAGAAATGTGGTCATGAAGAAGCACATTTTGCAATGTGAGTGTGCACATTTTAGAAGTTTTCCAGTGTTGGATGAGGGACTCAGAATGATTCATAAATTCTATCTGCATATGCGGAAACACCTTGGGTATAAAAAAATAGACAACTTGGTACAGTTTCTTCATATGCAACCGTGATTAGAAATGGATATGCATCTGACTAGGTTAAGGGAGGCCATTCAGACAAATATTGATTAGAGTAGTGGTACTTATTGATTGACCAGTCAATGATATGGTCTGTTCAGAGAGCTACATCTAAAGATAAATGTATCTTCTGAAACTTTTTTTTTCTTTTTAAGAGGTGCTCATGATTTTTGTGTTAATTTGAAGCTGGTGTCTGCAGAAATGAATGTTTGTTTGGGCACTGAATGTAAGCACTTAAGCAGTAAATGAATGAGTGAAAACATACCTCCCCCCCTTTTTTTTGTGTGCGTAATGAAATTACCCAAACCCCTAAGGGAGAGCATCTTAGTGGTATTGATGGCCTGGTGTTGGAGCACCACAATAATCTTAAATGGTTCTCATTCTCATCATTTTCTGTGCTCTTTGTTCGCGGGGCTTAAAACAGTAAGCAGCTGTAGAGACACTCAAAGAATGCACTTGACTTGAGCCTGAAGATTATTTAATAGCGTCAAGGGTCTGCTGAGCAATAAAAAACATTTGACGCAACATTAAAAATTTTTTTGGTCCAGGACACGTTATTAAGTACTCTAATCTCATTGTTGTAACTTTGGCTGTTACAACAGATGACTGACACAATGTGCTCACAATTGTTGTGATTTTGGTCCAGAGTACATCAGTGAAACATTACAGTACAATTAAGGAAATTAAAATGAAAGCCTGTTTTTTTTTCAGCACTCATCATTTAGGCCACCTACATTACTTCTTATTTCAAGACTTGACTGTTGGATTAGACAGATCAGTCCCATGATTCACTGTAAGCAAAAGAATGGGGTTTATAACACTGTAAAGGTAAGTCATCTGATGACCTGCAGGCTGAACCTGAAACTAGATCTACAATTCAAAAGAGAGTCATAATATGTTACTGGGACACTAACCTTTTGTGTTCCCTCTTGATTAAGATTTCCAACAACTGCTCTGAGGCTTGTTTATCTTTGATGTCATCAGACTGCTAAGTGTGTATCAGCAACAGCCATAACAATATTAAAGTGAACAGTTACATACAGTAAACTGTAAAGCTGAATGTTTTATTTCCTACAGCTAATTTGCATCCCCAGGATGGGAAGATATTTTCACTGTCCACACAGTTGATGAATAGAAAAGTGTCAGCTGAATTAATTTCATTTTACAGCCAAAATCTGTTAGGAACATTCTGAATTCATGCATACTTTTACACAAACTAGTAGTTGCAGAGCAAACACACAAACATGTAGTAATTCTGTATGAATTACAAAAGGGGTATAGGCTTAACTTGATAGATGGACTTCTATGTAAAAGTGGGTGCAGGGGTGCAGGGTCATGCTGGAGGTTGGGTTGAACTGATTGAGGCTAATAAGCAGAGATGCAGTTGTATGCTTTGGGACAAATCTTTGGTCTTTTCCTTGCAATCTCTTGACACAACCATCTAAGAAAAATCACCTCAGAAGGGTAGTCTAAAGTTTCTCACTTTAAGTCTTGGTGGCTCATTCTTAGGTGACTATTGCCCACACATTTTTCCTGTGGTTTCATTGGCACTGAACAGGTAACTTAATTTGTACAGAGGAAATAGGACTTTTGTCATCAGGCCTAGTCGGGCTTATCAGTGTTTCCTCTTCCTGTTAGAAATACATTGTCATACATTCTGTATTCCTCAGATGTCAGAATTTATCCATACTCTGATTTCGCTCACACATGACTCAGTCCCTCTTCACTACTCCTTAAACTGCTTTCACAAGAAAAGAATCTTGACTGATTCTCAGAGGGGCTTTGCCTAAAAAACATAAGCAGAGATTTTTTATGTTTAATAAGGTGGGGGTTTGTAAAAGTTTGGTTTACCCAACTGGAAGATCTTAGAATTTTTTAGACATAGTCTGATTTGTATCAGGCATGTTTGATAAATTGAGTGTGTCTGTGGTGTGTAGGAGTCCCAGACAAACACCCTTATAACAAAGAGGGAGTCTACCACTTTAGCTTGACCTGCTGCAGAAGTGCAATTTACAAAGTACTTTAAAATGATAAAGTGTTCCTGCTACATTCAAATTGTTCTGCCTGCCCACCTCCTGTCAGGCATCACCGCTGCACATGACAATATTGTAATAGAAACACAGATTTTGTGATGAAGACAAATTTTACTGTTTCAATTGTCAACTTCTCACATATTGTCTCTGCTGCTCTGCTATCTGTCTGCTTAGTCAAATTCAGGAGGAACAGTCAGCCTAGCTTTCAAGCACAGCTTCATTTAGATCATTTTTTGTCTTATGTTCTTCTGATCTAAACAAAACACATAGATCAATAAGCCTGTGTACAAGGGATGCTAAAGTAGGCAAGTTTTAACGGAACTTAAATGTGGATTGCCAGCATTTTGTCCAGACTTGAAATGTGTTGGTCTAAATGACTGCGACAGGATTGGTAACAATTACTTTTTTTCACTCTCAATTCATCTTAAACTGAACATTATTCATGCAATCAATTGCTAGTTTGTTATTATTTATTTCTTTATATTTTTGATGAAAACATTGTCCCAGGGTCCAAAATAATGTCTTCCAATTGCTTTAATCAAGAGTCCCTCACTATCAAAATTGACAAAGAAAAGAGGCAAATCATTACATTTGAAAGTTGAAACCAACAAATGTTGAAAATTTTGCTTAAATGACATAAACAATTATTTGATAATCAAATCATTGGTGACTAATTATCTTTTAATTTAACTTCTAATTTAACTAATCATTACATGTCAATAACTGGTGAAAACAAAAACTGCCATCAGCCTTTCCAATTTGAATTCTCGTGTCAGGTCAAGCACAAATGTTTGGAAGACCTTTTTTTCAGACATCTGTAGAGTGTATTTGCTGAAACTAAAACCCAAAGCCCCTATTGCACTAATGCATACAAATTTCACAGTTCTTAAAACTTGTGCAATCATTAAAAGGAACTTAAAAAATGTAGGAGAAAATACTAAGAATGTTGTATGGCCTGCACTGCCCCATTTCACTGTCACTCATTTGAAGTGGCATATATAAGCTTCAAGTTTTGCCCTGTGCTTTTGGTGGGCAGACAACTGCTGCAGAAGCACTAAAACAGGTTGATGCAAAAATGTAAACCAGTGTA
>JAPZDZ010000021.1:21271901-21289671 GCA_029783805.1 Acanthurus tennentii
TTCCGCAATCCAGGAGCTCAGATGGAAGTGGACTACACTGAGAAACTAAACTTCAGTGATGATGAGGAGAACCAAGCTGCTAAAGACAAAGGAAACTGGTGAATATTTTTATTTGAATTGCTTCACTATTAAAAAAAAATCTTTATAATTAGGAAATTTAATATAAAATATGATGTCCATTTCCATCACTAATTACTATAAAAAAAACTTCATTTTGAAAACAGACTGAAAAGACAGAAGTTGCTAAACAATTGTATTGTATCATGATAATCTCTTCAAGAGAAGGACAGATTATTGGGAATATGTATTTCAGCTAGATCACTTTACATAGTATATAAAGATACCACTAAAATACCTTAATAAACAGACTTTATTAGAGTTGTTTTGCGTCTACCCAGCCAATTTATGATAAGATTTTAAAGTACTGACATTAAAGTGATATGCTAGGAAGAGCTAGCTTGCTAGGGTGATATTTTTGTTTTTACTAAACTGTATTGATATAATTTTTAGGGACTGGATGGGAAAAGTGGATCGTATGAGGCCTCGGCCATCGGATGGTCAGGAGGGCTGGAAGGAGGGATCTGAGGACCGTGGGGGCAGCAAAACTTCATGGGCCGACACGGTAGATCCCAGATCGCCCTCACCTGGCAGTATGGGGCAGTACAATAAGTCAACTGCACAACAGGACTATCAGGTAAAGGTGGATAGGCATTTTATAAGCCACCTACCTGTCAAGTGTAAGCTGTCAAATTTAACACCAGGCCATGCTAATTTCTCCATTCTTCAGGGTGGAAATCGTTCTGTTGGTAGCGGCGGTCTGCGTGGGAGCAAGCCGCAGGCTGCAGTGGCACCTGGTGCAGAGGAGGACCCTGAGGCCTGGCGACAGAAGCGTAAGAAGCCTGCAGAAGTTTCTGAAGCTGTAGAACGAGCTAGACGAAGGAGAGAGGAGGAGGAACGCCGGATGGAAGAACAGCGGCTCGCTGCTTGTGCTGAAAAACTTAAACGTCTCAATGAAAAACACAGACAGGCAGCTGAGGTGAAATCTGTCCCTGCTCAGACTACCAATAATGATGCAGGAACTGCTTATGAGGAAGCTTCTCCATCAGCTCCTGCTCCTGTGTCCAGTCCTGCACCTTCAATCCCAGTTTCACAATCACAGCCACCAATCATGCAAGCTCCTCTACCTGAAAGGGTAGATCGAGATGGAGAGAGGATGGAGCGAGAACGAGAGAGGGTGGAACCAAGTGTAGAGGAGGAGGCCCACTTGCCTCGTCAGCCCACCCCCCCTATCCAGAGACCTGTTACCATAGCTTCAGAGCCTAAGAGTGAAGGAGAAAACTCCTTGGTTGAGGTCAGCCCTCTAATGGAAGAAAACCGGGCTGACAGGTCAACAGTGCCAATACGAGACTATTTCAACATGGAGGACAACACAGGTGAGCTGTCTCAATGCTTTTTCCTCATTTGTGTGCATTAATGATCATTTTAAAGCTGACGCTGACTGCCATTTTTTTAGTTACACATGCTGCTAGATGTCATTGGTTTTGTTTTCCTGCAGTGGATGAGCCCCACCTGTCTCTGCCTCACATGGACACCCCCAGTGGGGAAGAAGTCCCTGTGGCACCACCACAGCTGGAAGGAGAAGCAGCAGCTGCTTTGCGTCCCTCTCTTACTTCGGGCTATTCCAAGCAATTTCAAAAGTCTCTGCCACCTCGTTTCCTTAGACAGCAGGTAATGCTGTCCACATCTGGCTTCTCGGATGAGTAATGCCTGAAATGTTGCTGATTGAATCGTAATGAGTGTGTGTCTGTGAACCAAAAGGGTACTTGAATACTAAATTGATTTTAGCTTTGCTCCTACAGAGTTGATGAAAAAGAACATTTTTGGTTGATTATGTTTTTCTACAGTGGATGTGTTTATTAGTAATAGGAGAAGTATACCTTTACCTGTTAGCAGTAGTGTTTTGGCTTCAGTAGTGTGCAAAGTGGAGACATGGGCAAATGTGTTGTCTATATTTGCAAAGGCTTTGGAGCACATAAAGATTATTTGATTCAATATTGGCAGCACTGAGGTTTCAGAAAAAGCAGAAGTGGTTTTGATCCCTTAATACAACAAAGACACCTGCCTAAAATATACTATGTTTATATTGTTTAGTTACCAAAAGCAAATTAGCCTTTTGATCTTAAATTTTCTTTGTTACCATTTCTAATTAATCTTATAGGAGCAGATGAAACAGCAGCAATGGCAACAACAGCAACAGCAGAGTGGGGGCTCCGTGTCCCCATCAGGCGGTGGAGTTCCAGCTACCCAGCAGCAACAGCAGCACCGCTCAATGTATCAACCCATGGGCCCACACCACCAGCATCTGGCCTCCATGGGATTTGACCCCCGCTGGCTCATGATGCAGTCATACATGGACCCTCGCATGATGTCAGGACGTCCTCCCATGGACATGCCAACTAATATTCACCCTGGTAGGGAGTTAATGTGGAACAGAAATTAAGAATAATTGAGTGTCTTTGCGCTTAATGTACTGAAAAGCTGACGGATGTGCCAGACCACCTGTTGAAATTTGCTCTGCTTCATCCTTTGCAGGGAGGATGCCACCTAAGCAGATTGTGCGCAGAGAGCCTGGTGACAACTCTAGCTCCAGCTCTGACTCGTTTGACCATTTGACCCGACCAATTCGTGACCATGGCCTACCCTCAGACTCACGAATGGTTTGGGGATCAGACCCATACCCACAGTCTGAGCCATTGCCATCAGTAACTCCTCCTAAAGGACGAGATGACAGCAAGGAGCCAAGGTGTGTATGAATGAATGAATAAAATAATAAAAGAAAATATAAGAAAAACATTTTATTTTCTGCCCATGTCACAACAACAATTGTCTATCTACAGGATGGAATCTGGTTTGGATCTGGACAGGGGTCTCCCAGCTATGTATCCCCAGGACCACAATGCATTGGACTCACATAAAAGTAACTTCTTCCAGGACACTACAGAGTCCCTGTCAGCTTTTACTCAGGGCTCAGAGGATGCTTCTGGGCCTTTAGACAGGGTGCCTGTTGTCCCAGCCTTTGATCCAGAGGAGCCAGGGCTCCCCAGTGGGGAAGAGGTAGAAGCTCTTGGTCAAGCTATGCTCCAAAGGAGTGTCTCTCAGGGCTCCAGCCACTCCCTAATACTGGATAAGCCCAGGTTTGATGGGCTACCTCTGGGAACAGAATCACTAGAGCTGCAGGACACAGGAGAACGGACTGATGATAAGCCGCAGAATGAACTCTACTCTCAGGCTGCAGTGACTAGCAACAGGGCTACACCTCCGGCTGATGGATTACACAAACAAGAGAAGCTGCCTCTGCCAGCCCCTAACAAGCAGAAAGCTGAGCTGCGCTGGGGTGGCAGATCAGGGGCGGGACGCAGAGAAGGACCAGGGGGAGAGAGACCTGTCCGCAGGTCTGGGCCAATAAAGAAACCTGTCCTTAGGGACATGAAAGAAGAGAGGGAGCAAAGAGAAGAGAGAGAGAAGCGTCATGAGAGAGGGGAAAGAGGAGACAGGTCCAAAAAGGATCAGTCCTCCAAAGCCCCTTCTGCAGCTGCTGCTGTGTCTGAGGGCTCTAGACCTCAGGGTGAGGGGAAAAGAGAAGCTGCTCAGGCTGAGGAAACACCCTCTGGACATCAGAGAGCCAGAGACTCCCAGCCTTCATCTGGGGCCCCCACATCTTCCTCTCAGGAGGAGAAAGCAGACAAACTGCCCATCATGGACAAACATCCAGAACCCAAACTGCCCTCCAGAAAAGAGTCAAATCTTCCTCCTCGTGCCTACCGACGAGAGGAGAGAGAGAGGGAACGTGAAAGGGAGAAGGAAATGGATAAAGACCGAGAGCGAGAGCGAGAGTGGCCTGTTGACTCTAATTTCAAAGGACGTGGTCGAGGGGAGTATTACTCCAGAGGACGAAGCTACCGGGGCACTTACAGTGGCCGAGGCAGGGGGAGTCGTGGTAGAAGCCGGGCAGAATACCCTTACAGAGAGCCCCGATCACGCTCTGATTTACCTGGTGGAGGTGCTGCTGCCTTCCGCAACAGAGAGGAGAGCGAGACACGCAGTGAGAGCTCAGACTTTGAGGTTATACCAAAGCGTAGACGGCGCCGTGGTTCGGACACAGATTCTGAAAGTGAAGGTGGGAGGGAGTCTGCCAGTGATACAGGACCCTCTGACCGTGAGCCTAGCACCAAGCCCAGCCGTCCACTGAGACGAGAGCTTCCAGGGGAGGCCAGGGTTGGGCCGCACAAGCCAGGCTTTGGACCACCTCACATGGGAGAAAAGGTTGGATCTAGAGGGGACGAGGAAAGCAGGCCCAAGCCAGGATTTCTTCCTAAAGGAGAGCCTTCTCGACGAGGAAGAGGAGGATTGTACAGTAGACGAGGTGGAGCAAGAGAACGCGGTGGCCCTCGCTCAGCTCCTCTGAGACGACCAGCAGCTAGAGATTCCTCTTCTCAGTGGCCCTCTAAACCCATGGAAACATTCAGGCCAGAGGACACAGAGTCTGCACCAAGATATGACAATCCTCCAACTGACCGACGGCCCCCTAAGTCTGACAGCAAGAAATTTGGGGATGGGGCTCCCCAGAGTAGTAGAGAAAGGCCTCGCCGATCCAGGCCAGCACGGCCTCCCAGGCAAGATAAACCTCCTCGTTTCAGGCGATTGAAAGAACGGGAGGCTGCGGTTTTAGCTAGTGGAGAGACAGCCCCAAGTCCCCCCGTCCCTCTACTCCCAGTGCCTGCTGCTGCTGTCCCCAGCTCTAGTTCTGCCCCTGCCCCAATCTCCCTTTCCCCAACCCTGTCTAGAGCTCCAGGAACTCCTGTAACTGTGCCTGTGGAAGCGGCAACCACTATGCCTGCTACAGACTTGCCTTCTCCTATAGAAGCTCCCTTGCCAGAGACCAGCAGCGCCACCATTACTGCGGTTGGTACCAAGTCCCCTGACTTGTCCAATCAAAACTCTTCAGATCAAGCCAATGAGGAATGGGAAACTGCCTCAGAGAGCAGTGACTTTAATGAAAGGAGAGAGCGAGAAGAAAGGAAAGGAGTTCTGGAGGCTGCAAGTGAAGCAGCCACTGCTTCCGCCCCAGCACCTGCAGCCCCCCAGGGCTCTTTGACCCCCAATAAGAGCCCCCCTGATGGAGGGGTGGCTCCAAAACGAGAAGGCGCTCCTGCAGCCAAGAGGAGTTTCTCAAGTCAGAGGCCTACGGAAAGACAAAATCGTCGAGGTAACAGTGGAGCTAAACCAGGCCGGAGTTACACAGGGGGCAAGGGGGAGAGAAGGGGAGGGGCCAAAGCTGGCCGTAAAGGGTGAGTATGAACAATTGAGCTTTTGTCTTTCGTTAAGCGTTTATTTTGTCTGCTCACATTATCACTTGCACAATGAAGTTGACTCATTGAACAGTGTGTGTTAGAATAACAGTGCAGGTTTATTCTCACACAATAAACCTTTTGTGTAGTATTCTTCCTAATTAGTAGTTGTACTGCATAGCACTTCTGCTGAATCTACATATTTCAATTCTCAAAGAATTCTCATGTCATTTCATTGTTAATTTAAATATAAAATTCCTCCGCATTTTAGGCTTTCACCCTCACTGTTGTTCTCACCAACTAAAATTTTCCATCTCCACTGTGTGTCTGTGAATCAAACAGTCCCGCAGCTCAACAGAACTCAGAAACAACAGCACCAGCAGCTGGAGGAGCATCCCAAAGGTCTGCAAAAGAACAGTCTGCCCGTCGTAAAGACGAGGCCAAACAGGCGGCCAAGAAGCCCAAGGAGAATGCTCTTTCTCAGTTTGATCTGAACAATTATGCCAGTGAGTAAACTTATTTATACTCTGATTCGAGCCTCATATTTAGAAGTCAGGAACTTGTATTTGTCTCCAGCTGCTTATTACCTGAAAACTGAATGTAAATGTTCTGTATTACTTTTTCTCTGTAACTGAAGGTGTTGTGATCATTGATGACCACCCAGAGGTCACTACCACAGAAGACCCACAGTCCAGCGCCAACGATGATGGTTTTACAGAGGTGGTCTCTCGTAAGCAACAAAAACGGCTGCAAGATGAAGAGAAACGGAAAAAGGAAGAACAGACTACTCAGGTACGAAGAGGCATAGCTTCTGTTACTACAACAGCAGTGCATCAGTTTGTTGATATGTGCGCTACCTCTCAAACAGTATTACCTCCTTTTTATATGGTACACTTTTCTAATACTGATAATACTTTACAGAACTGGAGTAAAAAAGGCTCTGGTGAGAAGGGCAGAGGGGGTGGAGGAAAGCTTCCTCCAAGATTTGCTAAAAAGCAGTCATCCCAACAACAGCAACAACAACAACAACAGCAACAACAACAACAACAACAGCAGCAACAGCAACAACAGCAGCAGCAGCAACAACAGCAACAACAACAGCAACAACAGCAACAACAACAACAACAGCAGCAGCAGCAGCAGCAGCAGCAGCAGCAACAACCGGCCTCACAGTCACAGCCCCCCGTAGCCTCCACACCCCAGGCCCAACAGCCGCCCCCTATATCTGCTCCCCAGCACTCTCACCTTGCCCCATCCCAGCCTGCTTCATCCCCTCAGACTCTAGAGGGTACAGTGGCTCCTCTGTCCTCCATCCCCCCTGCCACTGTGGACTTTACCTCAAAGAGCCTACCCCCGGCATCAACACAGACACACAGCACTCTAGGTACAGAACTGTGGGAGAACAAGGTAGCAGGCTCCACTGTCCTACCTGATGTCAAGAAGCGTGAGTTAATATGTCCATGTCTTAAAAGTGTCCTAAATTTATTTCAGCTCTTAGATATCGCAAGATACAAAAGTGAAATTATAATTATTGATTTATGCAAAATATATATTCCAGTTGGTCCAATCAGCCCTCCCCAGCCACCCTCTGTGAGTGCCTGGAACAAACCTCTTACCTCCTTTACTAGCACAGTCTCCTCTGAGGTATGTTCAATATGCTCATCTTATCTTTTGTTGCCCATCCCATCTTGTTGATTTTTTTGTTTTGAGTGTGTGAACCTTTTGATTCTTACTATAATCCATGAAAAAAACATGTGATGTTTTTGTTTTTTGTTTTTTTTTTTATTAGGGTGTGAAGCCCGGATCAGAGGGCAGTGTCGAATTGGCAATAGACAGTATTCAGTTTGGAGCACCATCATCTGCAGGCAGCACTGACAGTGATGGGGTTCCTGCGTTGCTAGAAACTGGCTCTGAAAACAAACTACCTGCCCCCAAAGAACAGAGACAAAAACAACCTCGAGCTGGCCCAATCAAAACACAGAAGGTAACTCAAAAGTGGTGGAAACGGAATGTTTTTAAGCTATTAAGCACAACCTCTCGTTCCTGTTAAATCCCTAAAACTTCACTCCAGTTAAAAATGCCAAATCTTCCCCTCCTCCTCAGCTTCCTGAAATGGAACCAGTTGAACCCAAGGAGTACAAGCCTGGTCCCATCGGTAAGGAGCGCTCCCTAAAGAACCGCAAGGCCAAAGACGCACGTGGAGGAGAAGGCGAGGGGCTGGAGGGAGGAGTCCCTGGAGGAGGTGTCAGTAGAGCCACAGACTCCAGTCCTCCCACAAGTGACACCACAGTACCAGAGCTGGGAGGAGACATCGAGGGCATGATCACAGTCCCATCAGCAGAGTACAACAGTAACTCCAAGGTTTGTCACCGTCAATAATCATCACAGCTAAGCCTTTTTTTCTGAATAATAATTGAATTAGTGAATTATATTTATTAAATTTTAGAATTTTATTAATTCCTTTACTAACTCAATATAATTTACGAGTGTGTTTATCAGTTGGTTCATATTTTTATCAACTTGTATATCATCAACTCTTGTATCATGTTTGATGAATACTGAATTTATGTGTTGCCCTCTCAGGAGTCCGTCACTGATTACACCACCCCCTCCTCCTCATTGGCTGACAGTGTTCCAACTGGAGGCAACAAAATGGAAGAGAGTTTGGTTGCAAATGTGAGTCCACATCCTTACTTTGTGTCAATATATTCTCCTTTTTATTCTAACTTTGGGCCACACCGTTGTTGCATGCACAATTCAAACTCCGCTGTGGGTTTTTTTTTTGTTGCTTTTAAGGTGGCACTACCGCACTCATTGCCACTCCCTCGACGAGAGACCCTGCAGCAGAGCTCCAGCCTCAGCACTGTTTCCCCTGCTACTGTTGACCTAACACTAAAGGTAAACAGATGTACGGATGTGGAAGATGAAAAACTGCTGAGAAGAGTGTCAGTGAAATATTATTGAAGCACTTGTTTCTTTTTGTTTTTCTCCTCAGATGGAATCGGCTCGTAAAGCATGGGAGAACTCCCCGAGTCTGGAGAAGAATTCTCCTGTCACTTCATCTTCTTCCCCCATCACCTCCTGTGCATCCTCATACTCCACCTTCTCCTCAGCCTCCATGCCACAGATCCCTGTGGCGTCTGTTACCCCAAGCACCTCACTGTCAGGTAACATAACTCTTAGTTTGTATCTCTTCTATACAGTATTGTTTTTCTGACATTAAACACTATGTTGACTTACCTGTGTGTTTGTTTTTCGGATTTCCTTTTGTGCATCAGTAATATCAAGGCTTACATTGTAGTGTCTTGTATTCACATGTGTTTTTCTCCATCCTGCAGGTTCTGGTACCTATACAACATCATCCCTTAGCACCAAGACCACTACAGCCTCTGACCCCCCTAACATCTGTAAGGTTAAGCCCCAGCAACTGCAGGGTGGAAGTCTGTCCTCCTCCAGCAGTAGCAGCAGTAGCAGCAGCTTCTCTCAGTTGGGCTGTGTGCCTCCCCTCTTGCCCCAGCAGCAGCAGACCCCACAAGTGTATGTCTCTCAGTCTGCAGCAGGTGAGATAAATCTGATGGTGAACTGTGCTTCTTAGAGTTTTGCTTTGGGATGATTGTCATTAAGTGAAAAAGTTTTTTTTTTTTAATTAACATTTTGATCCATCCACCTGATAACTGGGTTTCATTTTGAATGACTGCTCATGTCTGTATTTTATATTTAATCCTTTACATTTTCAGGTTCTGCAGCTCAGATTCCAGCTTTCTACATGGACACTAGCCACCTCTTCAGTACCCCTCACCCTCGCTTGGCTCCTCCATCCCTGGCACAGCAGCAAGGATTCCAGCCTGGCCTCTCGCAGGTAGGACTTTACTGGTCTGTTAAATTCTTTATAAATGTTTATTTGATGTCGAAGTTAAAAATAGCATCTGTGTTACTCCACCTTACAGCCAACAGCAGTGCAGCAGATTCCCATCCCTATCTACGCTCCACTGCAAGGTCAGCCACAACACCAACACACTCACCAGGCTCAGCTAGGACTCAGCACTGGTCCTCCAGTCTCCCAGCCACAGGACCTGTTCAGCTCCTCTCTACAGCCTTACAGGTAACACACAATACCGAAGGTATACCTTTGTCAGCTCTAAATTGATGGAGTAACATACTGTATTGCTGAAGTGCCACTATTCTTGTTTTATCACACCAAGGTTCTGTCATCTAACCCTTGATCCATCCTCGATCAGGTCTCAGCAGGCATTCATGCAGAGTAGCCTGTCACAGCCCTCCATGATGTTGTCGGGACCGTCCCTGCACAGTTACCCTGGTGTGCAGGCGCCTGAGCTGGGAAAGCCTCAGACTAATCTGGCCTATCAGCAGCCCTCCTCCACCCAACACATTCCCATTCTGTTTGAGCCTCAGCTCAACCAGCCCTCTGGCATGGGAGGCTCTCAGCTTATTGACACACACCTTTTACAGGTAACCAATCAACTTAAAGGAAACATTGCACTGTACCCTACAATTTTATGTTATTTTTATCTGACATACTTGTGTCTTTGGTTCAGGCTCGACAGGGGATGAATCAGCATTCAAACATGTACTCTGGGCAGGTGCAACAACATGGCCAGAGTAGTTACTATAGCAACACTCAGTCACCCAGCTCTGCCATGCAACAGGTAACCAGCATAAACACATTATGTGAGACACTTGGTATCTTTAAACCTCTTAAAGAGCTTAGCTTTTCATGTTAGTCTCCAAACTGCCTAATTTGGTCAGTTTTGGTAATATGTCTGTTAAATTATGAATCAGTGAATCAATTGAATGGGATGGTTGTGGATTTATAGATATGGGTCTGGGCGTCTACTGATGAAAAGGTTGGTGGTTCAATCCCCACCTTCCTCCTGTCCTTATGTTCAGTCGTCTTTGAGCAAGACGCTGACCCCTGTGTTTTTCCCCAGCCACTAAAGATGCACAACCCTGGGTATTCCTATTTTATGGTCCCAGCCCAAATAATTGGAGTAGATTTTGTCAGTGAAGTAAAGAAACAATGCCAAATTAAATTTGCAGAGCTCTATATTGGTTTGGGTGGAGTCTTGTCTGCCAGTAAGCACTAGGTCTGCTGTGATGCCCCCCCAAAGCAAATGTATCAGCAGAAAGAAAAGTAATTAATTAGTTGATTAAACATTTGTGTATCTTTTATCTCCAGGTGACAGTGCCTCTGCCCAGTTCTCAACTGTCTCTGCCAAACTTTGGCTCAGGTGGAGGCCAGCCCCTCCTGGCACTGCCTCCCACTCCTCCCCAGGCCCAGCCTCCCAACATCAACAGACAGCCCCCAGTATCCCAGCCGTACCGAGGCATCATGGGCCCAAACCACAGCATGATGCAACCTCCCACCAGCAAGGTACTGTAGTTTATGCGTGTGTGGCTCTCAGACACAGAGAGACACAGGGAGAGACTGTTTTTGAGCTTCTGAAGTGCAGCCCCCTCACAGTCCTTTGTGTTGACACTTTGCAGATGGACATGGATCTGAAACTCTTTGGCAGTGGGATGGATGTGAAGCCTGGAACCCCTCCTGTTAGTGCCAGGAGCACTACACCCACCTCCAGTCCTTACAGGTACCACATCCAAACTCTAGTACTGACAGCAACAAGCTTTACTTTGTTTAAAAATTGTGTACACACAAGCAGCACAAAACCTTCAGTTGGCTGGGCCTTGCAAAGCAATGCTTTGTGCCAGTTTTCTAGTGCTAGACATACAAAAAGTCAATATATCAAGTGTACTCAAACCATCATGTATCATAATGTCATGCCCTTTGTCGAGATAATTTCATTGTTTTCATTTATTCATTCAGGGCCAGCTCCACCTCCCCTAGTAGCCAGTCCAGTAAAATGAACAGCATGCTGTACCAGAAGCAGTTTCAGCCGAGCTCTGGCGGCATGAGGATGACACAGCACTTCCCCGGCCAGTTCAACCCACAGGTAGAGCAGTAGTTACAGGACCTGTATTTTCATTGTTTTATAAAATCCACCCGTTATTGGTGAAGAGTGCAAATGTTGCCTCTTTATTTCAGATTCTGTCTCAGCCCAACATTGTCTCTCCTCTGGTTCGACCTCCTCATGCTAACTCGTTTGCTGGGGGTGTCCAGCGATCTCCCATGGGCCCTCCAATGTCGCCCAATGTGGGTGGTGGTCTCATGCCTCATCCCCGACCTCAGCACCCACACCACAGCCAGCACCCTCCCAGGGGACCTCCTGGTCCCTCCCTCGCACCCAGAGGCACACAGGCGGCTCTGAAGGCTGAGCAGGACCTTAAGGTCTGGTCTCATTGCTATATTTTGGTTCTGTGCATCTGTTACATTAGTCAAACCATCAGATGATGAGATTGTGTTTCAGTGAGCATGAGTGTGTTAACTTAATTTTTATCTTTTATTAATGTAGGCAAAACAGCGGGCTGAGGTGCTTCAGTCCACTCATAAGTTCTTCTCAGAGCAACAACAACAACAGCAACAGCAACAGCAGCAACTCAAGGCTCCACAAGTCAGCAAAGTGTCACGGCTTGATCAGGGAGGAAAACCCTCCCACGACGCCTCTGCCCCAAACCACCAGGCAGGAAGCGACCGCCCAGATTCAGACAAACCCCCCATCTCCACGGCCAAGCCCATACGGACTGGCCCCATAAAACCGCAGGCCATCAAACCAGAAGAGGGCAAGTAAAGAGCTCCTGACCCTCTGCTGATGACGATATGCATGGGTGGAAGAGAAAGAGAATCTAGCCCCATTCACACAGTCACCACCTCATATCAGCCCTGGGGGACAGTGTGGGGGAGGAGGATGAGTCGAGATCCAGGTGGTAGTACTTGCTGAGAGTAGGCTCTGTCCTGCGTATACATAATCCTCTTCCTCTTCTTTCATCCCCTGTCTCGTCCCACTGTAGGTGGCGGCATTTGAGTTGGATTCTTCCATCGTATTTAGATGCTGATAAAATGGCTGCACAAGTTGTTTCACAGAAATCTACTGTGACGGTAGATAAGAGGCGAGTTGGAGGAAGAAATTTGAAATGAGATTTTTGCTGCTGAGTTTTGCCATTTTTTTATAGCTCTTGATTTCTGTCCCTTTTATTTCCCAAGTAGGATCACGCATATTATAGGAGCAACCTGTTTTGTTAATGAAAGAATGTTCTTTTGTTTTGTTTTGTTTTTTTGTTTTGTTTTTGTAGTCAAAACAATCTTATTAAAGAGATGTCATTTAGATAAGTACACTTTCTGTTGCCCAATCCCCCATCATAACTTGAGATATGTGCACTTGGAGATGCACCACATTACCACATGGGCACACACTCACTCAACGGTTTCATTGACGGTTGCCACAAAGAGACATGAAATGAGAAGTTCTGTTGTCATTTTGTTTTGGGGGTTTTTTGTTTTTACCAGAATGGAAAATGTGAAAAAAAAAAAATGCAGCAGTTAATTGAATTTAATGATTGATTTATTGATTAGTCTGCCTGTGAGCCTTTGCTCCTGCCTTCTGCTCTCATCTCCTTGCCTGAGAATTATTGATGTGCTGGGGTGTGTGGGTCAGGTGTGTGTTTGTGGTATAAACAGGGGGAAAGCTTGCAGCTGGACTCTTCTGTATATTTAGCCAAAGGTTAAAGCAGCGCAGAGACGATGTCACAGCCTTTTAGAGTTGCTGTTGCCATGGCAGCAGAGTTTTGAGTGAACTTCAAGGATGATATGAATGAATGATGTATGATCACTACTAAAAGCTGTTCCAGTTTCGAGGCTATTATCACACACACCCTTTCACTGCTTCCACATCCATCTTTGCTCCCACACAAACACACACCTTTACACACTTCACTGTAAAGCACCCAGACCTGCTGCTATTGACTGATTTCAGTGCCCTTAGCTAGAGTATAGCAGGATAGGGCTATTTAGAGAAATAGAAAACGGTGAGGAGTTGATTGTTGAGACAGTAGAAAACTTTTGAGTGTGTCCTGTTCTTGCTCCCTCTTGTTGTTGAGGGTGTACACAGACAGAAAACGAGGACAAAGACTAAATGAAAAGCCTCAAGTTCTGAAGGGTTTGGGCAGAAGGACACTTATTGTTTTGTTGTCTTTACTGATGAGAGCAATCAGTGCTGTTTTCTGTCTCTGCCTCACCTCCGCTGGCTGTCCCACCCACAATGCTTTCATCTCGGGGTTGTGGTGACAAGGGTCCTTCAGATATGTACAGTAGTATGCACCCTGAGGTGGGGAGGGTGTCCTCCTCACCTCAACCCTGGCCGGGGGAAGAGTCCTTGCTTCGGAGGATGGATGAGGGAGGGAGGGAGGGTAATGATATTTTCTTTTTTTTGTTTTGTTTTGTTTTGTTTTGTTTTTTGTTGAACTTGTACAGGGGTTTCATCGCTGTATTAAAATATGTACGGTCTTATTTACATTTGGTTTGGTTACAGAAACTAATAAAAATAATATACTGTTGAGATGTTTTTCCATTGATGCCTGTTTTTTTTAATTAGAAGTCCTCCGTGATGTTTCTCCTCTATATTGCTTGACATCCGAATCAGCATTGATGGCACTTTACCACAAGGTGTCACTATAACATTAACCATCATAAACAAACATTTCAGAGAGCTTAGTTAAGTTATAATGCAGCAGTACAATGTTCAGGTCCTGCATTGAAATTAGGAGCCCTTTAATGGCTTAATTTAGTGTAATAAAGGTCTACATATGAGGATTATAGGCTATTAAATAATGATTAATTGATCTGTTGGCGGCCATTGGACGAGTGTTTTTGTTGCCAGGTTTTAGCTCGTGTTTATTCTGCAGAACATTCAACTTTATGAATTAATATTGTACACTTACTATGTTCTTAACATTTATATGGCAACTACAGATGAGAAATAGCCAGACAGCCAGATAATGAAAGATATAAATGATCTTTAGCTTATTAAAAAGCAGTTGTTTCTAATGGGACGGTGCATCTCCAAGCCAAGTAAAAAGAGTAACATTTCAAGCTTCTCAGCTTTGCATTATATTTTATTATTGTTTATTTAAGTTGCAGTGGTACAACTTTTTTCAAAAGTCTTTCATGGTAAAAACTGAAACCAAAATCTGGAGATACATGGTTTTTCTTTGTGAGCAGCCTCCAGTGAAGTAAACATTTTGTTGACCACATAAACTTGTAGTTTAGGAAGAAGTTTATTTCATGACAATTTTGAACATTACATCATCATATTGAATACAGTGTACAAATGCATGCAATATTCAATAAATGCTGAGTGACAGAGCAGTTTAATAAATGAGATGTTTAATGATGAAACACTGTAGGGCGAGTAGTACCAAACGCGTTTGTGTTATAAACTGTATACAATAATTATGCCACTTATGAAATAAAACTATGTTTATTATTTTAGACCTCAAACATATATATTTATAGCTTAACAATAAAACAAAAATCATACATCTGAATTAAAGGCAGTACAAAAATAATTTCTCTAAAACATTTTTTTGGACTGTGCCGCAACAAAAGCCCTTGGAAGACAAAAGCAGACCTGCAGGGGACGCTGTTCCTCATACGTCTTCTTTTCTCTTTGGAGTTTGGTGGTTAGACTCTTCTACACATTGATTTATATAATGCTCTAAAGCTCTGAGTCTTTGAGGGGGGGGCAAGGGAGGAAATGTCATTTTTAACCACGGCGGCCTCAGTTGGCCCTCTGGCGACCCAGCCTGAGGTCGTAGGACACCATGTGGTAGTTGTCCCAGGCAAACAGCTTCCTCTGAGCCAGGTTGTAGTCGATCATGCTGTTGTAGCGGTGCTTGTTTCTAAAAGGGATGGCGATGGCCTTCCCCTGGCTGGTTTCAGTGTCATACATGTAGTTGATGACGGTGTCGGGCGCAGTGTAGCTGGCCACGGTGTACAGCTTGCCGCAGATGATGAAGGAATTGGCCACCGAGTTCTTCCTGATGTTGGTCTCCCAGCTCTTCTTCACCTCCAGACTGTGTGGATCCAGCTGCGAGATCACGATGGCTCCCTTGGCTTTGCTGGTGGAGTAGACGACCCACAGCCCCTGCTCATCCACGGCCAGGTCGATGTCCGTGTAGCCTCCCCAGGAGTAGGGGAACTGGCCGTGGAAGCCAGCGTGGGGGAGGTCACGACGGGCTGCAACGCTCTCCGAGGCCAGGTCGTAGCGGATGAGGGTGCGGCTACGACGTCTCTGAAAATACAGAGATCCTCGGAACAAAGTGGCACCGGTGCCTTCCACCTGCTCTGGCAACAACAGGACCTGTTGTTGAGAAAACAAACAATATCAAGGTGTTACACAAGGTTTTTACTCATCTTTATGAATGAAAATCATCCATGTGACACCTACCTTTGATGGAAAACCTCGAGAGAGTTGTTCCATATCATCATACCCAAACAACTTCCTGACATCGGAACCAACGGTGTCAATACGCCAGACCATGCTGGGTCCGTAAGGGGGGACGGCCTCAGGATCCTGCATCCAAACACCATATTTACCTTCTATGTTGTCGGCCTTCCTGTGTCCAACCGGCTCACCGACTGAAACCAGCTCCCCACAACCTGCAAACAGGAAGGAAACTGGAGACTGTCACTCTTTAATACTTGGAAAAAACAGGAAGACTCAGGTTTCTGAATTCTCTTAAAATCACTCAGTTTTCCAACTTGAGTTGAATTTAGGACACAAGGAACGCAGTCAGTGTTAGATCTACTTTGGGGACGATGAGGGAAATCCGAGAGCTGATCAGGGGTTTTAATGAGGTCATAGTTTGTCATCGTGGAGGCAGACAGCAGGTCTACAGATGCTGCCTGACATCTCTGTTGACCGCAACTTTTTGCCTGAGTCACCACCATCAGAGCGGCAACTGTGCTACAACTCATCCTGGGCAGGGACTCTCTCTGCTGCTTGCCTTACTGTGAAAACGATAAGCAGTCAGGCTGTATATTTACCGCGGCCTAAAATACACTCTTCCTCTCTGGTCCAGGACGTAGCACGGAAATAAGGGTTAGATGGGAATATGTCTTATAAATACACCTATTACCATGCAGCTTCCTGTGGCTTGGCCTCATCAGAGATTGTATGACTTCACGTGTTGGTGACTGCACGTGTATTTTTTTATTATCTCCTCAACAACCAAACCTGCTGGGAGCCGTTTATCATAGAGAGAGTGATGGCACGGCGTTGGGAAACCCATCATAGGGAGGTTGAGAGTGTGACACCCTTGTTAGAGGGTCTTTCTCTTTACATTTACAAGACAAACATAAAAATTAAGCGGGCCCTCATACCTAAGGATTGGCATGGCGCTGGCATTCTCGCCCTGAATGCTGCAGTATTAATAGCAGTATTTGCTTTGAGGTTGTCAGTAGGGGGGTGAGTGTCATGTTTGTCAGGTCAGATGGACAGAGGGGGAGGAGGTGGAGGAAGGAGAAGGGGTGAGGGAGATGGCTTTTAGCTGCCTGGAAGGATTTTTGAAGGACTACTTGACTTTATACTTCATTTACAAAGCATGCGTTCTGAAAAACCTTTTTTCTGATCATTTTCAGTTTAATAATTGAATTTTCTTTCGGTCAAAAGAAAAATTTGGTTTAAATTGTAGCTAAAATACATTCTGCATAACCTCAAAGGCTTAAAAAGATAGAAAATGTATATATTTACACATGAAAAATTTGAAAATGTTGAAATATTTTTAAATTTACATCAACGTAAACTAAGCTGCAGCCTTCTTCTTTGCCTTCGTGTGTGTATTTCTGCACCTCTTTGTGCATTATTGCATCATTCAGTGGAAAAGCATGAAACAGGCCACAGGAATGTGTATTACATTTCTTGCATAATCATTCCAGCTCTGACCTTTACATGATGTCAGATGGTGGCACTTGATGTCAAAGTTGCATTATCGTTAAGTAATAAGGTCGTTAAACAGGGTTAAATAAAGATGACTTCACGCTAATTTAAATTTAATGTCCACTATTTCAGCTTCAGCTAATCTTATAAAATATTTTCTCACTAATGGATGCCTGACGTTTTGGAAAAAATAGGGTTCAGTTTGTAAAATTTGACGGCAAAGTTCCCATAAAGGTCCTTTGTGGTTTAACATGTATGGGATTTGTAGTTCATTAGGTAAAAGACGCTCAGCCACCTGTCAGAGGCAAATAAAGAGGAATATTCTTAAAGGAGACCTGTGTTGTCCTCAGAGCCGTCAGGGGCAGGGACCTCCGTCACCTCGGCCTTCAGCTCCTGGAAGCCTGGAGATCCGTACTGCCACGCTGAGTCTGTCAGGGAGAGACCGAGAGGTGGATTTAACAGAATGTGACTCAGCAAGGTGGAGGAAGTGACTCAGCACAATAACGTATCCCACCTCTCAAACTGCTGCTGTCTCCCTGCCTGTTGGGCCTGGTCATCAGGTGAGACATGGGA
>JAPZDZ010000021.1:21322501-21336980 GCA_029783805.1 Acanthurus tennentii
TGTCTGCTCTGTTCAGGTCTTATTGCTCATTGACATACAGCTTTCCTACGTAAATACCAAACATGAGGATTTCATTGGCTTCACTAAGTGAGTAACCTCGTGGGTTTTTGACTATAAATGAACATTCTAAGAGTTTCTAACATGAACTCTTCCTTCCTCTCAGCACCCCACAGGCGCATAACCAGAACAGTAAGAAGAATGTTGCATGGATGGCAGGAAACCAGGTGAGACTTTCACTGAGCTGCATTCATAATGAGGAAAACATGCATGCTTCTCAGAGGATGCATGAGAATGACTTTTGTTCTAAAGTTATGTTACTGAAAGGGTTAACTAGCAACAACACAACTTAGTAATAACCCATAATGTCATACTACAAAGTCCGCTGCTTTAACACACTTTTAGTTTTATTGATCTTCTTCCTTATACATGATTATTTTTGTAACTTTTAAACAAAACAACAAATACATACTGTAATTATATAATTGTGCAGCCTGACAGTGTGCGCCTCTTAAATGATGATTTAATACAGTATGCTGGTTTAGGCACTCAAAAACTTTTTGCTGCCAATGTTTTTCTGCGGTGCAACATTTGATTGTGCATGGATTGTGCTACCCATTTTACTTTTTTTTCAGTGATGTCACCATCCCATGTGTTACACATTAATCAGAAATAATCAGTGGTTAAAACAGCAGATAAGTGGGAAGTTTTTGTGATTAATCATCCAATTAGAGTTGATCTTGGCTTTTCGCTGGAGCGCGGTCAAGCAAGAATGATTAATATTAAACTTTAAATATTTGTATGACATATTTAAAGACAGAAATAAATAAAAACACAATCCTGGGGTGATTATTTTCATGGCTAATTTAATGGAAAAACCTTAATTTTTGCTCCTTTATCTCCTGTTTTTCTCCAGGGTGTGGCCCCTCTTTCAAGTCTAATAGTAGGAGACCAATCTCTTTAAGCCTGCTCACTCACTGCTGCCTCTACTGGAAATATTTTTGCGCAGGATTGAAGCTTAAGGGTTGTGGGTCAGCATGCTATTGATTGCGGCGAACATGCACATTGCTGTCTTAATCATTTTTTTTAAAATCATCTGCACCTTATAAACTGCACATGTTCTACACTCTTTTCCTCACAGTTACAGATTGTAGTATTTTTCTCACTGTCTTGACCCAATCATCTTTCCCTTCTGCCGTTCCACTGCTCCATTAATATGTGCAATATTTTCCGTGTCTGCAGGATAATAGTCTTTTTAGTATCTGTATGCCGTCTCCTCCTTCTGCTCTCTCATTGTCACAAATCTGTTTTGTCCCCAGTGTATATGGTTACTTTTGTCGTTATTCCTACTTTGTTGGTTATTTGTGTCCTTATATACACTAGGGGTCAATGAGTGTTTGGTGATTGGCTGCACAATCTTTATCACAGATCTAACTAATTTCTAATTTCTTGTCAACTCTTTCTAATTTTATGACTTTTTTTCATCAGCAAGGTCCTCTCTTTTTTTAAATTCTTTCTTTTATTTCTCTTGAAATCATGCTAAATCCTGCATCGCACACCTTTATGGGGGTTATATCTTGCTATCCAATTTTCTGTAAACCTGTCCTCTGAGGTCCATTGTTCATTGTTTCTTTCAGTACTGTCATTGAGTTTATTACCCTTGGCTGTTGTGCAGGTTGTACGCAAGGGCTGGCTGACCATCACCAATGTTGGCATCATGAAAGGTGGATCGAAGGAATACTGGTTTATTCTCACTGCAGAAAGCCTGTCCTGGTTCAAGGATGATGAGGTGAGGCATTCACACTTTCTCACCATGGCATGTTTTAATTTTGAGCAATATTTAAAAAACTTTATTAATGAGAAAACGGTGAAGTCAAAACACAGCAGTAGACTTGATTCATCACATTTATTAGCACACACCTCAGCTTAAAACAGCATGTTAACTGTAAAGTTTAAAGAAAATTAGGTAAAAGGTAAATCTTTCTGCTGTTTATATGCCAATATTTCAGTAAAGCCTCTGCAGTTTTATTAAAGAAGGTGGAAGAGTTAGTGGCCCTCTACTCTGATGTCAGTGGGGCTGCCATCTGTCTGCCTGTCTGTGCCTGCTGTACAGGAGCAGAAGGTCTGCACAGCAAGTGTAGACAGGCAGACACACCACAACAGTCTCATCCTGTCACAGCTGATGTCATGGGAAGAGGAAGGAACAGATTACAGGATGTCATATCAGATGAAGGGGACACATTGCAGCATTTGCATATGGATAGAAACAAGCACCTGAGAACATTCACATCTGGATGAAAATACTGTGGACAGTGCTGTTGTAGAAGAAAGTGAGCTTCTTTTGACAGACATTATTGAGTACTTGGTTGGAACACCATATACAATTCTTTTAGAAATATGTTATTTTTCTTGGTAACCACACTGAAATGGCTCAATTGCAGAGTTTGGCTCAAACTGAACAGGCAGACACTTCTTGGACACTTTGTGACATATGACACCAGTAATTGCATAAGTAAAACTGCATCTTTAACCTCGTTCTCTGTCAAGCAAACAGTTTTCTTTGCTTTTCTCTCTTGCCACCTGGACCTGCAACTGAGCCCCTCCATTTCCCCCATTCATTCCTCTGACGCCCCCCCTTCCCATTCGTCCCGCTCTCCGCTCACTCTTCCCCTTGCTCCCCCTTTTCTTCCTCTTCTGGGAGTTCAGGCATTTGGAGCGGCTCACTCTGACACAGCTGGAGCTGCCCCAAGCCAAACTAAGATCCACACACACACACACATACACACACACATACACGAACACACATATACCCACACGCACGCACACAAACACACATAGTGGGACAAATTTGTGTATACAGTATACAGTACACATGCAGTGTCTGATGTAAACAAACTGGCATGCAAATAGTGGAGAAAAATATACACTCGCTCAGACAGACACACAACCACTTTTCAGATAAACACTGGATTGCTTGTACGCAGTGTTCCCAGACACAGCCCCAGGCATGCATATTGTACACACACAGTGTTATAGGTTTACAAATCAACTCAAACTCACACACACACACACACTTAGCACATCTGCGACAAATAATACCAAGACAGGCAAGCAAATATCTGTTGACCACATCAGAGAAACAAACTTTGGCTGTCTGCAGATGAGACACGTATGTTTAACCACAAGGGTTGAAGCTAATATCAAAGTTTTAACTTTTTCAGCACATTTTTGTTGCATTTAGTGAGTCAACGTTCGATCTTTATCCCTCCTCACAACATTAGAAGGTTTATCAGAGGTGTTTATAAGGCCTGAGTGCAAAGCCAGTCACCCATGTTATCACAGAAGATCTGATCTACTGCCTTTCCACATGCATCTGTGTGCACACACAGTCACACAAGCCAAGCTTCTGCTTCTTCTCTCTTACAGTTCCCGCTCTCACTCTGCCCGCCCACACTACCTCCATAGACATTTCTTTTTTTTTCACTACTGCCCCCTACTTTTTTATTTTCTCTGTCTTTACCTCTGTTGCCTTTTTCCTTCTCCTTTCTCTCTCTTTCTGCGTCTGTCTCCCCCTCTTTCTTTCTCTCTCCCCCCTGTCTGTGGTTGGCAGTCTCTCTGGGACTGTGCACATTCCTGGCTGGAAAATCTGAAGCTCTGTCCAAACACCAGCTTCCAAGATCTGCCCAGAGAAATCCCACATGGCTGTTTCTACACTGCAGACCTCCCCCTTTGACTCCCCCTCTCTCCTCTATACTCCTCCACAGTCTCTCTAAAAACACCCCGCCACCCCTTCCAACCTCCCCTCTCCATCCCTGTGTCGATTTCTTCTATACAGTCCAACAATTTTTTTCTTTTTTACTCTTCAAGGCCGGACCGTTTATCTCCTTTCTGTGTACCACAACAGTTGTACCCTCATGCTGACCTCATACTGAGAGTGCAGCATAATAGTTCAGAGTTTAATCTCCACAGCACACTGAGCAGACATACATTCCTTCACCCCTCCACTGCCAGGGCTCCACCAGGCAGTCTGAGGAAAAACAGATGGCTCATGCCTATACACTTAATCTACACGCTCCCCTCTGTTTGTAGATGTGTAAGTGAGGCCTGTTCCAAATCTTAAATCCATTAGGCTATAGGAAGAGGAGATACAGCCTCAGACGCAGCACCTCATGATGTATGATACTTCATGACCACCCTGCACATATCATATCATATTGCCACACAGATTCACATGCCAAAACTCGAAAATACCCAGTGAGAGGCACTCTGAAAAAAAAAAAACTTCAGAGCCTATCTACAAAGAACGTTCAAAAAAGATATTCAATTAAACAACTAGTTTATAGCTTTCCTGCCTAAAACACTGTTAAAAAATAGGCTATTACAAGTTACAGCCTCTCTTGCTGGAATGTTCTGCATTTAAACTTCTTTTCTTAAACATACAAATCACCCGCCGTTAACAAAGACAATTAATTCATGGTGACAAATGCTATACGATAGATGTCATTGTGCTAAATATAGAGTAAACTGAATTATGAAGAGTTGAAAGCTGCCGATACTGCATGCACATATAAAGGCATTTGCACCCGATCAAGCAAGATACATCAGAGAATTTAAAACCCTGGACAGGCTTCAGCATCGAGTACATGCAGGTTTTCATATTGTCCTGAGTCTTGCTGCTGAAGCACTTCCTTGCACAGTCTAACCAATGTGCAGACTACTGTACACCAGTAAGATCCTGAACAGGTAGTCTGAACACTGGGATGACGGAGCAGGACCCTTTCTCACTTTCTTTTCGTGCTTGCCTTTTCCCGCTCTGGTTGTTTGCTAGCAGTCCAGGACTCAGCGGAGAAGAGTCGGCAACAGGTCTCCTCTGTTATTCTCTTCTTTCTTATCCTATCTCGGTATTCGGTTAAGAGGTGAGGGGTCTCTCGCACACATTGGACATCAACTCCTATGGGTGTCCCTCCTCCGGAGAGGTTAGAGTGTCTTGAGTCGGGGCGTCTGCAGGGCTGCGTCCCGGCGTAGTATCCAGTCTTGACGTGGCACATTGACTCATTCAGCTAGGGATCTGCCTGTTCACTCGGGGAAGGCATGAGGAAATTTGGGGAGTGAGAGAAGGAGAGAGAGTTAGGGAGGAACTTAGCAGCCATATATGGGTTGATGGGACCCATGGGAAATCAACTTTGGAGTGGTCTGCAGTTTCTCCCTACTTCTTCTGCACACTCTATCCTGTTCTCCATGTTCCTCAACCCTTCCTCTTCTACTCTAGCAAAATCCACCTCCCTCTATCCCTCTATCCACCTCTATCCCTCCTCTTCCTCTCTTCCTCATCTCTACTTTCTATTTCTACCCCATCAGAGCACCCTATACTCTCCCTTGTCTCCTCCCCCTCTGTCTAAAGTGATCCCAGATGTTGCTGTATGAACGCCAATCGCGTTCTGTCATTTTTTTTTTTCAGCCTCTGTTACAGGAAGTGGGCCCCTTTGTAAAAAAGGGAAGAGGAACGAAGGAAGAGAGTCGTAGGGTTCAGGGGAGCACTGAGAGAGGGAAGACCAAAATGTACTCGCAGCACACTCGCATCCCATACCACATGTGTGCACAGGCTCTGATGCAGCCAGCACTCATGCATCCACACACACAGACATCATGCAGGATTTTTAGGACATCCTCTCTTTGCAGACATGCTTAAGTTGTCTTTTCCTTCGAAGTCTCTCTATCTCAACCATGGCTGTTCCTATTGCCAGCCTCTCTGGAAGCCCCCTTCTCAGAGGTTAGAAAAATGGAGCAGGCTGGTGGAGAGAGATGAGGGGGAAGGGCTTCACTTTAGGAGAAATGTTGTGTTAGAGCTTGAGTCTGAGTAATGACTTTCACATGTGAGCCCGGCCTCTCTCCCTCTTTTTTCTTACTTCTTCTTTCATTCCCTCCCTCCCTGCTTCAGTTCCCTGTACCCTGCCTCCATACTGTCTGGTTCTCCTCACTCTGGCTGCTCCACTCATCCAACTGCTCTCCGTCATTCATAAGTCCCCGTGGTGATGACAGACTATAGACTTATGGCATCTCCTTCCCTTTCTCTCTTCCTCTTCCACTGACCCTCTTTCACTAGTTAGTGGGTGGTTAATGTGGGACAGCGTGACAGGCAGAAACATCATCTGATGATGTTCTACATCTCCTCCACGCCTCTCCTTGTGACATTTTCCCTTCCAGAATTTAAGTCTCTTGGCCTCTCTTTTCTTCTCTGGAGGCAGGCTGAAAAATATTTACTACCAGACATACAACTATTTTAGCTTGAGCCCCAAGTGAACTGTCTTCAGTCTCTGTTGTTTTTTGCTATCAACACCTGTGTTACTGCTCTGTGATGACATATTTTATCCCGCATACCTCTGTCAAACTTTATCTCTCTGTATTCTGTCTTTTGCAGGAGAAGGAGAAGAAGTACATGCTTTCTCTGGACAACTTAAAGTTCAGAGATGTTGAGAAGGGCTTCATGTCCAGCAAATATGTCTTTGCTATCTTCAACACTGAGTTAAGGTTTGTGTGTGTGGCTGGAGGCCTGTGATTGTGTATGTGTGTGAGTCAGAAGAGGGAGTTCTGTTCTTGTCACCTGCTTGCAGAAGTTTTGGTGATATTTTAAAAGGGTGGACAGAGGAGGAAAGGGAGGAGATGTCAGAGTGTTTGGCTCTTCCTTTGACCTCTTCTACTCAACCTTGCCACCGGAACTGAAAGGATATCTAGTGGGTGCTACAGCGGGTTTAGTTTTTCTTGCCGCGAAGTATATGCCAGGCATTTGAGGGCAGGGCTGGGTTTGAGTTTGCTGGGTTTATGTGTGTGAAACAGATTAAGAAAAAAAAGGACAAAGAGAGAGTATAAGAGAGAAAAAGAGAGAGAGAGAGAAAGAGAGTAGAGGAGCTGGAGCTGACCCAAAGCCTGGCTGATTGTACCAGAGCATGTGGGCTTTGTTTATAATTCAGTGCTATGCTGCATTCAGACACACAAACTGGGTTTGCGTGTGCATGTGTGTGTGCTTTTGCCTGCGTGTGTGTATGTGTGTGTGTGTGTATACCACAGCATACCGACGGCAGGCTCATTAAGCAGCTAATCAAAGCCAGAGAGCTTGGATCAGAGATGAGGCTGCTCTTGTTTGGAAAGAATTGCTCGACTCACCACAAAAAGGAGGGAGAAAGAAGAATTGGAAGGGTTGAGAGGAGAAAGAAAGGGGGAGAGAGAGTATCAGAGCCATCGGCCAGGAATGTGTCAAAGTCTGTCCTATGGCGCCCCCCCCCCTTTCCTGCGCCCTGACTCTCTGTTTCTTTTTCTGCATTTGAATGTGTACGTGTGGTTGTGTGTGTTTGTGTGTGTGTATGTGTGAGTGTGTGTGTGTCTGTGTGTGCGTGTGTGTGTGTGTGACAGACATTGCAGTGGTTTTGTCCCTGTCTGACAGTAATCAAAAACCTCAGGAAACTCTTCAGATCTAAAGCAGTCAAGGCTCCGTGCAGAAATTCCTCAAAATGAGTAAAAAAAAAAAAAAACTTACGCCAGCCCTGAGCTGAGGAGAGGAAAGCAAAAGGGACGAGGAAAAAAGGAGGAAAAAAACATCCATGTGAATGATAAATCAGCATAGAGAACAGTTTTAATGTGTGCTCACTGGTGTACATGAACGGTCGCGTCCTGGTCCTGGTGTAATAGCACTTTGGTATTGTCATCGTTGGCGCAGCCCCTTAGCTGTTAGCCACCACGCCCTGACTTATTAGCCTCACCCTCAGCCTAAACATAAGCACGCAAACTGACAGCCCATTTCTTGATCTTTCTGTAGTGCTGCAATCTGCCCTCTTTTTCTCTTTTTTTGTTTCTGTTGTCTCTCTCATTCTCACACGCACATAGGTTTCACATAGTTGAGGCTAATTGCTATGTGTTCTGAATGTGAGAAGGGAATAACAAAAGGAGGAAAGAAACAACCAAGTGATTAAGGAAGAATGTTTAACAGATGGGCCCCAGCCTGCTCCAGATCCTTTGCTTGTTTCTTACTTTGCTGTGCTGCCTCTACAGCCAAAGCACAGAGGTGGTTTGGTGTGAAGAGGAAAGTGATGGGAACGATTGAGAGGATAGCGGAGCTGGGGAGTGAACAACTCGGAGAAAATAGATGATGTAGATAAAGAGATGAGAGTTGGGGTTAGGAGTTGCTGTTGGTATTTGTGTGTGTGTGTGTATGTATCTGCCTAGCTGCATGTGTTTGTGTGTGTCTCTGTCTTAAACATTTGTCTATTTACATTTTCTTGGGTTGTATATATAATAATATATAATGGATTATCTCAAACTTGGGTAGGTCTAGTCAAACCTGTTATTCCCTGTGAACTTTCAAACACCTGTGTCAAATCTGTGGTTTCCAACAGAGGCAGGGGGTGGGGGGTGGATGGGGGGGTGTGAGTGGACTCATGCAGGGCACTTTCACATTAAACCAAAAGACTTGTGTTCCTTCTTTAAAAATGAGTAGCCCTTACAAACATACAGTACATTCAGTTAGGCTTTGACAATCTTATTGGTATCAATTTTGTCTAAGACATGTTTTGAGTTTTCGTCTCCCTGTATGAAACTAAAAAGAGTCTCATAGTCTCTATTAAGTCACTCATCAACATAGGAAAACTGTTTAAAGTTATATTTTGCATATTGCTCTCTAGAACAATTTAAATTATAGAGCTAAAGAGCTCTGACAAATAAGACATCCTTAATAGCAGTTTGTGGCTTTTACAATATACAATAATGACAATATTAAATGTTATTGATATGGCCCCTTTCAAAACATAGTTACAAAGTTCTTTTGAATAAAACACATTTAAAACACAAAAGGATTAAAAAAAACTGAAATGAAAAAAACTAAATGCCATCAAAAACGAGGACATTAAAACAAACTTAAAAGGGTTTTTAAAGAATATTTTCTCTCATTAGTGTCATTTCTCTCATTATCTGTCCGAAGGTGACTGAATCTAAGACTGCAGCTTATTGTGATGTCAGTTTAATGATCAGGAATCTGTTTATCTCACATTACACACGAAAGCAGCCTTGTTTCAGTAACATTCAGCTTGTATACAAAGTGGGTCAAGAGCTGAGTGAAGAAGGGGTATTAGGAAATGAGAACACTGAAAACATCCATGTGGTCTTGGTGCATTTTTTGCACTTATGTCCTCTTGTTAGCAAACTACAACAATTGTTATAGAACAACAAGCTTCTATATCCATTTACTACACACTAACTGATGGTGGGCGATCTGCATCATCTGAGAAGTACGGCTAAGTGATAATTAAATTGAGTGATGCAGAATGTGGCTGGGTCTAACAATGTTTTGCAGGGTTCACTTTTTTTTAGTACTACTAGGGACTGTTTTACTCTCTTCCCACAAGACATGGAGCAAAGCTTGTTTTGTTTCCACAGGAAGCGAACGTGGTAAGAGTGTGGAGACGGCACTTAGCTAAAAATGACTGAAAACATCATTGCTCAGCTGAAATTATCCCACATTGTGACTTAAACTCTGGCTACATCACCTACACTGAGAAACCAATAATAACCTGTTATTACGAAAGGGTCGGAGTTCCTTTTTTAAATAATACTTGTCATTTTTGGTCATTCAGGACTGTTTATGCTAGTATTAGAATCTGTGGATGATTTTGATTTGCCTGTATTTTCTGTGTTTGCTTGAGGTGTGTAAAGTTCTAAGTTTATTACTCTGTATTGTGGAAAGAGTGTTGCTGTCTAGAAAGCATAGTTTTTTGCAGACGTCTAACAATACTGCACTGAATTTGCAGGAATGTGTATAAGGACTACAAATGCCTGGAGTTGGCCTGTAACTCTCAGGAGGAGTTGGACAGCTGGAAGGCGTCTCTGCTGCAGGCCGGAGTCTACCCTGAGAAAGTCACCGTTAGTACTCTGCCCCCTAATTCAACCTAATTAAACCCAAGCCTGACCGTAGCTGTGGGGAGCTGCACCTGTCTGCATCTTACCTTTGTGCTGCATGCACTCGTAGCAATTGCTCACCTCAAACCCTGGCCATAACCCCTTACCCCTCTCTCCATGTTCCCCCTTCTCTTCCCCTGCCAAAACGAAAAGCAAGTCCCCCACCCCTTCCATCTCGCTCTGTCGTTGGCTCTTCAGCACAGCATTCTTGGCCCATGATGTCACTCCAATATGTGCATGTGTGTGTGTGTGTGTGTGTTCTAGTCTGTTTCTAATCAGCAGTTCCTCGTCCCTCTCCCACTCCCCCTTTTCTTTCTTCTGCCCACTCCTCCCTACCTCCCTCTCTTGTGTTCCCTCTATTCTGCTCTCCCTGTTCCTACTGCAGTGGCTCTATACTTCTCCTCGTCACAAGCATAGATGACAAGATATGTAAACATACATAAGGCTGATCTTTATTGCTTTGCACATCTGTATTAGCATGAAATTACCAGCTGTGTTTCCTCAGCAGTCACTGCAGCACGGTCTTTGATAGAAATAAAGGGACAGTCTGAACCGTTGCAAGTTCCCCAAAACTCCCATCTTTGTTTGTCCCAGGTGGATGGGCAGGGAAATGGATCTCCTGAAAACTTCACAGACCCCCAGCTGGAGCGTCAAGTGGAAACCATTCGTAGCCTGGTCGACTCCTATATGAGCATCATCTATAAGACCATCAAGGACCTAATGCCAAAGACTGTTATGCACCTCATGATCAACAGTGTAAGACATCCGGAGTAGACCTTAATTTTTTTGATGATTTTTCCCTGCTATCTTTACGTTATCCAAACTAAAGATAACTCACAGCCCAGCAAAATCCATATTTCCTTTCCTGCCATGCAACTTTTAATCAATTGAATCATTATTTGAGCAGATTTCAACGACTTGAAAAAAACAAGAGAGATCAGGAAAAAAAAGGTTTTCACCACCCCTTTAAGAATTTGGAGTCATAATACCAAATCAGAGTAAAATATCACTTTACAAAGTCTAACATTTCGACTTGTCACAGCTGTTTATAATCCCTCTCTGTAGGTTAAGGAGTTCATTAACTCGGAGCTCCTGGCCCAACTCTACGCTCTGGGAGAATGCTCAGCGCTGATGGATGAGTCACCCGAGCAGCAGCAGCATCGGGAAGAAGTGCTCCGCAAACATGCCGCTCTGAAGGAGGCGCTCGCTGCCATCGGAAAGATCTCCACCTCCACCTGCACCACCCCTATACCTCCACCTGTTGACTCTTCCTGGATACAGCCCTCCAGGTACGGTTGTAGACCCAGCTATTGATACTAAAATGTGTGCAATAGACAAAAGTGTGCCTGTCGCTCACTGTCCTTTTCTCCACTCAGATTGACACCCCCTTCAAAGTCAGTGGCCAGTGGCAGGCCAGTGGTTCGTGGTAATGCCCCGTCTGCCCCTCGGGTGCCTGTTAACACTGAGCCCGCTGCCTCTCGGAGCGCTGATGGCCTACAGCAGCTTCCCAGCCAACCCCACCGCCCTCCACCTAGTGTACCAAGGTGACTCTGAAACCACACATACACAGCCGAAGTCTAACCTTTATTCTGATTGTGACCTCAGGTTTGTCACTCAGTCATGCACCGGCCTATATGCATAGACACACTCGCATACACACAATCAAACCTTGCATTACAGAGGCACCAAGGCAGAGGGAGTTGTTATTTGAGCTGGGTGGGGGTCTGCTGGAAAATGTGTTTCTCATATTCTCTTTCCCATCAGCCTCAGTAGACAGGACTTTTCTCTGTGCAGCTTTCTAGTGGAGCCAGAGACAACAGGCTCAGCGCTCTGTCAAGTTTTCATCTTTCCTTCTGTCCTTCATCCCCCCTTTCTTTCACCTAGTATGCATTTGTTTTATTGCCTTCCCCGGTTTCCCGCATGCAATAACCATTTTTCCTTTCCCCCTACTTCGATGTTCTTTTTCTTGTACATTTCTTCACTTCTCCTCTTTCACTGGTTCCTCCCATGCTTTTGGCCTGTCTCTCCTTTTTCTCTCTGCCTCATTTCCTCTGTACTCTCCAATGGTTCTTTAGGTTCTTTCCCGCATACAGTCTCCCTCTTTCCTGACCGTTTCCATCCAACCTTATGCCTCTTTTTTTCTTACTCAATCTGTCTCCTCTATAGAAACCCATGAAAGTTTTTTCTCTCCATACTTATTCCCATCACTGTAGTCTGTTGACACCACAGGCCACAGGCCATGACTGTGGAAGAGTCAATGTGTGGCCTTATGATATATAATGAAAAAAACTTTCCAAAGATAAAAAAATATATATATACATTAAAAAAAATGTAAGCAAGGAAACTGTGAACTCTGAATTCCAGTGCTGCAACATTTAGTTTCCTGCTGCGTTTCACATGTGTCTCAATTGTTTATGCAAGTTTTTACATCTTTCATGACAAGCCTCTAATCCTGGAGTCAGCAGTCAGGTTAAGCATGGGCCAGGGCTTTTTTTCTGTTGTTTTTTTTTAATAACATTTCACTGAGGAGCTACAACAGTTTTATAGCTGCAATGGAGACTTGGACCTATGTTTTCAGTATTTGCACTTATTGGAATATTTTTTTATTACTGGAATATTTTCAGAATGTAATGGGTATATAAAGCCGAAATGCTGGTATTTAAATCTATTAAAAACTTCAGTCTAGAAAAAGAAGATAATTGGACTTGAGAAATATGATGATGAGGAATTAGACACTGTCTCTATAATCTCTGAGCAGAGTTATCACATCCTTCATAAAACCATACAAAGGGGAGGTAAATAATAAACTACTTAAGTTCAGAACCAGCTTTAACCATTATGCGAGAAAAAGGCACAATAATGCATTTCACGAAATCCCTATGGTGTAATATAGAATTAAATGGTCACATACAGCCGTCATCTGTGGAATTTAAGTGGATGTTTTGTTCATTTCGTTATCATAAACATTATGGTAATAAAGCAATATCTTTCTCTGATCTTCTCTCTAGGAGGCATCCTCCAGCCATCCCAAATAAATAACAGAATGCTATCTGTTCAAAACTCCATTACCCATCTACCCCTGTGATCCTTCCAGCTGCAGCTGACTCCCACTCAGAGACACCCAATGACCTGTGTGATGTGTAATGCAGCTGAGGCACTATGCTGGGCTTCTCTCTGTCTCTTCTGGAAGCTGCTGTCTGCAAAATTCACTGAGCCTTGAGCCTGTTTTGTACATAATATCATTGGTCATAAAGGCTGGAATGTGCTTGACTGTCTTCTGTCTTTTCTCAAGTGTCTAAAACTTTGTGTAAATAAAATACCAATTTTGAATTATTATTCTAATAGAGAATACACATGCACTATTTTTACTGTTTTTAAATAAACAGCTATTTTATTTTTGATCATGTATTCTTGTCTCATTATTTCATGAAGTTTTTTTTCTGTTGCATCTTCAAATTAAACAGTTTATTCCTGATTCGATCATAACATTTCCTCTTAGCTTAAATAAACTTTCACTCACTTTTGCATTTAATAGTAGTTAACTTTACTACCTAAGATTCAAAGGCACAAAGTAGACTTTTTGAATGCAGCAGAGGTCTCTGGCTAACTGATGATGGATCTAAAACTTTTTACTTGACTAGAATTAAAGAAGATAATATTTAAAATTGTTTATCCTTAAATGTTATCCCTCCTGAGTGTCAAAAAATACCCCAAATTTAGGCTTAATGGGGGTCTTTTTGCTTGTAGGGCTCCCTGACATGAAAATGTTTGCGGGTATGTGCTGGTTACTAGTATTGCCAATGTCTGCAGTGTGGATTAAACATCTAAACGGACAAAAAAAGAGTAATCATTTGAAACAGTACAGTCTGAGACGCTGTTACCAGGACACACTTCCCTTGTTTGTAGTTCTGAGGAGGAGGGAGGCTGCACGGCTACAGACTGAGCACTATGGTTAATAACTCTATGTGTATGTCTGGGACTAACTAATATAACTACAGTCGGGCTTTATCTGCTGAATGGCGCCACCACAGCAGTCAAGACCGAAGGCACAGCCCGCCGTCACATGTCGTACCAAGCCGGTTAGAGAAGAGGTGAAGGTATGACACCTAGCGTCGGCTGCACACTCTCCGTTAGGCGCGGCTGTATTCACGTCGTGAGTTTCTTGGAAAGCTGGTTACACAATAGGTCCCAAAACAATAGCAGGAATACTACTTGTGCTTTTTATTTTTGTTGAAGTGAGAGCCAGGATGAAAACAGGCTAATGTAGCATTAGCTTAACTTAAGGACATCGAAACAAAAACAAACAAACAAACAAAAAATTTTAAACAGAAGACAAATAATTACAAGTTTTCTCAATGACTTCTGAACAAAAGGTGCATCAGTCGGCAAGAAGTTTGAACATTTTTCTCCTGTTAAACTAAAACTTAAGTCTACGAGGAAAGAAAACTGTTGCTGTATTTGTGTGCGGGTTGAAAGATTTACGGCCGCGTAACATTTTCAACAGGTGTTTGTCATCAACCGACGCAGCTAACATGACGTC
>JAPZDZ010000021.1:21342924-21353707 GCA_029783805.1 Acanthurus tennentii
GAGAGATAAAAATAAGGTCTTGGTCTCTAGAGGCAGTTGAGTGGGTAAACAAAGCAGCTCAATCAAGTATGTTCCTTATTTCCTGAGAGAACAACTTCCTGCGCAGCTGGAAAAAATATTTCCTGTCTTTTAAATGAGGACTTTGTGACTTTTGACACAAATTAAAATTGTTTCAAGTTAAGGGGCTGTGCATGCTACTGTGGTGCAAGCTGAAAACAATTGGTTGCCTCAGCCAATAGGTGAGAGTTCATGACATTGTCTATTCTTGTGACACTCTACTTGTGACTCTGACTGTAACAGGGTTTTTCCATGGGCCTGGGGCAGGTCTGACAAGCCATGCTCGATGACATGCTTTCCACTGCTTTGTCAAAGCACAGGGTGGTCGTGCTGCTTCAGTCATGCATAGCTAATGGTGGCCAACCTGCAGCATTTCCTCCTTGTGTAACTGTGTCCCCACTAGCTAAACTCCTGTGTGTCTGAGCTAGGGAATAGAAGGAAAGCTCTGTTTTTGTGTGTTGGACTACATGCTATATTACTGACAGCCTGTCAGGTCACTTTGTCAGCTTGTCACTATGTCAGACAGTCAGCAAAGAAGAGAGGGACAAAGTCTGGAACACCCGGTGTGAATAAACAAACACACTTTCAACAAGTTTTCACTTCTCACATCTCTCATTCAGGCTCAAAGGTTTCCATACGAACAAACCAATTTCACAATGACTCCAGAATGTGTTGGAAGCAAATATCATATCATACTATTCTGAATAATACAACATGTCACAATAATATATCATGTCTTTGTCAGACTGGAAGCATCCTCACCATGATGTCTTCCAGCTTCATGTCCAACGTGTCTGTTCCATGGACGTACTCCTTCCAGTCATCTGGGTCTCCATCTGCATCCATGTTATCCAGAATCAGCTCAAAGAAGATGAGTTTCTCAGAGATGGCACTGAACGTGTTGTCAAAGCAAAACATGTAGTCTCCATCCTCAGTCTCGACACTGGAGGCAAAGCACATAAGGAAAGAGTTAACACATGAAACTGTCAATAACGATCGTCTACGAGATTGATGGTATAACTTACGTGTGCACTCCATCGGACTTGCGGTAGTCACTGAACAGCACTTGGCCCGAAGGAGAGGAGATGAAGAAATCTACATCAAGGCCTGCACCATCTAATACCTGTGGATAGTGGATGACATTTTAACATTATAAATACATGCAGCATGGAAAATGTCAGAAAATTGAGAGACAGTATGGGCGAATATTTTCTTAAGAGTGTAAAAGGACTTAATAGTTGGATATATTAATTTAATGCATTACATGTGAAAAATGCTAGTTTTCTGCTAATTTCCTCAATGTTTCCCCCAATTCTGCAACCAAAAGTGATAAAGTAAGTCTGGAGACCTTGTCCTCAATGATAGACACTACAAAAGACATAAAATTCTGTGGAAGTCTCCCACAAGCAATAACAACAACAACTCCCTGTCTTCCCCCAACTTCTAGACATACAAGAGTGTCAAACTCAAAGATACAGTCAGTGCTGAAAAGCTGCACATTGGACTGGTATAACAGGTTCCATTCAATTTGAAATCGAGGTGTGAGCAACATTACCTGCAGACTCTTAATTCAAACTCATTCATATTCGGTGACACAAATGCACACAATACAACCTTACCAAAACATATCTCCCAATTTATTGCGCAAGAGATAATTTTACTTTGATGGCAGTATATCAGTTTGGTTAGTACGTGGATCAAAGCCTGTTATGTATGAATGAGACGCAACGTGCGGAAACGTGACAGTACGCTTGATGTAAGGGATAATCAACAGGTTTTGCAAGTTTAATGTTGTGTAAATGTTGACTCTCGCTTGGAGATTATTATCGATTAGGCAAGCAGAGATAGCTATCTTGGGTTTACTCAATTGGCAGTACAATTTTTAACAAGACCATCGCTGATATGAGCGTCTTTTTGACCTGATATTCAATCTCCAGTGAAGCATCTTTCTTCATGGTCTGGTAGAAACACTCCTTACGACCGGCGGGCAGAGTGAATGTGAAATCGCTGTCCAACGACTGAGAGAAAGCGGCCAGGACCACAAACCTCTCCGACACCAGAGCAACAGACGCGGACAGGACACACAAAAGTATCCGGACTACCTCCATAGTCAAGTCTGCGTGGCTAAAAGTCGAAAAGAGCCCAAAATGTACGACAGTAGCAAGCTACCGTTTGTCGGAGGTAGCGAGCCGTGTTCGTCCAAACTTCACTTCTGTTGAACTGTTCTTACAAGGCCAACGAAAGTTAAGGACCCCGCCGGTTTAAAAAACGAACAAATTAAATATTCTAGTTTATAATTTTAATATAAATTGGGGAAAAGCTATTCTCTTTAATTTTACATTTGTCTGGTTATTTTTGATCGTGTATTTCGGTCGACAAGATTTACATACAATTAAAAGTACAGGCAAATTTTCAGGGAACTTTCGGGATGCATTTTGGGATATGTAGTCGTTTTGTTTCTGTGTGTAACTGGGAGGAATTATTGAGGGTAGCCTTACTAAACAATAGAATTAATCATTTTGATAACAAAGATCACGAAAACGTGTTAAAATGTTAGAGAACAAAGAAATATTTATATTAAATACACGTGTTGATTTGTGTTTTATGAGAGGAAAAGATTCTATATTCTACAGAATGTAACTTAAAAATATATAATTATTGTTAACATTTGCCTTGTGCCGTATGTAATGATGATTTAATGATAATGACAATGATGATTTTGATAAACGTCGAATCACCACTAAAAGTTTATGCCCCATAAAATTAAAGAAACATGGAAAGTACAAAATTTGAGATAAAGATGTGTTAAGAAAATCACTGGCGTTGAGCCTAAAGTTGTAATAACGACTGATCCTTTTGAAACATATTTTTAGTTTTTTTTGAAAATTAATTGTTATTTTGTATGAAGATGTCTTACAAAGAAGGCAAAAGTACACGATGTTCACTTTCCCTTGAGCCCCCACCACCTACCTCATCAAGTGAATTAACCTTTCACATAATTGCCCTCTCATAAGACAGCTATCAAAAGCAGTCGTTTATACGGAGACGTTTCACAGACCACTATTGTGAAATAAATTTAAGTATTGCGTGGCTACTTTAGTGATTTGCCTATCAAGAAATAGATGACGCGTCCTGCTCTAAAATCACCAACTCAACCTCAACAGTGGGGGCGTTTTTTTGATCGAAGAACCGTGTTGCTACGTGTCCTATGATTGGTCAATAAATCTACAGCTCTGATTTGATTGGTCTGACGTAGGACAGGGGTTGAACTTACCGCCAGTCGACTACCCGTCAACAGCAGTGGCTACCAAAGCTGAAAAAGAAGCGGACAAGCAGTCCGCACAATGAAAATTAGTATACATCAAGTGTAGGTTTTTAGGCACAGAAGACAGTGGTTTGTTTATTTGTTTCAACCACAGGTCCTCGGCCATCTTAAAGCTTGTTCTCGGTGTATCGTGTAGCCGTGAGAAATTAGAAAAGAACGAAAAAGAGCGAGGATGTTGGTCCCCGCGGGAAGATAATGAAGAGGCTGCGCGTTTTGTTGGTGTGCCTCATTGTAGCTCTCCTGTGCTGGTAAGCTTAGCCCGACATCTCTATCTCTTTTTACACTGTCAATGTCATGACAAACAAATAACAGTCGTAACAATATGTTGGTTATGTTTTATTATACTTCTACCCGTCATATGGCTAGTCTTGATGTCTTCTGCCGCATAATATCCGTCAATCATCAGTGTTGAGGGTCATGAATCCTCCTATTCAGCAAAGTGAACATTATCCCCAATTTTAGTGGCCTGATGTTCAATTGACCCATGAATCAAAGGAGTAAGTTAGAATGAATTTGTTGGTAATAGACATACTGTAACAAGTTGAAAAAGTTTGTTTTTTAAATGGTTTTTAGTGGGTTGGTAGGTTATCGTTAGCTAGCCATCTGTTGGCCAGCATAGCTAGCTAACCTAAACTACTTGGTAATGTGATGATAAATGTTAAGTTACAGGTCTGAAATAATTGATCACTCGTGGTTAGTATTAACTGTCTGTCGTTTGACCAGCAAGTGTTACTTCAATACACATCACATTAGATCCGCTGCAAAACTCTGAGGGACGAGTGTTTACAGTCTGTATAAGGGTTTTACTTAAGCATAATTGTACTTGTGCAGCTGTGACAGATCTTTTAATCCTTTTAACAGTGTAAACAAGTTCAACTTAAAGCATGGTTTATGTATTTCGTCGTCAGAGTAGCTGCATGCAGCAGTGACATCTGGTAGATTACCGCAACGCATGAATTTGTTTAATCTCAGAGGCACGGGGCAGGTAACAATACAAAGGGTTTGTGAAATGGGATTAGCAGGCCAGCTAACATGCCACCTTTATCCAGACTGGGTACTCTGGAGCAGCTAACCATGCAGTTTGTGGCATACAGAGTGTTGTTTTACTTCTCCATTGGCCTGGTCGTTTGTCTGTGATAACTATTCAACATCACTTTCATTGATAGTGTAGAGGATGGAATGAATATGTTGACAAATAATGTTGGTTAAAAATAAATCCAGGACCCATTTGCTGTATTATTCACCTCTGTCATCATGCATGTTTCCAGGAAACGATGTGACCGGAATGCGTTGTCAGTAAAAATCCATCAGTGGCTCTACACTGGTGACACAGGATGTAATGATCATATTCATTTTTTAATTCTGGAGGCTCCTGATCATTACAGTCCTAAACCAGAGGTGTTTTCTTCCTTTTCACGTTTTTCTTAGATAGTAAACAGATTTTAATTGTTCATGTTTTATGAACATAAAAAGTACAAGCCTTATGTAATGCCTTCATTAATAAGTAAAACGGTCTCCAGAACACAATCTGGTAAAGTACTTTCATGGTATTCATGTTTTGCAAAAGAGATCCAAACTTTTGTTAAGTAAATGTAACAGTTTGGTCAGACAGAAAAGAAAAATCATAGCTCTCTCGGACTGAGATGAATCCACAACCCCTGTGCCTTTTCTTCAGAAAAGTGTGATCACATTAATAAGACTTGAAGTTCTTTTTCATCTTTAAAGCATGCAAACAGAGGAGAGAGACAGAAACATGAGAACATGAAAACACAGCAAATAGGCAGAATAGATTTCTGTAATCTGCCTCCTGAAGGCCTGTGAGGTCTGAATATTTTTAGTTATTAATTTAAATGCAAGAAAGCTACAAGAAAATATTGAAATATGTATTTAATTCAAGAACAAGACAGCTGTCTTTGGTAACAACAACATTTGAATACAGCCATGCATGTCAGGCTTTAGCTTGCCTAAAACCATGGTGCACTTTTCACTTTCCCACAAACTAACTAATGACCATGCAACCACACGCACAGACCTCATTACTAATGCAAACTCTTTTTAGTGTGCTGCTGTCGGCGTCTCTCTCCTCCCTGCCAACTCTCACACGTCCCAGTGGGAACAGAGAAATGGGGAATGCAGTTCTTGCAGTAATCCAAAGGTTTCCAAGGAAGCAGCAATTTTAAACAGTAACAGGATCTCTGTTAGGAGGCGGGTGGCAGAGGACTGTGGGGGGAGGCATCTTTCTGTTGTTGTGATTTACCTGCTGTTTTATTTTATGATTCTGTTTTGCTTGAAATGGTCAGGGCTAATGTTGACATTTTCGATTCAGATCCTGTGTTTTATTTGTAATCGAAGTATTATAAATCCTCTTTATATTATTGCTTGACTATTGCCGTTGCTTAAAAAGAAATCTCTCAGCTGAGCTGCACAGAAAGGCACAGCAGAATGTATTCTGTGGGTGTCATGCTGCCCCTTCACTCACATAGGCAGCAGCAGGGATTTGACTGTGTTTACTGCGTGCTAGCTCAGGCTGTTGACATCAGCATCTCTGGAGAAAGTTTGCATGTGTTCTTAAGAGTGCATGCGTGAGGGTGCATATTTCCAGCCAGGTTGATTGTCAGTAATGATAGGATTTATGCCACACACTTATATTTTCTTCCCACTTAGATTTTAACTTTAGTGTCTAGATGTTTGCTGAGTGTGTGTGCACTCCTCTCTGTAATAACACAACTCTCATGTTACTAACTGATTAGAGTTTGTTGTTGGTCTTTCTCTTAAACAGCTGGCATCTTTCTTTTGATTGTGTTTTTCTAAAACTTCCTTAGAGCAGCAAAATAGGATGATTTGTTGTGATCTTCGCATTTGTATGGGAGTGTGCAAAAAATAAATAGAAATAGCTACTTGTTTTATTATTATCTCATTCTGTCCCTGTGTCATAGGCTAATTAGTTTCACAGCCATTTGAAGATTATTGTTATTATGTAACCTGATTAGCACTCCAGAGATAATTCTGCAGCCAGTTGACCAAGTGGGGATTTCATATTATACTCCATTATAGTGCAGACACTCACTAGACATTAATACAAAGCTAGCAAAGCATTACGATTTTGTGAACTCGTCTTGTGAAAATAAAGTTGTCCACCCGGTGCTGTTGAATATTTTGACTTGCCTAATTGTTGTGTAATTACGCGTTTGTGTTGTTGATTTGTCTCTTATGTAATTAAATGCCTTTGATGCAGTTGAGACAGCTTTCGTATACTGTGGTTTGCTTGTGCTTATCATGTCCAAGGAGGTGGCGGTGCTGTATGTTTTGACACCAGCCCAGTAAGAAGACACCATAGGGTTTTGCTTGTCCAACCTGTTCCCTTTCCAAGATCATCCATAGGATGAGACGGTCTATATAAGCTTTCACTTGCCCTCTGCTGCCAGATCAGAGTTCCCTAACTCTCTTTCAGTGCTTGTGTATGAAATCTTTGTTTTACACTGCAAATATCTTTAAAATCTTGTCTATAGGGAAAACCAAAAAATGAAAGCCCACAGTGAGTTTGCATGTCAATTGAGTTGATCAAAAATAGCATCAGGTACATTCCCTTCTCATGGTTGTGTGCTCCTCTTTCTGAATGGTGTCCTCAGTGACTTGCTTAAGGGCAGTGTAAGATTTGCAATTCAGAGGGGCCCGAGGATAGCTGGAGGACCCACTCATTAAAAGAACTATGTGTACTGCCCACATTGTAAAAGTTCCCTTTTTGAGGCAGTTGTTGCATAAGTATATCCTCCTTGTGTTACCCACGTGCATCTTAGTGGCCAGGGAGCCTGTTGTCACTGATAGTACTGCTTGTATTTTTTTTTACCATAAAACATCAACCAGCTCCTGTACTGGCAACTGAGTGTAAATAACAGAGAAATAGAGGAGACTCTGTGTGGGTTTTTTTTTTTTTTTTGCTGTTCAGCTATGAAGGAGTGTTAGAACTTGAAGGTAAAATGGCAGATATTACAGCCTGCCTTGGGACACAACAGTGTTGGTTACTTAAGAGTTTTCCTGAAGCTCCCCAGCTAGTCATTTCATCTAGACATGTAGTTGTGACTTTCATGGACCTGTAATAGTGCACGACTGCTGTGATTTACAGCATGTGTGTCCATACATGTGCTCGCCCCCCACCCCACCCCCCACCCCAACCCTGCCTTCATTAGATAACCACTTCGTTGCTGTTGCATTGTCCTGCTAAAGGTCTTGACCTCGTGAGTTCAGTCCAGTTGAAGAGTAACAGAGTTACTTAAATGTTAGGCCTATACCTCTGATATACCTTTTGCTTACTTTCAGCTATTTTAACTGCACACTGACTTCATGATTTCATTGTGAGTCATGAGGTCTGTTTGGTGGTCATCAGTCAGATGGTCAGAGGAAAATAATCAATAAGTGCACTGATTCAGCCTAGATACTCTTGTGCATGGAGACGTAGATACTGTGTATTGTTCAGTCATGCATGGTCTTGCACTATCTTTAATGTGGACTGAAGGACATCACTGATACCAGCTTGTAACAAGTTGCAGATGTTTACACCACCTTTATACTTACTTATACTTAAGTATCTGAATAGTTAAGTGTCACACTGTCATATGTCATGTGCATGGTGAGATTAAACATACATGAACTCATTTAATCGAGTTGACCAAGTGCTGTATATTGGAAACTGATAGTTTTATCTTGCAGCAGAGAAGGATTATGTTATCTTATACTTCTTGACTAACTTTTTTAACAAAGATGACAGCATACCTCAACCCTGACAACTGAATGGTGTCTAAGGTACTCTTCTTTTTTTTAAGACATTGATATTTAGGGTAAAGCATTGATTACCTTTAGTTGAATTGAGTTAGATAAGTTTCTTAAGCAAAACATCAGCCACATGGATATCTGCCAGAGCAAACATGACTTTTGACCTGCATGTCCAAAAAAAGTGCAGAATCATCCCTTTACGCGAGCACAACAGGCTCAGGCATCTTATACTAAAAGGTGGTTGTTTGTTGTCTTTTCTTTAAGTTTGATCAAAGACCTCCCAGATAATGCATATCTAGCTTCTGACAACTTGAACAAACACATAAGGACTGATATGCTTTGTCAGCCATTTATAGGATTAAAAGAAAATTGATAATTTAATCAAATATCAGATAAAAATGTGGACCATTCGCTGGCTTCAGGCTTGTTGTTTGTTTCATTATGTAACATCTGTGATATAAAATTGTGTTTCTGTGTCGTGGATTTAAGGTAAATAGGTTTATGGAACTAATAACAAGCACATGTTATTATTTTGGGTGTCATTATTAAGCCAAGCATAAATTGACTAATTAAAGTTGTAATAAAATATTATGAAACAAATAACTACATATCTACACCTAATTTTATCTTGCCTGTGATTAAGCTAAACATGATAGTTGATGGTGTTGGAGGTGTAACACAGCCTTCACATCGATTACACACCAGTTATGTCATTACCTGCCCTCTGACCCCACCACTGTTTTCCATTATTTTTATAGATATTGAACCCATTTTGTTAATTTATATGTATCAGTGCAAACCTTCAACAAATGAAAAAGAAAACATTGTAAAAGGATAAGCGTGTTGTTATTCTTTCATTATTAAGCCAGTCAGCTAAAGCTACAATAAGCTGAAAGTGCCTTGCTAGCAGCAGTAGAGTGGCAGCCAGAGTAAAAGGACTTGGTTTTTACTCATTGTTTGACATCAGTAAGTGTATCAATTAAAGCATTTTTCCTTGAGCCCTGCATGTTTTTGAAGTTGCTTTGCAGTGACAGGGATGCTCATATTGACACTCTGCCACAAATGTTTGCAGCACAATGAGGTGCTGAGCATATATTCTGCACTGAATGCTGCACATTTTTTTTTGTTTGTTTTTTTTCCTTTTTCTTTTTTCATTCATGCCAAGATTAGAAAATTGCTCGCCTTTGAGTAAAACTCTCTGTTCCTCACAGTTACTTTTTACCTGTTTGTCTAGTCACATTAGATGAGGGGAAGGACAAATACAACAGGGACCTTGTATCACATCCTACATTTACATATGCTGTATAACACTTCCAGTTGACTGTTTTCAAAGAGCTTGGCTCAATGAATATCTCGCCTTGTAGAATGTTCCTTACATTAGGTAACACCAGTATTGTCTAGTTTGTTTAGTGGTGGAACAATTTCCTAATCAGGCACCCCTACTTCTGACGATTGTTGTCAGGTTGTAAAATGTACAAATGAGTTCTTTTACAATCCTTTGGATAAGAGTACTACTATTTGTGTTACTGAGAGACTGTGTCAAATCAGCTGCCAGTGGGTACATAATACCTTCTGGCTTAAAATTTAGTGATGAAGTGTCCTCATCTGTTGGCTTACAGACTAGAGGCTCAGTCGCTGTGAGTCCATCTTTCTGTTGTTGTTGTAGCAGGAAGAATTTAGCACTTCAGGCTGGCAGCCCCAGTTTAATAAGAGGAGGCAGAGCTGGACTGGCACTCCAGAGCCCACTATTGTTCCTGCCCATTGGCCATGGAGACCGCTGAGCACACTGAGCTCTCTGGACTGCCTGCCTTCCTGTCCCAGCTTCACAGCCGTCTGTAGTTTAATGCTTTATGCTGGCTTCTCATGCCCTACATCCTCAGTTATAACCTGAATATGAATATGAAACAGTCAGAGTGAGCTAGCAGTTGAGTTAGAACCATAATATGTACACTAAAATGTCTTGAGGTGAGTCCCTGGAGGTAGAGCTGGGTGACATTTTAATTAAATTGAGCTCAAATCAAATTTCCTTTGGATTTCCATAAATGATGATCGTCAGTGATTCTAATGAAGAGTCTTTTAGTGAGTATTGCTTTGTGTGGGAAACAAAATCATTCACTGATGGTGAGAAAAAGAACAATGAATGGAGCAACCTTAATTCTACATTTTATTTTTATTTTAACTTAGCTGCACTCTCTTTAGAAGTGAGTTATTAAGGAAGTAACAACAGACTAACAGAACAGATATCTGCTTTGTTATCACAGTATTTTGAGGAAAGCCAAATAAAAAAACGTTACTACTGGAAAAAAGTACAAATTAAAAAAAGCAAACTTACAGAATGTCAAGAAAAGAAATATTTCTTTTTCATTTTTTGTTATTGAGTTAAAAATATAACCTGACACCTTCTGAATCCAAGTTTCTCCCTTTCACCAAACTAAGACCAGCTTAATTGCCTTGTAAACTCATTGTAAAACAGGCATAATCCAAACTGCAAAGAAACACAATAAAAGTCACCAAAAATACTTTCTTGGTATGTTTTCCACTGTTGCAAGAACCACAAAATCTAGTTTTGTTGAAATGAACCCCATGAGCAGCCTCTTTTTGCTGCTGCTAGCCTCTGTGTGCTAATGGGTT
>JAPZDZ010000021.1:21493063-21498063 GCA_029783805.1 Acanthurus tennentii
TTGAGATTTTGCTGTTGCAGATTAAAGACATGTGACCATTGCTGCTGTTTCATGAAGGTAAAGAGGCGAGGACTCAACATCCCCTACAGGGAGACCTGAGATCCTGTGATCGAAGCTGTTAATCAGTGGGAAAGCAGACAGACAGTGGGTGTACAGTGACTCAGCTCCTTCCTCTTTGTGTCTCATTGCGTGTCTCACTATGGTGTGTGTGTGTGTGTGTGTGTGTGTGTGTGTGTGGGTTGGCCGGCAGCTCCCTGCGGCCCGAAAGATTGATGGGGGAAACCTTCAGTGAGCCTTGATGATGACTCATAGAGCTGATTTCAGTCGTGAATATGCTTGAGTTCTCGCTGGATCACACATACACACACGCACACACCCACACACACCCCTACACACACACACACACACACAAAGTTTGATCACTTTTTAATGGCAGGTGCTCTCTGAGTGTCCACGTCTCTCCCTGTTGTTAATTCTGCACAACACTCCTCACTTGATATTTGGCCCTGGAGGCTGATTTATTGGATGAATGAAGTGCTCACTTATAGCTCTTCATATACGCTCAGGCTTGCACATGCACACACAAGCACACAGACACACTCTCACAATACTTGCACATGCCATATATATGCAGTCTGCCTGTGTTAAAGACAAAAAAATGGCCGCCTCTCTGCTCCTGTCTAGCTTTGGTAAAGAGGAGGACAGAGGGGGAGTGACAGAGGAGAGGCAGGGTTGGATGTGACTCTTTTATTCTCTCTGTCTCTTAACAGCAATTGTTTCGTTCCTGCAGCTGGCATGTGTCGTGTTCAGTTTGCGCTCCTCCAACATGCTAAATTGTTTGTGTTGGTGCAGGAAGGAGGACGCTGAGCAGAGATGACTGGGTCAGAGGACCAGTCACTCGCTTACATGCGGCTGCCTCTAATCATCATGTCATGAGTGAGATGATGATTGCAGAGACAGACAGAAACTGTACCGTCAAAGCTTCGCTGACCTCTGGCCTCATTTTTTTGTTTTTAGCTCTTGAAAATTCATTTGACTGCAGCGGCTTGAGTTATTTTTGGCTGTCAGAAACTGTTTCTTTCATGAAGTAAATAGATGATCATTTTAACATCATGTAAAACAGGAAAAAAGACGAGATGCTTTGCAGCAGTTCCTCCGATCGTCAGCACCAATGAGATTATAACACCGAGACCTCACACACTTCACAAACATGGAAATTACCTTCATTTGAATGCAACATTTGTCATGGTGCAGAGTAAATATTGCAGGTGAGCGTGTAGGTGTTTTTTTCACACTTGCATGTTTCTTGCGTGTCTCAGGAGGGAAAGGATGAGGTTAATGTACAGAGTATGAACGCCACAGAGGATTATTCAGATGGAGCAGGGATTTTCATCTGCCTCTTCTAATGAACAGCTTGTAATCAAATCCACATCAAGGCCGCGCTGCCTGCATACAATGTGCGCCCGTACGTGAGCTTATGTGTGCAAAACGTGTGGGTCTCTGTGTGTATAACACAAGAGGACGGTTGTAATTAGAAAAAATATATGTTTTTCACGGAAAAGTTTAAAGTATTTTAACCAAATTAGGCACATTACTTTGGTAGTTTTCAGATGCTACCCTTTCAAAGGTTTCTTTAGTAACAGCTACTTTCCACATTCATCCAGAGTCACAACTAAGTTAAGTCAAGTCTGTGTGTGTTCATGTTTATCTGTGTGTGCGTTCGTTGTTTTTTTTTTTTTGCGTGAGCGCAGTGAATGAATGGCCATGACTCCTGTAGCTTGTACATGGATGTCAGCCTTGTAATCCAATCACAGACCTGGTAAATCAAATTACAGAGCAGCTAAGAGATGGGTGTGTCTGTACAGTGCCAGGCACGGAGATGAAGCTGGGCTGTTTGCCTAGAAACACTGTTTCCAGGAGTTGTCAAGCAGCACTGCACAGGCAGGCGTGTTGGTCAACTGATATGGAAGATTAACTCTGAGAATTAATGCTTGCAGTTGATAAATCCAGGTGGTCGTAGATAGTTTATGTTTTAAACAAGGAAATAGCAGCAATGTATGTTCGATAAGGGTGAAAAATATGTCATATTTGCAAAGTGGTGAGGTATGTAGAAATAAGTAAGTGTAGAAAAGAGGTTTACAGGTTTACATAAGCCATAGAGATGAAAATAAAAATGATGAAAATGTTCTAAAATTACTTAAAGAAATCACTCTCCTCATTTATTTGCCCTCTGCTTCCGTCCATTTGATTCTTTCGGTAATGTGGACAAATGTATGGTGTCACATTAAGATTTTGTGTGCTTTTTGTAACCATTTCACAGCTTCTTCCAATGTGACACCATGAAAATGGCTGCAGCCTGCATGTGTTTCCAACAGGAGGGTTTGGATGTGAGACTGAGGAATAAGAGAGACAAAGAGGCTGCTTGATATAAATTGGAAAAAATTAATCCCTCTTGTATGATGCCATTTCATCACAAATGTAGAATCGTAAATCTGAGAGTGGGGAGGAATAAAGTAGAAGAAAATGAAGAAATACTGTAAAGGGTATTAAAAGCAAGCATGCAAAAACAGGAAAAAAAAAATGAAAAGAAGTCGGAAACTAACATAAGGAAGCAACAAATTGTGTGCGGCACCTGAATGTAATTGCATGTTTTCACATTCTCAGTATTTCCCCGCTCGTTTGTCCTCTCTCTGTCTCTCTTTCCGTCTCAAACAAACAGGTGCAGATTCAGGAAACGGTATTAAAGCTTTATCTGAGGCTTTGGAAATGGAAAACAGATCTCACTTGTGTGGGGTAAAAAGCCACCTTGTCACAAAGTTCCCATCTAAAAAGCCCCTGAGTACAATTAGCTAACACCACATGGCTGCTAAAAGGGCCCTAAGAGATGTGGGTTTCACTTTGAATAAGGTTAGCTGCTGCAATGCCGCTGAATAAGGTTAGCGCTGCCCTTGTATCTCCAAATGGGGTTAGCAATTGCAGCTTGTGCTTTGGTAATCATGACATTTGTTCTCTGCTGAATGCTAACGTCGATGCTAACCTAGTTTCATCAATGCTAACCCTGTCTTCCAAATTGAATTAATTCACAGGAGGATGTCAACAATAACCCCTAGAGCGCGTATGAGAGGGAACAGCTGAATCCTGAGTGTCTTTGCTGCTTTTTGACTCTGATACAAACGAAGCCCTGCCTCGTCTCGCAGTGCAGGCTGCGTCTATTTAAATGTGTCTTTATAATCTTCTCCCCTTTTTTTGCAGAAAATCAGACGCATATTCACGTGCGGCAAATATGTGTGCGCACGTGTGATGTATATGTGCGTTTATGTGTGTTTCTTTGTGTCTGTGTGTGTGTGTGTTTTTAGGAAGTTAAGTTAATGTTATGCATTAGCTAAAAATGTCTTTCCTCATCACAAGAGACTGGGTTGTATAATCCAAGCCTGTTTGAAGTATTAGTGTGCGTCTGCGTATGTGTGTGTGTCTGTGTGCATAGTGCATGTGTGCACACTCATACACGAGTGCGTTCATGCTCGTGTCCACGCATGTGCGTATGTGCACATGCATGCCCGACTGGATTATTTGCTGTGTGCAAGAGATCCAACAGCCTCAGCCAATTCTAATGAACCAATTATAGTAAAGTCTTTTCGTCCCCTTCTCTTCTATTTGATAGTGAGAGTCATACTGTGGACTAAGCTGCTTTACTTTATTGCATCTCATTAACTCAACCAAAACAATGTTTGAAGTCCAAATCAGCTGTTTAAAATGAACATGGTATCAAATGAGGCCCAGACTCAAAGTTAACCAACAAACTGTGACGAGGAACTAGATTTCTCGTTGAAATCAGCATAATGTTGATGAGACAAAAGGAGAACAGTCTTTATTTTCTCATTTATTTAACTTATACAAACTGTGCTGCATGCATGAGTTTGAGTAAATGCTTTCAACATTTTTGCTGGAGATCTCTCTTCCAGTTGTTCCTTTTTGTTTATCTTATCCAGCATGTGACAGAAGGGTTGATGACAGTACTGATGCCTGTTTATGTATCAGATTAATCTGCTTATCAAATCAGTCCTGGTTTTTATTCATTGGTCTGTAGATGAGTTCGCAGACTGTTAATCAGGTGGTCTTAAAAGTGTTGTAGTTTCACTGTGAAAACCTCCTTCACACACAAACAAGAGCTTGAAGTCTTGATCCTATTTGTCCAGCAGTAATGACCCAAAATGGCTCCATGAATAGAAAGGTCTCTCCATTTCTGCAGACCCTTTACCCATCAGTGATGTGCTCGCTGGCAGTCCATCACTGGCCTCTGCAAAAGTGGTCTTATTTATATCCCGATCCTCATCTGGATTCTCAAAACTCAAGAAATGAAGCCTGCCTCATTAACTTTAAAACCACTTTATTTTTATACAAGCAGTACAAAAGTCCTGTTTCTCTGAACATGATATCTCAGAAATGGATTCAGCAAATTTGGAATTTACATTCATTTGGGCTCAAGGATGAACTAATTAGATTTTTGAGGTCAAAAGTCAAAGATCAAGGTCAGTGTGAGCTCACGTCCATCCTGCCTATTTTTTAAATGCAATTTCTCAAGAAAGCTATGAGGGTTTTTTTCTCTTTTACTAAAGGTTGAACTGATTAGATCTTGGTGTTCAAAGGTCAGGATCACTGTGATCTCACAGCACAACGTGAAATGGCCAAAACAAGAACTCAAAGCTTAATTTTAACAAAGTTTCAAACAAATGAAGTAATGACATGTTGGTTGAAGGTCTGATTAACTGTGACAACATCATGTTACGTAAAAAAAAAACACTTTTCTGACTGTTACTCAGGGTGAAAACTCCGGAGCAAAAGAAGATATTGAGACCAGATTTCACCTTTTTGTCTGATGCTGAATGTTCACCTTGAAACTACGTTGATTGTTCGGATCTTTTGTGCCGCAGGGTTGATGTGTGGGAAGAATTTGTTGCTTCTTTGCAGCAAAATCTATATGTGATGCATTTGAACTCACT
>JAPZDZ010000021.1:21503063-21507720 GCA_029783805.1 Acanthurus tennentii
GCTCTGGGGTCAGATTTGTGGCTGTGGGGCTGGTTTCAGGATTACTTGTTGGGATGGAGAACTGATTTGTGATCAGACAGAGAAAAGTGATTTACTGAGGTTGGCTGAGGGGGGTAAAAGGTGAGGCAATTGGTTGTAAACCGGAGATTTGAGGGTACGGGGGCGGTGAGTTATGGCCTCGGCTGTGTCCCATAGGTTTTCGACAGTGTTGCCATACAACCGTTGACGCAGCACAGTATGACAGTTCTGCTCTGTTTCAACCTTATAAAAGATAAACTGTTATTTGAGAGAAGGACGCTCCAACCTCCAAACATTGGCAGGGCTTGTTTTTTATTACGCTTGCTTACTAACAGACCTCACTAAGTAAATTAGGATGCACGGTCTCAATTTTGGTGCCAATGTATCAAGTCCAATTTGTTTTTTTTCGACCGCAGCGCTAAATTGAAGGAATTGAAATAGCCGTCCGAAGCCCTGACAAATTTGTTAAAGACTTTGGATCAGTACTTCATTATATATCTCATTTTCTTTCTCTAATATTGCAGCGCATGTAATTTCCCTGCAAATAACCAAAAAAGGATATATTAGTGTTATCAGGCTTTGGGCTGTGATCTGCGTGGATACATTTGAAGGTCAGACCTCATAGAGGAAATGGAAATAAAAAGCATAATTCAATCTCGAGTGTATTGTAATAAAACCAGACACACACACACGAAATGAACAGCAGAGACGACGTTGGGTCCATTGTTTTAAAAGCTGATGGACTAATTGTATTGCAGAGAGGACCACTTTGGAATAAGAGAACACTTCCAGAGGCCCATAATGAAAGAGAAACTGAATGGATGGTGGAAAATGGAAGTGCTTTATATGTGTGTGTGTGTTTGTGTGTGTGTGACAGAAAAAAAAGACAAAGAACCACACTCCCTTGACGGCGCGTGTGTTTGTTTGGATTCATGTCTGTCTGCTTTTTTTTTTTTTCAACGCGTGTGATGCATGTGCGTTTTGAACTGTCCTCTTTTTTCTTTTTTTTTCTTTCCTCTCTCTCTTGTTTATTCAGATCGCGCCTACGAGGAACATCTCAGGCTGGCTGTGTTTCGTCTGCCACGCAGGCTAAGAATCGCTAATGTGTTAGCTGTTTTGGCGCTAGTTTCACAAAAAAAAAAAGAGTGTCAGACATTTAAGAGGAAAGCAACGCCACCTTCATTTGCACCTTGTCTCTTAGAAACGTGTGAACAGCAGCGAGGAAGGTGCTCAGGTGTTACCGTGCGTTCGCCGAACCCTGAGGCGACGGCGTTTAAAAACCGGCTTGTGTTCGCAAGAAGAGAGATGAGGGGCGTCATTAAGAAAGAAAATGTGTGGTAGATTCTTAAAAATCTGTCGTGGGGGGAGGGGGGAGGGGGGGTTAGAAATTCAGCTCTTACTTACAGTATTTCCACCCGGAAGATGCAGCTCAGATTAAAAATGACAGTGATTCATTTTGAGGTCGAGCTGCACAGATAGATACGTGAAACAAATGGCCGGCAGTAAAAAAAAAAAGAGGCAATTTTGCTCCTAATGTGGGGGATCGGGCCTTTGTGACAGTCTCTATAAAAAGACCCAACCCCCCCCCCGAACGTCCCAAATTCTCACTGCCACCTCTTCATACATATACATGGCTGCTAAAGAGGCAGCTCATGAATACTATCAGGCCGTCGGTCTCTGATAGCGTCGTCTCGTGTCTCCATGCGAGTGTGTGTGCCTGAGAACGTGTGATGTGTGTCATCATAAACGCCATTACCCACTGTATGTGTTCTATTCGGCTGTTTTGCATGATCGTCCCCACTCGCCGTGTCGTTTTTTTGTTTTTTTATGCGGCAGACGTGGTGACAAGTGAAGCTCCGTGTTTATCAACCTTAGCAGTTTGTTTGTGTGTGTGTGTGTGTGTGTGTGTGTGTGTGTGTGTGTTTTTCCAACCATCACTGCCTGCTCAGGTACCTACACACACTGAGCTTTTCTCTTAATGGTTTCTCCCCAGTGGGCATATGTGCTTAAAAAAAGGATTTACTAGGGTTATCCTTTAGTTTTGTGTGTATGTGTGTGTGTGTGTGTAAGTATGTGTGTTTGTGTGTGTGGGTGTTTGTGTGTCTGCAGGTTTTTTTAATCTTTGTGTGTGTCCATGTGGGTGAAATCTTTTAATGCAACTGTTTATCAGAGGAAAAGCCTCAGGGCAGAAATCTCTTTCTCTCTCACACACACACACACTTGCTCACACACGCACACACACACAGCCATGCACGCACTCACACACACACACACACACGCCCTTTAATGAAATGTTACCTGCCACAGAGTTTTGTAGTGGGTCTCTGTTGTGAGTCTTTATTAGTAGTGACTTAGCATTGTGTGTTTTCGGGGGGAGTTCGGTGTGTTAGACTGCAGCTGCCAGCCTCTTTATTACACTCTGCTGTAACTGAGCCTGAGCAATAAGCCCAAGTCTACTCCTCCTCTCTCTATATATGTGTGTGTGTGTGCGTGTGTGTACCTGTGCAGCTGTCATGAGCATGCTGTCTAATCATTTAATGTGTCACTCTTCACAGTGAAACAGATTCCCTCCTCTAAACGCTGTCACTTTACCAGGCAGCCATCACACCTCTCTGTTTAGTCAATCAGGGCTTTAATTGCACTGCAGTGAGAATGTGTGTGTGTGTGTGTGTGTGTGTGTGTTTGCCAGACACAACAGTTTCTACGTGTATTTTTTTTGATATGCACAACATATGAGGTCACTTGAACCCGTCTTTGCCTTTTTACACCGAAAATAGTCCAGAGAAATAAAAGACAGACAGCCAATTACTCAGCTTTAATACATAAAAATGGGAAAACAAACTCTCCGTTTTAAGTTTTGCTTTCACAGCAGGAAGCACTTAACTTGTTTTCTTGTTTGTTGCTTTAACTGCTGTAACTATTATTGGATTTCTAACACTGTGTCTTATTTTCTTATTTTCTAAAGGGGAATAAAGCTGATTGGCAGCTTTCTGTGTCACAGAGTCAGAGCAGCATTTTTCACATGACAAGTAATCTGCCTTTAAGACCAGCATGTGAGAGCAGCTCTCTGCAGTGTGTGTGTTTTTGTGTTTGTGTGTGTGTGTGTGTGTGGTGTAGGTGTTGGGCCACAAAATCCTTTTATTTCATGCTTCTCAAAATTCCTGTTAACTTCTTAACTTTCAACCTCTTGTAACTGCAGCAGAATGGATGCTAGCAGCTTCGTTTGTTGTTGTGACAGCACATAGTTGATACTTGTATACCTAAAACCATTTATATCATCATACATTTACACTTGCAATACTACATTTATAAATTTTTCATTCGACCTCTGCGTGCAGACGGTGTATGTGCATCTGAAACATTAGCAGTAAAAAAACTTCCTGCTGCTTCTATGTGGAGTTTACGTTGCTGTCTGGCAGGAGAAGACGCTCAGAGTTTTAAACAGCGGCATGATGGGAAACTGTCAAAACTGTCTTTATGACGGGACTAAACTTTTGATTAATTGGACCTTCAGTGGCGAAGACTTGACGGCGACAGTGACTGGAGTGCTACTGGGGCCACCGCTGTGACTGAGGCAGTGGAAGGTTGGCAGTGTGTGACGAAAGAGGCCGTGCTCTGTGACAGACCTGGCCCTAACGCTGTCTGAAATATGGGCCTCCAGGTGATGCGCAGTGCTAATTAAAATTGATTACAGAGCCCTGCTGGTTTCGTGCCCTTCGGTAACCATTTTTTTCTTCTCTTTCTGCACCCTTGTTCATTCATTCTCTCCATTTTTTTTTTTTTTTACAACTTTCCGTGCATTCTCGCCTGCACCTTTTTATTCATTTATTTTCATTCGGAGGTTATTTTCGTTCAAACGACTCGCAGGTTGTTTGTGCATCTGATAGTGATAGTAAGGGTGTTGTCGTTAATTACCGTGACACATTGTTGCACGTGCATCCCTGCAAAATCACAGGGACACGAGAGCACCGGGATTTCTCAGCATGACCTTATTAAAAAGAAGTCATCATCATTGGAGGAAAAAAAAAAGAGCTAAACGCTTGTGGAGAAAATTACACCACCACTAATGACGACACTGCAATGACTTTCTCGATGAGCATTAGAGACCAAAATAGGGGAATGAAGTTGTCGAATGGGCGCAACAAGAGCAAAAGGGAAAAAGAACTGAAGGGAGAAAAGGTGGGATTGATTCGGCCACATGGGGAGAAGTGGAGGCTCAGGCATGACTGGAGAGCCACGGAGGAGCTGAGGGCTGCAGGCCGAAGTGTCCGGTAAAACCCCTGACAATGAGAAACAGACCGCGGACGTCTATACATCAGCTCCTCGTTCTCCGTGACCACCTGTATCTCTGAGCCATTCTGTCAACGTCTCAACCGATAGATTGATGCAGTAAACATTTTCCCTCGAAGCCTCTCCCCTCTGTCTTTTTTTCCATGGCTTTATTTTTCAACCTCTCAGCCTGTCTTCCGTCCTGTAGTTCAGTCCACATCCGCTCATCACTCTGCAGGATCCACACCGTTCACTCAGAGTCCACAGCTTTATGCTCCCGTTTTGATTTGTGTTTCTGTATGCGAGCAGCTGATAGTGTGTTCAAACGTGTGTGTCTGTTTGTTTTGTATGTATGTATGTGTATGTGTGT
>JAPZDZ010000021.1:21870225-21882240 GCA_029783805.1 Acanthurus tennentii
TCTCGCCTTTACCTTCAGACCACAGCATGGCAGCTGAAAGGCTGAAGAACCATCCTCGGCACAGGGACTACCTGAAAGACGTTTCCCAGAACCAGCTAGAGAAACTTCACATCATCCTGCGAGATCACATGCAGGGCTTGAGCTTAGAGCACAGCCTGGCCTCATTCCGCCTGGACCCTGACGAAGACCTGAACAAACTGGACGATGAGGAGCTTGCTCGTAAGAAGGGCCAAATGGATGAACTGTTTGAGAGGAACCGGAGGCGCAAAGATGACCCTGACTTTGTTTACGACCTGGAGAAGGATTTTGCCAAGACCAGCCAAGAAAAGTGCAGCTGGGATGACGAGTCTGACGATGGATTTTAAAACTGTTCTCCAATCCTGTCACTAACCTTCCAGAGTACAGATTGCAGATCAACGGACGCACTGATGCTCTTCAAAATAACTGGGATATCTGACACAGCTGGAGTTTACTAAAATGCTCAATGTCCATGAAGATTCATACACAGATATTTAGTAGCTCTTTTTTACAAAGCTTCTTGCACAGTATACATACTATTGCCAGTCTGTTAGGAACAAGTATCTCAGTGAGCTATACTTCTGTAGTTTTAGATACTTGTAAATTGGAAATGAGGTGCATGTCTCAGTACTTCTTGCACTAAATAAAATTATGGATGAGTAAGAGAGGGCAGTTAGGACAATCTCCCTGGTTGCTGAACAGAACATCCACAACAAAAAGACATCACAATGTTAAACACCCACTTGACAGCATTTCATCATAACAAAAGCAAAAAATACAGAAGCTAACAGCATGCATTGTTTTGATAATGGTTTGACCTTTCACTGGATTCATCAGCAACAGTGTTTTCCCATTTACCTCCAACAGTAAACTGAGATTACTCAGCCTGGAATTACATCTGCAAACCCAAAACTGTGGGAGCTGCACATAAGTGACACAGTCAGCTACTCCATATCATACTTGGAACTCACTGTGAATAGTGTAATTGAGAATAGCTAAGGTTTTCTGCTTTCTTAGAAAATATTATGGTTCTCAGGAACAGTATCAATGCTGTTACTGATGTTTTTTTAAATGCCTCAGACCAAATACAATTTAGTTCAATTTTAACGAGGACACAGCAGTGCCTAATAATACCTCACTAAGGGTAAATGGGAAATATTGAGAAATAGGTGAAACAATCCAACAATGTTTGTTTGAAGCCCTGTGATCATTTCAACCCACACATCACACTTTTCATTTCAGACTGAAATGTATTAAAATAATGCATGTATTATAGTGAATATTTATTTGTTATAAAATACTGAAATTTACAAAATACAAAGACTTTGGCTGGCTTATTTGTGGCTTACACCTAAACGTGTGACATTCACAGTTGAATATGAAAGAAGAGGCTAAAATCATTAAATAAAATTTGAGTGCACACCAATAAGTAAGCAGTACAACAAATATATCTTTGGAATAAAATGTCTCCACAAAATATTGATTCCTATGATAAAAAAAACATATATTTTCATATGGTTTGAAGTGATGCACTATGGCAGAGTTTTAAATGAGAAGCTATATCATAAAACCAAGCCTGCAGTATAAACCCTCTCCTGGGGAAAATTTCATTCAAAGTGCTTAAATACCTCATTCAGTTGACAAGTGACACTGACTGACTGACCATTAATACCACAATACATTCAAAAATGTCGCTATTCGTTTTTCTTTTTTTTTTAAATCAAAGAATTAAATGAACTCGTTTTATTGATTGGTTTAAGCTAATCAAAACTTTTTTTTTGTTTTACATTGGTATCAACTGCAGTCATTCATGCAGTGCTGATGTATTCCCTAAGGAGGTAGGTAACTTAAAATCTGACACATAACTCCTTTTACCAACAAAATTTGGTGAGGATTTAGGTGTTGAAATCTTTAAATTCTCAGCAGGCTCTTAATTTGTTTCAAAAATAGATCTTTATAAAATTGACATTTCAAGTATGCTAAAGCCACAATCCAGGATTTCTGAGTAATAATGTATACACTATATGACTTGAGGAAGGACTTCCAGATTGATAACGGTTTTTGCAACGTCTAACTCCACTGCTCAGATAATTTTACCTACAGCACACAAATAAAACATTGGTGAAATAATCATTTAAAGGTATTAGACAAAGATGGTTGTCTTACATCCAATGACATGGGCATAGTAGCATCTACAGAGGGGGAGTAATGATGCCACAAGTGTAGCTACACTCCAAATCCAGATTAGGCCTTTAAAATACCTGTATGACCCACCATTTCTATGGAGAGTTATATATATACATACATACATACATACATATATATATATATGTATATATATATGTGTGTGTGTGTGTGTGTTTGTGTTTATATATATATATATATTTTACATTATTAGACTACACCAAAATACATAGATAATAAAGTACTTCTCAAAGTCAATCTCATTTCTTCTTCTTGTCTTGGGTGCACCTCGGACAAAACCTGAAAGATTTAAAAGATGGGAGGATAAAGATGTTAAGGAAAAAATGTAAAACATAAGGTATCTGCATTCATAATGAAAATCTTTCTATAAGCAACTCGGGTTTAACATGCTTTGAACAAATTTAAAGTTCTAACCATTTTCCTTTGGGCTTTGTGGCGAGATCAACACAGGCAAAGTGAAACCACTCGATTGGACACTAAGGGATGAAAAACAGTTTTTTGAATCTGAGACAGGCTGTCAAAGAGATTGCAATTATAAAGAACCCAATTTTTAACCTGTAAGTGTGATTTTTTAGCAAACAAACAAAATAATAAAGCAGCTTACATCTGGGTTATCGCATCCAATCATCTCTCCATATGACACCTGATGACACAGGCAGTACGTGGGCTCATTGGGATCTACTGGCATGTCCAAAACATCTGATGGTTGCATGGGTAGGAGAGCGTCACTTAAGTCAGGGCTACAAGTCCAACAAAAAAGGATACAGCAGGATTAAAGTTAAACATTAAAAATGGTGCAAATGTACAAATAATTGTTCATCTGAACAATCACTGGTATGAATAACACAGCACTGTAGTGTAAAGTCTGGATGCTGCAATCCAGGAACATTCCAAAAGTCACCTGTTTTTCATCTTTTTCTTTCTGGGTGAATCTTCATCAGAACCTTTCCTTCCCCTTCCCCTGGATCCACGCTTTTCTCTCAGTCCCCGTGACTCACCCTCTGTGAAAAAATTATATGTAAACACTTATTAATATGCTTTGTGATGTCTTATGACAGAAACCTTTCAGTTACCCAACTTACTTTTCACTGGTCTTCCCTCTGTACTTTCATAGCCGCTGACCTCCAGTTTCTCTTTTAGCTCATTCTCAAACCGTGCCAGGTCTGCATCCAGTCTGCGGATGTGTTTGTCAACCTGCAGATAAAGGATTTCATGTAAATTAAACCATGAAGACTGTATGCTTTCATTTACAAGGAATTTAATTTATTACAATTACGAATAAATACAACAACATGTGCCTTAAAATACCTTTTCTAATATGCTGACACTGAACAGTAATAGAATTTTCCAATAAAGAAATACCAGTGGGTTTAGGACTGACCATTTCATATGTCTGCATTGCGAGCTGGACTTTATCATCGCTGAACTCTTTGCACTTGCTGTAGGCATTTTGGATCTTCTGCAAATGTTCCACTCTCTGTTCTGAGGCTAGGTTCTTCACAGTTGCAATGTATTCTTCAGCCAGTTTGTCAATCTCTCCTTTCTTTTCTGCATAACAAAACAATTATTACAGAGTTTGAAATCCAATGTTGATTGCACAGTATTTATACTTTTGTTGCTGGTTTAAGATAATACAGCAAAAGAGTCCAGCACTTGGAGGCTAAGCATACTTTCTTATAATATTTCATGTTTTCTAGCAAATTGATATTATTCCACAGTAGACATTTTGACATGTCAAACAGAAAACACAATTAATTATGACAATTAGGAAAGCAATTCTATGAGATTTAATAATCACCTTCAGTCCTGTTGTCCAGGTCTCGCATCAAAGTGAAGTTTCTCTGAAGCTCACATGGTAGGTTTTCAATACCTAGAGAGAAAATTGACATTAGGATGAGGAAGACATTCCATCTCTAACATTTTACTTATTTATTAAATTAATGGATTTGGTGTCATTCCAGGTAAAATGTAACTATTATTCCATAGGTGTCCTTATAACACATTCTATAACTCATATAGGAAAAATTGCAACAACTATGTCAAATCATTAGACTGTGGTTGTAAAAGGTCACTCGCTGTGCAAAAATCAACCAGTGTTGCGGCTCAATATTCTTACAGTATGGTTAAATCTCTGCAGCCCAGAAACACAAACACAACAGAGCATTTCAGAACCATATGCAAAACTCAGTGGCTACAATTATTTATGCTGTTTCAGGAAAAGACAGCAATAGGGGGTACGTGTAGGATTAAATAGCAAATTGTTGGGCATCTAATCCATTATAGAAATTATAATAATTTATAAAATTAATACATAAAAAAAATGTAATAAAGTCTCTAATACTATCAAGAATATTATTTTTGCTCTAAAAACGCGCAAAAACTCTCTGGATTGGTTGCAATGCATTTTTAATCGCTTATCTTTAATAAAGATCAGTTTACTACTTATGTTAGTAAGTAGTTATATGGTATAGTTATGGTATAAAGTATTATATTTGTCACAAAAAGAGATGTGGGTGACATGGTCATGGCTCATGATTGTAAAATTTTTATTCACCCTCTCTCAGTATGTCATTGCCTATGTGACGCACTTCAAATACCCCGCCCCGGCGCGTAAGTGGTTACGGGAAACGCGGTTACCAACAGGTTGCAAATGCATGGTGCCTCCTTTCCAAAGAGAGACAAGCATAAATATTGACCTAAATGAATAATAATCATAAATTATTGAATGCTGAGTAGGACAATAACATGAATTCTTATAGAACAACTGTTAGTTACTCGACACCACTACGCTGCTAACAGTTGTCAGTGAAATAACACGAAACGTACACCACCTTCGGGCTAACTAAACGGTTAAAGGTTGACAAACACTCAACCAATGTATAACGTTACATTAAGACAGTCTCGAAGTGAGTTTAACACTAGAGGTGTAGAGTTCACACAACTTTATTCTACCGAAGGCTATGTCGTGATGCTAATCAGTTAGCTACCGAACGAGTGACCTATAAGCTAACCTAGTTGCTAACACACTGTAATGCTACTGCCAGTCACCCGCCAAGCCCAAAAAGTCATCGACACTGTAAAACTTAACATTAAACAGACGTCAGATGTTCTAATTATCAACTTCAATATAGTGTTTAAGGGATACTCACTGTCAAGGTAATGTTCCAAGTATATTGCCGTCGCCATTTCAGGTTAACGTTAGCTGTTTAGCTTCTGCGATATCCTCGTTAGCCCTGAAACTGTTTGCAGGAAGGCTTGTTTTATAAACCTACGCTGCCCGTCGGGCAGTGGCTGAGCTGTTTGATTCTGTCTATACCTGTCTGCAGATGTAGGCTTATTTAAGCGGTAACCATACGCCGCTCTGTACTGCAAGAAACACTTTGCCTCCAGTACACATGCACTGGAAATCCGTACAGGATAACGTTACAACTTTTCTGCTTGTCGGAGCTTGTTTCTCGCATGCGCAGCAGATAGCGGTATGTCAAGCGGGTGTCTCACACAGCATGAACCAAATCAAACTTTATTCAGATCAATCCATTCACTGTATCGATAACAGTTATATGTTAACTACAGCTTATACAACTTTATTTTATATAATTCAGTGCATCCTCCACGTCTACGTTGTAGTGTGCTCTGCCGAGAATACATCTATTTCATCCAAAAAAACCAAAAACCTAACCAATTAGCTAAATTCGCATTCCAAAAACAAAATTATGGTTGAGGAATGGCATAATGTCCGGTTCATCATATTTTCTTACGATATAAACCACGCTGAACACAGATATTTACACGTAACCAACCCACAACTCGGTGGAAGACACGCACGGCCGCTTGGTCGCTGCGTTTGCTGGCACCTCACAACGCTGTCAGCTGACTGGTTACGCCATTCAAAACAAACGCCGCCCTCTCCAGAGACTGAACGTCCCTGAAGAAGCCAGTGGGCGGGGCTAACGGTAATACTGGGAATATCGACGTGACAATAACGGCAGTGTCCACGCGGCCCATTGGCCAGAGACTTTTCATTCCAAGGAAGGCATCGTCTCTGTTTGCCCATCTCACTTCCGTGTTTGCTGTGTCCTGACGAAACGTCTTGAAACATAGCGGTACAAATAACCAAGTAAGTGAACAAATTACACAGCGCTTTTATCTATTATTATCATAAGGACTTGTGGTAACGTTCATTCTTAAGCTATAAACACTGTGAGTTCGTAGTGAATTCGCTACTGTAGTTTTTGAACAAAAAACGTTAGTTTTACGCTAGCTAACTTCAAATGTGTTCGGTAAGTAATCAGAAAATTAGCATAAGAAAAATTCATGAATTGCCTCAAGTGTATACGGGATTATTTTTCTGGATCTTGAATTATTCATATTCGGTTCTTTCCATCAATTCCATTTTGTATCAATAAGAAATTATGTTGACCTGCTCACAACCGGCCTATTGTTATGTGAAACAGCTGTCTGTTACCGCTAGGTTAGCAAGCGAACAGGCAGCGAGATACAAATTAAGTTAACGTTAACCCCCCCGTATATTTTCAAAAATGCAAATTTCCGAAGTCCTTGCAATGACAGTTCCTTAGCTGTATAACTTTAGCCTTTTCCAATGTTGTGATAAATATTCAATAATCTGGTCACTAGCTCATATTGCATTGTAAAATCAAGTCTCGTCATAAGCTGTTTTGTGTGGCCTTTTATCTGTGGCTAGATCATTAACTTCATCATGGTCAATGTGCTTTCTTGCTTTGAGTTTTTATCATTTATTTATTGATGTATTTATTTTATTTTTGATCTGAAACTTTGATAAAAAATTGAGGACATGTACTTGTTATGGTGCTAACAGTCACGAGGTTTGGTCGGCTCTGACACGCCCAGTAGTGTAAGCACAGAAAGTAGGAGGGGAAGTATTAAAACTAGTCTTAGTTTGTTTCAGTAGTAACAGATACTGTCTAATAGAGTGGCTCTCAAAGTTTCGCCCTGGGGAATGATCCCGGGGATCCCCAGCAGAAAGGAGAATCATTAATTTTCTTATCATTTTTGAGATAAAATCTAAAATCTTATTATATGGGGTTCAGTTATTAAGATGGTGTCACTTTAGCAAACTGAAAAAAATTAAGAACCACTGGTTGTTTATTTATGTATTCTACTGTTTTAGGTGTTGCCTCTAAGATGGCTATGGTAAAGAGTGGCTGGCTTCATCGGCAGAGTAAGTATATTAATGACAGTTTTAACTGCACTATTATCTATCATCTGGATGGGAAAGATTCTTTGACGTTGTATGAAATTCTGCATTGATAAATTCAGTTTGGATTGAAATGAACTATAGTACCTTTTCATTAAAGGCACTATACTGCGTCGGTGGAAGAGAAACTGGTTTGACTTGTGGGCTGACGGACGGCTTGTGTTCTATAATGATCAACAACGGCGTGACATGGAGGATGACATCCACATGAAGGTCGACTGCATTAACATCCGCAACTCTGCTGCATGTCAAGGTACTTGTCAGCTGATGCACAGTATCACTGGCATTCCAGCTTTTTCTTGAATATGTCATAGTCGTATCACTACCATCCTGCTGTTTTGCTTCTTAGAGCTGAACCCACCAGACGGAAAGATGCGTGATGCCTTGCTCCAGATAGTGTGCAGGGATGGACGGGTTATAAGCCTGTGTGCAGACAGCGCAGATGATGCTCTGTAAGAAAAACCATTAATCTGAAGAAGTTTTGGGCCTCTCTTTTTGATTCTGTGTTGTTTAAGTCATGGTTCTTGGTATTTTCTTTTTTTTTTACACAATACATACATTATTTTACATCCAAGATGATATTGTTTTTACTTTGTGATGCAGGGCATGGACCATGGCTCTTCAAGATGCCAGAATCAATACGGTGAGTTTCTCTACGTGTTAAAATACCTGAGTTCTGATTTGTTTACCAAAATGAGAACTCAAGACTGAATGGCTTCGGGTTTGTCAAATCTTCAAGCAGGGTCATATTTGATGGTTTACATTCTCAGTTGTTTTTGTACTTTTAGGTGGTTGCAGCTCCTCAGATTGGCTTTGCACAGGAGGTGATGGCATCTGCTCCTCCCCCCTACTCAGAATATGCTCCCCCACCCCAGGTAAAAGGCATCATCAGTATGCATGTAACTCAAGTTTCGTTTAATATCAACAATCAATTGGCAGTGTGAATTTCATGCTTCTACATTCTCTTTGTTTCCTCGATAAATTGTTTTAACTCAGTTCTGTAAATATCACAATTGCATTGCAAAAATGGAGCCTACTACCATCTAGTGGTGTAATATAGGAAGTGTAAAAGCTTAAAATGACTCTTCAGAGCCTTAATGGTCTTTATAATTGTTGTTTTTCATCAGGTTTATGCCCCGGGTCCTTATGGAGACTACGTTGCCCCTCCACCACATGCTACACAGATTGTGTACTCTGCTGAAGGGCAGCCCTATGCTTTAGCTTATCCTTATCAGTACCAAGGTAAAAAAAAAAAAAATGCTGCGCATTTCTCTAGATATGAGTAGATATAAATCACTGTATTGACACAGTGACATAGTGACACAAAAAAAATAGTCTCAGGTTCAGTTGACCTTTGATAAACACTATCAAACATAACGTATGTTATGACAGTCATTGAGTGGGAAAAATCATTGAGCCTAAACAAACGATGAAAGAACTTTACTTTTTGATGTTTTTCGAAGAAATCAATTTAATGAAGTTCAAATGTTTTTATTTCGAAGTTGAATCAGACCTCATGTTGCTGTTCTTTCCAGGTGGGTACCCTGCTCCTGGAGTGAACCACGTTGTTATTCGAGAACGCCAGCGTGATGACGGTGGAGACGTGGCTCTGGGCATGCTCGCTGGAGCAGCAACTGGTTTGGCACTCGGCTCCCTCTTTTCTGTCTTTTAATGTGTTTATTAACGAACATGTAGTAGCACACCGTCCCCTTGTACTTGCAGCATTGAGCTTCTTCTCTGTGCCATCACATGAGTTGGAGTAAAATGTGTCTTTGGGCTATTTCCATCTATGAAGCATGATTGTGATGGGCAGTGGATTACTCCATATGTATAGTAAATACTGTTAGCACTTTCTCATATGCCCAGTGTGGCAGATTCCCACCCCCTTTGTGTTGACTGAACAGAAATATTCTTAACCAAAAAGTACAATAACACTCACTTTTTAAGAGTTATTTAAATTACAGGAAAATAATATGTTAATACATGTTAGATCCTCTCAGTGTTTTTTAATTCTTTTTTCAGTATCTTAGTATCATAGAGCCCATTTGTCCTGTATTTGCAGAATTATCCTAAAAGCCATAATTTTTTTTCACATTTTGTCCTTATTTCTCTGTGTACTGTACCTTTACTTTGTTTTACATGCATTACTTGTTGTGAACAATCCAGTGTTTCCTTGGCTCCTCAGGTTATTTGTGGCGGAGGCAGGCTGAGTTTTTTTTTTTTGTGTAAAGAGGAGTGTAGACACACACAGAGCAATAATCACTTAAACTGTAGCATTTTAGGTACTGATCTGAGGGATTCTAGTTGCAATAGATGTCGCACGTTGTCGTCGGCACAAATAAGTTTGCTTGAGGAAACACTGGCATTTAATGATGTGCTTTGAACTGAAAAGGGACGTCACTCCTCCTTAGTCAGATAACTGAATGCATTATCAATGTTAATTTTTTTTTTTTTTTATTGGCAGCTGTTGAATCACATTTCATTTCATTTCAGTTGTAATTTGTTTGAACAGATATTTTGGTTGATTTCAGGCTTTTTTGCATTATGCACAAATACCAGTCAGGTTTATCAGTCTTTCTGAGGTTAAGCTATATTTTATTTGACATGGACTTTTTTCACTCCAGATGACTTGATTGGTCAGAGTCCCCATTATTCACGTGAATTATAACTATATTTATTCACTTTGAAATAGAAACTTCTGCTGAAAAGAGAACATTTTTGGTCTGCTTTTTAAACATTTAAACAAAGAGACTGCATATCTTTAGCAGTAACCATGACAGAAGATGTATAAGACTTTTATTTCCAAATTATATCATTTTAGCAAATGATCAGCTTGTGCAAGCAGTGTAACATTGGTGTAATTTTTCTACAGGTTATAAATTGTATAACAGTGTGACATTAACCTTTGTCTCTCTTATCAAATGTACCAATTAAATAATGATATACTCTGCATTCACATTTAATGATTAAATATATTTACACAGTTAAAAATGACTCCCGTTTTCTTTTTTGACTTTGCATTGTTTATTTAATCCTGAGACTTTTGTTCACAGAACATGTCATGTAGAATACAATGAAAGTGCAAATGACCACCTTTATGTGTTTTATTTATATAACCTGTAAGTCACCTCTGTAAACCCCAAAGAACTTTTAAGTTAGTAAATATTTCACACACAGAGACAACACAGATTAAACTCGTTAACTAGATCTTTAACTAGTTAAGAAAAATCAGTAGGTGACAACTAAAGCCTGGAAGTTGAAACTGTAAAAGGATAGAAAATAAAGCTCTCTGGCCACAGTTGATTGGAATTTAGAAAAAGGGCTTTAAAGACATTATTTACAATATTTAATGTTTCACTGAAGCTAGCAACAACACCTGAGTATGTAGTGAAATAACCGGTAAAAGACTGGTTATATGTTTAAAACAGAGTGTGCATTAATATATTTTACAGTTTAACTCCCATTTATAAAAAGCCCCAAAACTGATTCTTTGCAAAATAACCTCCCTTAGACATTATGGAGAGTCCCTAGTGTTGAAGATGTGCATTTACCCACAGTAACATCACAAACTACTACATGTATTTAAGAATATTCATAGTGGTACTTTTTTTTTAATAATATTGTTCATTCAGTTTGCAATGTGCAAAATTAAATCTTTAGGTTAAAGAAAAATGAAACCTTACAAATGCCCACATAAGTCTTCATGAATTGACCCATTAGAGATAAATAGTGCTGAAAAGGTTAAGAATTTGATACTCAATTAATACTTTTAGTCAATTCCCCAGTGAGGACTGTAAACATTAGCTGTAACAGCATCTTAATCCCTTCACCTTCTTTTCTGTAACGACACATTCTTAGGTAGTATTAACTTTTTTGACAGCTAATCAGGCAACCAAGAACTTCTGGCTCCACTAAGTTGAGATGGACATTTTCCACCATTAAAATTGTTTTATAGACCAAAATATAAACTGAATAATCAAAAGCTTAACTGACAGTGAGGATAATGGTACTTGCAGGCATGTTATTGGGTAGAATGTGAGTGTTATCAGCCCTCCTGACCAAAATCCTCAGTAAACTTCTTCAGCTTCTCCAAGTCCTCCTCATTCACTGTTGGCTTGGTGTTTGACAATGACCTCAGCATGTCGGCCTGCATGAACAACAACAGCAGAGAGGTCAACATAAACACTGATGCTGTCTGTGTAATTCAGATATAACCCAGATGGACAGAAAACAGACAACCATGCACACATCAAGTATTTTCTCACCATGCACACAACTGGCTCTAGAAGTTTCTCCCCAGGAACATCCACCCACGTCATCTCTACTGCGTTGGGATCACCCGGCGAACACGGAGTCAGGAGGTCTTCCACCACAACGCCGGGATTGTTCCATAATGACCCTCGAACCTAAATTAGTGTGTGTTCATGTGTAAGTGGACAGAAGGACAAAAATGAGATACTGGATTAGATACAAAATAGTTCATTTATGTGACATCAACCACCTAAAGCTTATAGTCAGCCAAACCAGTGAGTTTGTGGTGGATTACAATTACATGA
>JAPZDZ010000021.1:21924001-21935482 GCA_029783805.1 Acanthurus tennentii
GTGCTGCTTTGTTTGAACCAGAGTGCTGCTTGGTTTGAGGCTAGTGATGTTAAACTGTGGTTTTCCTCCGTGCTTACATGAACACTTAACGTAATACTGAAGCAGTTTCTCAATTTAATGCCAGGAGCCTTAAATTTTCAAGCAATTCATAACTTCACACACATCAAGAAGCAACAGAAACCTCAGGAAACCCTCGGCACCAAACACCGGAAATGGATCTTGTTGTGTGACTCACCATGTAAAAACTGTGTTCAGTCAAGTGCTACATTCATTATGTTTTATATTATTACAGAAATTATACATGGAGTTGGCACTCGTCGTGGGCCACACGTAAGCGCAGCCATCTACTCTATTTCCTGGAGGGATGTTATCTATCCACTGAATCCTTCCATTATAATCAAATCCATTGAATCACACACAAAGAAAACCCATCTGACAGCTTATAATCACTCCACTCCACCGAGCTGCTCTCATGAAGAGGTGTGAATTGTGCTGCCAGTTTCTCATGAAACACTCTTTGTTTTTACATGGCTTTTTATGACAAAGTAAAAAAAAACCACTACAAATATGACGGTCACACACAGAAAAGGTCCTGTTGACTACTGTGTTTCTAGTCTAATTACGTGTAAAGGGTCAGTTCACTTCAACCACGAGGAGATACATTTCCTCACTCAGCCCTCATTGTCTCTAGACTGTCACACTTGAAAACCTCAACACTTATGCATCTCAGAAGAAGCAATACGGTTGCTACAGTATCCGCAGATATCAAAACAAACAGCTGAGTTGATTTATAAGGTGAATTCACACAACCTAAGATCTGCTACTGGAAAATTAAGTGCTGAAGAATAGTGGTTTAACACACACAACATGACTAATAGCAGCTGACGTGCATTCAAACAAAGAGCACAAATCAGTGCTGGGGAAGCTGACACTTACCCCGTCCTGTCTGGAGAAAAGGCTGAGACAGACGCTGAGATTCGAACTGGTTTCACTGGACAACTCATGGATTTCTTGCATTTTCTGCACTACAGCAGATGGAAACTCTGAGGGGACAAAACACATCAATGAGAGACAATTTACACAAAGTAATGACTGAAACAAAAAAAGTCCAACAAGCTGCTTCAAAAGCAGAAGAAACTAACATGAAGTTCAAGCTGTTTAAGTGTTTTTTAATCCCCTTAAAACGGTGCAGACTCTCAATTATAGATTTCAGACATAATTCCTTTAATACTTTGCATTTATGCTGCTTGATGATGCTTGTAAGTTTAATCGTGCAGTTTTCATTCCCATTAATGGCTCATATCTGCGAGGTTCTCCTCTGTTAGGAATATTACTTAATTGACAGTAAAATAAGAGGTTTTACTTTCTGCCAGCCCGTCATTTTTCAGCATGGACAGGAAAGCTGCCACCTCTTCCTCCAATTTCTTCTGGCTGGCTTCTGCCGCCTGGTTTCAGAGACACGAAGGGAGACATTAGATGAAGAAAAACATCACAGTGTGGGAGGATTGCAGGCTTTCTATGTCAGCAAAAACACTCCCAAACATCATTTTAACATGCCTATTATGGGTTTTTTAAAAGCCACCTGTAGTGAGTCTGTTAGCCTCCCGAGTGACATCACTTCCTCTTCCTCCTCCTCCTCCTCGCTGCCCTGGTCCTGGGAGCAGTAGTGTGTGCTGTAAGCTGAATGCTCCTCCAGTGCTTCAAGCCATTCCTGAAGGATGCGAGAGAATTTATTTGGTTGGTTGTTAAAATTAAAAAGTGTTACTGATGTATTGAACACAGCATGCCTTTTGAATCACAAGCTTTTGTGATTCTGATTCTGTGAGTCGAGTGGTTTTGAGATATTCAGGTATAAAGTTTGAACATCCTTGACAGAAAAAAAACCCAATATTTCTCTTTTGATGGTTGGAATAACAGGCATTCAGGTAATACATAATACATAATAAATACATAAATATTCTAAGAAAAATCCTATCATATTTTAAATTGAGATGTTCCAGATCTGGTGGATTGCAAAAAAAACCCTCTAATGTTGAAAACTCAACTTCGGCTAAGAATTATGAGTGTCTATCTGTTGAGATCTGACTGAAAGAAAGGCAGAGTGTTTTTAAGGTATTTTGAATCAGGAACACGTTAAGTTTCAAGTTGCTTAAAATAAGTCGGAGTCAAGTCTAAAGTCTTGCAGGACAAATCTAAGTGAAGTCCCAAGTCTTACGCATTGACAGAAAGAGATGATTTTTTTATTGAAACAAGTGGACTGATACACTTGTAGTTTTTTTTTTATATACAAAATATCAAAACTACCTGGATAATATTTCGCAGAATGAAAAAACCCAGCTGTCCTAACCAAAACAATTCACAAATTATAATAAACTATATTGTTTTACATAATATATATACATTATATATATAAAAAAACAAACACTACTATGATCCATTGGGCTTTTACAGTATTGTTTTTATCCTGAACTAGCTAGCATCATTCTCACTGGTGTTTAGTTTTAATGTAGTCATTATTATCACTTTGTGTCTGCTGTAAAATGGATAAATCTAATAAGGAGCATCGTTAGCATCGGATCACTAAACATTTAGCAGAAACCTAAAGTTATCTCAGACTTCTAAACTTTTAGCCTTCCTAGCTGTCAATTCTGAAATAGACACAGAATTTTCAATTACTTATAATAACCTCAAACTGTAGCATCAGTCGTGTAACATTAGTCAGCATTAACAAGCTAGCTGTTTAGCATAGAAGCTAATGGTAAAAAATTCCTTTTTTTAATCATGTTTTAACTTAATAAACAAACTCTGACCTCAGTTGGTACTTGTATCAATGTCATGTACAATCAATTTTACAAAATAATCAAGGTTAACAGGTTAAAAAGTATTTCAAGCAACATTTTATGATATTTGCAGCTCTTTAGCTTCTGTCTCAAAGCAGTTAGGCAACACGGTAAAGAGGTGGAGCCTGATTGGTTCTTCTGGGTTCATTCTGAGCACTGATTGGTTCTTCTGGGTTCATTATGAGCACTGATTGGTTCCCATAGCTGAAACATTCTAGAACTAAGAGAGAGAGTTACTAACTTTGCCTGTTTTTGTTTTTGTTTTGTTTTTTTAAGTTGGGGACTTAAAAAGTACAAACAAAATCACAAAACATTTCTGAAATTTGTCAAAAAAGATCAAGAGACAATTTGACCTTTCAGATAAGTGAATGTTATTACAACCAGAGGAGAACTGCTACCTACTCTTCTTGTTGCCTCAGGGTCGTTTTTAGGTGATACTTTGAAGTGATGCACACTGTCATCGAAGCACTTGAGGGTAAAAAAGCAGCTATCTTTGGCTCGGATCTGGACATGAAAACATCAAAAACATCAAAAACATTCCTTTGTGCCAAACTCATGCAACACAGAAGTCAAAAAGTGGATTTAGAGTTTTTAAAATGCGGGCTTACCAAACAGTGAGCGCGTGTGAGAGACTTACAGCCTTGCCTTCTGACATTGGCAGCCGCATCTGACCTTCATGTGAGAGAAAAAGGGGTTTTATTTTCCTGAAGTCTTTACTTTCTCTGGCTGAAATCTTTTTGGACAGATGACAAATTGTCAAAGAAGGGTTAGAAGACAAAATCACCCTATTTTCTAACTCATCTGTCACTTTGAGCGTCTTTCTAATCAAAAAGGGTGCAGGACTTCCATTTATCTGTTGTTGAGATCTTTTCAAACGTCTGATTCAAGAGGCACAGCCGAGATAAAAGATGGCACCTACTGTTTTGGGTACCAGGACAAAACCCCATCCTGAAGGACGACCCAGTAGGAGCGCCAGCCGAAAAACCTGGAGCTCTGCAGGATGATGAAAAGGGAACAATCAAAGCTCTCTGTTAATGTTCAGTATTTTTTTATTTTAGCGGTGGCTTAGAGAGATAACAGCACCCAGAGAAAATACATCAAACTGGAAAAGCATTCACAAATTTGTCAATATACAAGCAATATATAGCAAATGTAACCATGGGACTTTTTCCATTAAGGACATTTTTTACATTTTTTAACAATAAGAGCACAAATTGGATTAATGACTTAAATACAGCTGCATTCATTAAGTCTTCATTTAAGCTACTGTGTTCATTATTACCTCCTGTGCTCAGGTAAAAATGTTTACTGGAAAAACAATCACACCACATGCTGTATATTTAATGTTACATACAAACTTTTCTTCAGTTTTTAATGACTTTTTTTGCACAACAGTCCTCCATCACTTTATGCTAACGAAGTAACTCAGTGAAGCCTGTAGTATCTTTTATAAAACCCTGCTGATGTAACATCCTCTTTGTGCTGCCTGTGAATCATGTTGCAAGTCACTGACTCATCATTATCCCAACCACTATTGAAGCACTATGTTAATAAAGTCTAAACCCAACTCACTGTGAAGCGATTCACTCTCCACTGAACCAGGCTTTAAAGCATTTCAGCTTATCTAGACGCTCTGGATTTAATGAGGAGAACAACATCAGGGCTTCTGGTCTAATTTTAGCAGTTATACTTCAAAATAAAAGCATAGTTTCTTTTGATGAAATTTTATTGTGAGCCTACGAGATTCGTTCAAAGCTTTATCCACCAACCTGCACATGCACAGCTTTGGCCATGGCTGTCATCAACATGGAGGCATTAAAAAGTACAAAGCAAACACTATATATTCAAGGAAAGTTTAGCAGTTACAGGGGCTTTTGTAGGGCTTTTATTATTTATTCTTGAATGCAGTACAGTGTGCAGCTTCAACAAAGTAAAATGTTTTGTGAATTTAGCTTTGAGGTCAAAAACTAAACAGAAACCTCATTGTTCTGCTCGCAGTAACCTGGCAGTAAGTCAAAGTATTAAACACATTATGAGGTTTGCTTGTGTTTTCTGTATGTGCAGCAGGATTCCTACGTGCAATAAATGAGTTGTTCTGTTGAGCATAATGTCTTAATTTCCCTTTGTTTTCTCTATCTATAATGGATTGGGTTCTCTTGGCCACCAGAAATAATAACTTCCAGACTTTACCTTAAAGAGAAGTCCCTCGTACTTCTTGACATGGCGGCTCATACCCTTAAAGGGACACAGATGAAAAACAGAGAAAGCAAAAATTAATCAATTATCAAATCAAAATAACCTTTGAAAGTGGACTATTGCCTGTGGACTCACTCGATGAATGCTGCCTTCAAGGACCTGCTTCATTGCTGTATCACTAGCCAGGTCAAATACCGTCTGGCCTGTGAGATATGGATACACAAGAGAGTTAGGATTGTCTCGTCATTAACTACTATCAGAGGTCAAAGTTTGAAAAATTCTGCAGAATTGTTGCTTAGCCAGTCAGTTTCTGAATTTGTTTGGGTGAAGGGATGAGTCAGACCTTGTGACAGGACTTGAAATCATCTTTTACTCAACATCAAATGGAATATTTTTGATTTATATGAGAAATATAGTGAGGAATGGATTGCACAAGGATAAGACTTGTATTATTCTACAAATTTCTTAGTGAGATTTTACATTACTGATTCATTGCAAGTTCATTACAGTTTTCTTGTTATGAGAAATAAATGGAAAAAGGCTCATTCATAACTGCCAGCTCTGGCTGATCTGTCTCACCATTCTTGTTCTTGATGTCCGGGCTGGCTCCACTTTTGAGCAGTTTCTGGGCACACAGCTTCTGGCCGCGATAGGCTGCACAGTGCAGCGGAGTGTTACCCAACAGATCTGTGCAGTTGATGTCTGGAGGCTTTTTCCTGCTGAGCTGCAGCGAATGCACACGACACAAACAGATGGGTGGTCTGGTCCCAAATGTCCTGCAGGTGTTTATTATTCTGCAAGGATTCTAAGCATGACTATCTGATTTCTCACTTTGTGTCCAAGAGCAGGAATAATTAATAGTTTGTTTGCTTTTTCAACACCTGACTCCCAGTGTTGATTTTTGTGTGTTGGAGAGTATTGCAAATAGTATTTTTACTTCAGTGCTTTTCCTGATGAGCTTTTAATGGGCAGCTGTGTTGTTGTCACTAATAACTAAAGGGCGTAGTGAACTGTATTCTTGTCTAGACTTGTGAATGTGTGGAGAGAACTGAGTGTGTAACTGTCAGTTCTGTGAGAGTTATGTCAGAAAGCTAACATGCTCACAGTGGAAATGCTAACATTTCACTTAAAAGCACTTATTTTAACTTGATGGTGGTGCTACAAGAGAAGTCTTCGGACAAGGATAGTCATAATGATTCCTTCCTGGGCTCCATGAATATCTGAACAAAATTTAATGCTAATCTACCCGATACTGAAGTTTATGAAATATTTCAGTCTGGATCAAAGTGGTAAATTGACAAACATTTTTTCCCCTATAGCTGCTAGCATGGCTAATATCTGAACTGATCTTAATCCCAGAAATTAGCCCAAGATGAGGACATCCAACACTATTATTGGTCAAATGGTATGATTAAAGCATGCTTCAGACTTTAGATTCATATTTTTGGGAATATTAAATCAAGTGTAAACATTTGGCAAGACATCTGGCACTAACCAGCTGAGTCAGAGTCAAAAGGTCTCCTTCTCGTGCAGCTTCCAAAAGTTCCTCCTCCAGTTTCCTCTCCTCTGTTCTCTCGGCCGCTGGTATCAGTAAAAGGACGATAATCACAAGACAAAACTTAGCATGATTTAAGAATATGTACATTAGATTACAAAAAAACGTATGCAAATGATTGTTTAAACATTTAACCTTGAGTTTAAATTTTTTTTCAATGAGATTTCTTGAATGACTGCGTGTCTCTCACCTTCCAACATGCTTCTGATCTCTGGATTTTGCGTGACATCTTTGGGAATCTGTGCTGTCCCATTGATGACAGTAGCACATGCATCATAGTGCAGCAGCAGCATGACAACCTCCTGATCAATACGTGATTGATTGATTGATTGAATGACTGAATGGATGAACAAATGCATGCACAAAACCATACTATCAACAAAGAGACGACAAGACTAGAGAGAAACTTAGAGTCTAAAACACTGAAAATGCATTAAGGTACCTTTCTTCCTGTGAAGGCAGCTTTGTGCAGCGGTGTATCTCCAATGTTATTGGGCAAGTTAACATCTGCCCCAGCCTGCAGGGGTGCAACAACAAACAGGTTAGCTTTGCAGTTTCTCAAACTGAACACCAAAAATCTTTAAAAACATAAACCCTACCTTCAGTAATTCCTCCACAACATCTTTGTGTCCAAAGTAACAGGCCAAGTGAAGAGGTGTCCATCCCAGGTTAGACTTTCTCTTACCTGAGAAAACAGTACATTTCGTGTCACCTCACATACTTGAACTGATACCAGTCTCATGTGTTGCTTATGTACCTTTGCAGTTTATGTTGATTCGCGTCTCCTCCTTTATCTTGGACATGAGGAGCCTCTGAATCCCCGGCAGATCTCCATTGCGGGCGAACTGCAGGAACTGCTCCTCTGGCTCCACTTCCTCCATGGACCCCCTGCAGAGGAAATGCAGAGGATGCTTTTTTATTTCTGTGACTCCACTGTAATTAATCAGATGCTTTCACAAGCACATGTGTACCAAGTCTCAAAAAATGAAACCAAGAAGCTATAGAACGTTAATGCTTAGAGAGCTTTGAGCTAAAAAGTTTATCAATGGCCGGCACACTTGTTTTTTAAGGCAACATTTGAGTAAAATGTTCAAAAAATATGTTTATGCATATGCACATATATATATGTTATAAGGGAGACAACTTGTGCATGAAGACTGAAAGGCACTTCAGCAAGACTAGGAATTGAAAGGAAGAGGAAAAAGATAACATAGTTATTTACAGAACTTAACCCTGACCCTTGGCAAATAAAAGCCATTTTTCTAGCATTATATCAGGCAAAAAGACGTATGTGATAGCACTGAAAAGCTGATGAACTGCAGTTTACATGGCATTTAAAGCATGATAATTGCATGAACAATTTAATAGTTATTAAACATTTAAAGAGATAGAAAGTTTTAGCTATCAGCACTTGTTGAGATGTTAGGGGTTAAGTTGATGGACTCACAAATAAGAGTCTACTGCAAAGCTGCTGTCAGGCAGGTAAAGTCTAATAATGATTTTGCATTAACTGTTGTCGATATGAAACCTTTGACCTCATGCTGCGGGAAAAGTTCAAGGATAATTAAAGTATTCAAAAAAACACTCTAAAAGACTCTTTAAAATGTGCATCTCATCTTTTGGCATTTCATTATTTATTAAACAAAAGCCACAAAGACGTTTCACAAAAGTCCACGCTCCTTTAGAATTACTCTTTAAACCCGCAGAGTTCAGTTTGGGAGAAGTTGTGGGTTTGTGTTGCTTAAGTCATCATCTGTCACTGTTTAGGACACGTGAGGAAAAAGTCATGAGTCTGTTATCTCACTCTGACACAAAGAAAAAAAAGCAACTGTCAAAAGGGGTAACATGAATTATAAGAAAAGGTGGCAGTCACCGGACCAGCCTTGCAGGAAGGAAACAAGCCCTTCCTTCCCTCTTTATACAGCCAAAGTCCACATAAAGTATTATATATGCAATTAAGCTGCCGGTATGTGACGGCGACAAAGAAAAGGTTTTAAGCAATCTTATGGCTCGTCACATGACTATGAAGTGGGATTAATGTACGTCAGCGACAAGAAATGACAAGTCTGTAGGTCTGTAAAGCCTCGCCTGCAACTGAAACAGGTTTACCTGGGAATGAAAGCATGTGACACTGACAGTTAATCAGCCCGTCTTCCTGCTGTACGATTAAATCTCTGGGAAACACCTTGGAAATATTTTCTATAAACCCTTACGGTATAATCAGATTGCTCAAAAAGTTTCATTTTGTGATTCTATTATCAATATTTCACATCTGGTTTTAATTTATGCTTCTATTCATTGATTATGATGTTAACACTGATCTCTCATTTGATTCTCATATGTGCTCTGACAGGTTTATTTTTCCACCACAAAGTCACACCTTGTAACTGTCTTTTTCATTCACCTTTGAAAAAACAAAACTTTACAGGATCCTATGAAAATGTACCGCAAAAGCCTTTCCTCTTTAAATCTCTGTGTTTAACACGGTAAAGACACACAAAAGGGGTTTCCTCATGGTGAGCAAAGTGCAATTTTAGTCAAGTACAGTATTTAAACAACATCTTGACATACAGGTTTATTCAAGAAAATCCATTTCACAGTAATTTATTTTATAGCCTACCTTTACTCTCCTAAATGTCAGATCACTTTATATTTGACAGCATTACTAGTTGTCTATTAGAACATATTCTGATTAATGTTAAGTTTATAAAATGAAACACTACTAAAAATGAAACCGGTGTGTAATATCTACAAAACAATTAGTCAGGGGTTTCCTGGTGAAATGATTCAGTTCCACCAAACTGACATTTCCCCTAATACCTACCATATTTTTTTATTTATTTAAACAAACATTCAAGGCCCAAAGGCCTTTAATTATCTTTAATTTTCCTTTTCTGTGAATAATCTCATGAAGCAAAGGATTAATCTTGTGATCCTTTGAAGGGGGTGTGACCCATAGTTTGGCAACCAGTGGACTAAACTGTACACACATTTGTTAAACCTACATTTCAACATGACAAGCTTTAAAAACTCTTTTTAAGCATAATTTCATCGGTATTTAAAATTTACTGATGTAATCTATGACAATTTATCACTCACAGAGATGTTTTTCTACAAAATGACTGTTTTTACTTTTGAGTATCTTTACATCAGTGTACTTGCACTTTTACTCAAATAACGGATCAAATTGTTTTCTGCTGTTGTATTTTTTTTTATATCTGCATTTCCAGATTCTTCACAAGAATAAATGTCGGTCTATTTATAACTGTGTGAATTGACCAGGTGACATGAAACAGGGACACTTACTGCTTCAACCAGTCCAGACCTGTGAAGTCCTGCGGGCCCTGTGAGGCTGCATGTGATATTTTAAGCCCCTCTCGGTCGTTTCCTGCCGCTCTACGGCAACGCAGACGGCGCGGCGCGTGTCATCCCGCACATCACGCTCTCATTCACTCACACGCCGCACATCCTCCATTTACCGTCTTCAACCGACGGTGGTGAAATGTAGCTGTCTCTGTCTCACCCTCACACACACATACACACACTTACACCTCTGTTTACACTGACATCAGCTGATTTTTCTCAGGGCGGAATTCGCGCGGACGAAATTTTTACGCCTTTCAAAATAAAAGCACCCGACCGTTATTACAAACGCAGGCTAAAAGGCGAGACGTACAAGTCACGCGCCCTCTTACAAATGTTGAAAATTTAAATATAAAAACATTCAGATTTACTTTTTTCTTGTTACTCTTTGTTCTTTTTTGCTCGTTTTTGTCCTCACATTTTGACCAGTGTTAATTGAACATAGCAGAACCCGGAAGTCAAAACGCAGGGAGCCAATCAGCTTTGCCCAGGAAGCAGTTTACGCTTTCACACATACAGTCTAGATTTCAACATGTAGTTCATGCTTTTTGAAGTTTAATGTAATCTTTGCATTGCCTGACTCATATATTTTAAAAGCTGACGCTCAATGGTGAAACAAACAAATGGCCGACATCATTAATCCCGAGAATGAAGGAGATCTTCAGGCTCAAGTAAGCTGGGTTTCCTTTGACAGCCTGTGTGACAAAGTTAAGACAACCTGACAAGTTGTAGTTGGTGTCTGTTTAATTGTAGTGTTTAGTTGTGGCCTGCAGAGAGCGTACAAGTAAATAGCATGATATTTCTGCTGTAAAGTGTCCTTGAGTGCTGTGAAAGGCGCTGCCAAATAAAATGTATTATTATTATTATTATTATTATTTCGAAATAGTGAGTGACACGTGTAGCAGAACACAATCAGCTGACAGGTAACTTTTGTTTTGACAATAAGCTCAGATATGACAGAGAAAAAAATCCAGGTAGGCTCACAAATTTGTCCCAAGCTATCTGTCAATCAACAAACACTGGAGGTAAAATTCAACTGTGCACAGACCGCAAATTATAGAGGTATATGTACACACACACACACACACACACACACACACACACAAACACACAAACACACAAACACACAAACAAAGACACTGGAGGTTGCCCCCAAGGTGTCTGGAGTCATTAACACATGTGCAGGTGATATTTGAAGCTCAGCAGGTGCTGCATGCTGCACACAGAGGCAAGGCGTTAACACAAGGCAGCCGAAAACAGCATGAAATGGGACAAAAGATGGACCCAAATTAACACCATGACAAGCACTCATTAACAAAACTGCAGTTTGTGTGCAAGAACAGCTTATTTTTCTAACCAGTGTCTCTATTTGAGTCCAGCTCCAGTTAGTACCAACCATGTGTTGCCATTCGAGCTGCACAGTTAGTTCACACCTTGGTCTTTTCAAAAACAGAGAAGGTAGCCTGAAAAGTGACAGTGACTAATTAGCGTTTATTAAGATGTTATACAATAGACAGAGGATAACAT
>JAPZDZ010000021.1:21950533-21960663 GCA_029783805.1 Acanthurus tennentii
TCCACCTGCAGACTCACACTGGAGCTTTATCCCTTTTCTCCCTTGAGGAAATATTAATTTGCTTTATGTTTATGTGAAACGCAGGCTTGCAGTCACATCATTGCCGAAGATTTTTTTCAATTAGAAATCATTTAAAAATGTAAAAATATTACACAAACAGAATTCCACTCTTTCTTGCCATCTGTTTAAAAGTTGTGTTGACATTTTCCCACAGTGCTACATGCAAGAAAAAAAGGTCAGGAGGTCAAAAACATCATTTGGATTTATCCTCTTGAGATCTTTTATGACTGTTAAAAAAAATTATGGCAGTCCATCCACTAGTTGGTTTTTTCTTTCGGATAAATTTTTAAATGGGATATGCCTGGCAGGGGAACTGTGGTGTAAGACGGAGAAAAAAACAGGGACTTTTGTCTCAGTGGTTGGAGCTTTAACCTCCTGCCCACCAGGGGGTCCCAATCCATCCTGTAGCTGTTCAGACTTTTCAGTCAAAATGGTGAACCAACCAAAAGACTTAGTGATATTGCTGTCTGCTGAGTAATATGCCTACTTAGCAAATAAAGTTGAAGAGATGTTATGACATGATTTAGGATGCCATACAGGAAAACAAAATAGCACCCAGCATTGACCCCTGAGGTGCTCCAACAACAAAATCTGTCGAGGACATGTTGATGCAAACCCAGAGCTTTTTATTGTCCAAGGAACAAAAACTGCAGGTCAGTTTGTGACACATATTATCAATTAAAAATAGCAATAATGCTACTTCCTTTTGATTAAAACTGAAGGAAACTCTAATCCTAAAAAGTCAAGACATTTTTTCAGTGGTAATTTTGGGTAAAAGCCAAAGCAGCAACTATGGAAGAGAGACTGGTTTTACAGCCCAGATGCAAACACTACATGGAATATAAAGATATTGCATGCATATTTAATTTTTTCCACATTTGCCTCTCTGCTGTATGAGACTGAATAATCATTTGTACTTTCTTTTTGTCCAAGCTGTTAAAGTATTGGGACATCTACAAGTTGGCAGCCTGGATTGTGAGAGAAATAATTAGTGGAGGATGTTTTACAAGAGTACTTAAGAATGCAATGTTTAGTTTGATGCAATTATTGGAATACATTAAAACAGTATGGCGCGTGCCAATCAGTACATTGTAATTTGCACATTTTAGTGAGGCAGGGAAACACAGCAGGAGTTCAGGAAAAATGCCTATCATGAGCTTTAAAACAGCACTCAAATATTGAACATGGAAAAGCCTTGGCGCTGTAAAGTGGAGTGCTAATGTAGGATAATCATTAGTCTGTTTATTCTCTGATCCTTTTCTTTTGTTTCACAGGATGAGGCAGCAAAATCAGGGGCGAAGACTAAAAGGCCAAAAAGCAAGAAGACAAAATGAAAAGGAATTAAAAAGAATTTTACTCCACAGATTTTTATAGTATTGTAAGAAGGTTGTTTTTATCTGTCTTGAAAAAGACAGCAGACAACAAAAGTACAAGGACTTCTTGCAAAAGCAAAAAAAAATTCTTACAATAACTATGGTATCAGAAAACCTTATTATTTAAGCTACCTCTGGATGCCTTGTTTACAGTACAACATGTTTTCATTAAAATGATCAAACCAGGAGATTTGTGGAGAAATTATGACTTAAACCTCAGAAACTGGTGTTTTATTTCAATATATTTAAATCCATCAGTCTCACTCTCAGGTTATTGATCCATTTTGTTACAAAACAGCACAATCATTACATACTTGAATGAAAGATTTTCAGGAGAAGAAAAATGACATCTTTTTCGGCTCATACTTCAAATTTTAAGTCATCCATCTGTCTCAAATTTTGATGCACGAATCCTTATCGGTGTAAATGAAATTCACACACAATTCATTCAGCGTGTACCAGGAAAATATGATCCGACATCAGGGCTCAGCAACATTAAGTTCACTGAGTTTCACTGACACAAACGCTCTCACTCACACTCACATAATTCACGTCTGTTTTTCCCCAATGTATTCAACATCCACTTGAGGCCTGCTAAATATTCCGCTCTTCACAGTTGTGCGTTCTCTCTGAGCATTTACCTCACATTGGCTCCTGTGGGATTTTGCCTAACCTCTCCGATTTGGTGTCACTCGATCCCTGGAAAGACACGGTCTGCATATTAACCACTCCAGAGCTGGCTTCAGCACTGCTTTCTAAAAATACCCTGGTTTGGTTTTCTGACAACTCTGAAGTAAAGAAAAAAAAAAAATACTGGACTTAATCTGTATAGAGTGTCTTGAAGGGATAAAACTGATCCAATAAGGACATTTCATTTGAATGGGAACACAAATGACAGCATAGATTCCTGAGATTTCCTCCACGCCTGTGTATGAGGCTGCCTGCATATTTCAGCTATTGAGAGTAATTACAGCTAATTCACTTAGCAGAGAGTTGTGTCTCCCTGACAAGCTATCATCACACTAAACCCATCATTGCAGCCCCCAATCATATTTTTTAGAGGCTTGTGAAGAATTCATGGAGCTTAATTCACACTCGAGGTTGAGGAGAATAATTAGACCTCTTTTGAAATTGAAATTCTTACAAATTTCATCCATACAGATTTTTCAGCTGTTGATTGTTACAATATGTTATAGGAGAACTTTGGCTGGCTGAAGACTTACATTGTTGCAGTGAAATTCAAGAATTTAAGTATGAAGCCTAAAAATAATAGGCAAGTCATTAAAGACATTATTAGGTTAAAAAACTTATATAAATTGTAAATAGAATTCAATGATTTTGAAAATATCTTGAGAAATTAAAAAAGTTTATTATTTATTTAATTGTATTTAAAATTTCATGACTTCAAATTTTTATTGATCAAAACTCAGATTTTACTTAAAAATGTCATTTTTTTAATTGCTATTTTATTCCATATCAACTTTTATTGATTTAACTTCTTTTGAAACATTTTGACAGATGTCCTGTGACTTCTGTCTCACTTCTCACCGAAACACCTTTCCTTAGCCTCTCTAAGCTAACAAACCAGACAACTGCTACCAGATTTAGACAGTTAGAGCCTGTTAGCTTAGCATAGCTTATGACAAAGTCAAGCGAATTCTGAATCAACTTAAGAGCTGTCGTTTAAAATAAACACAGGACACAGTTTACAAAGTAACTGAGCTCTTTTATTATTTAGCATAACAATGCTGCACATGCTAGCTAGCTCATAATAGGTTAGCTAAAGTTGGCAACAGTGGCTAACTAGCCAGTTCAGAGTTGCATTAGTGTTGAAAAAATGTCTGTAACATAAATGTGCACTGAAGAAACTTGTTTTTACAGACACAAGTGAAACAGTTTTTCCTACCATGAGTGAGGTTAGAATAATCTTTAAAATGATTTCAAATGTATTCGTTTCTGACATATAAACCATGTATAATTTATAATTGTCTGCTCATTTATTTTAAAATTGCTTTCATTGATGTAAAATTGAACATTCTCTGAGGTGTTGTGCTTGTTTTGGTAACTTGGAGCTATAACCTTGGGGAAAAAAACAAAGGAAGAGATCAGATGGTAATTATTTATGCTTTCAGTTTTTGGATTGTGGAATAATTATCATTTTTCATTGGGACCTTGACTTCTGAATCACTTGACTGAATCTCTTAAGTTGGTGCTTGATGTATTCTAAATAAATATCTGCTAATGACGACTGGCTCCTTGAAAACATCATGCTGGCCCTGTCTGCTTCGTACGTCTGCACCACTTCACCTTTTGATTACAGACTTCAGCCTTTGATCAGTTGCTGGGCGGACAAAGAAGCAAAAAGTCAAGGGAACGGAAATCACCTGAACAAGTAAGGAAGTTATCTTTCCTCCAAAATAAAAGCGTCAGCATTTGACACCTTTATTTGTCCAGCACATCATAACATTTTTTAATGATTTAATTTCTGTTTATGTCGTTTTTATCTGCCGAGCAATTAATACAATTTTAAAAAATAACATGAGATTGCAGAATTTTAGATGTCAGGTAGATATCAGCTTCCCTTTGGACTTTGATGCTTTGAATTTCATATTCTGTGAGGTAATACTGAACAAAGATTCACTTTAAATTAACACATTAAAAACGCTCTGTTTGAATTTTTAATAGCTTTCACTTCTCTCATATCGGAATAGGCTGATGCGTTTATTCTGAAAATATGGCCGGATATTGTACCTATTTTTCACTCTTTCAGTCTTGACACGGTATCAAAAGCAAGCGTGCGCTCCGGTACTCGCACATCCAGCACTCTTAATGAACCATCTGGCCAGTGAGGAGAGAGAGCGCATCCAGAGGATCCACAGTTATTTTAATTAAAATTTAAGCTTTTATTTAAACTTGCATCCCTCCCAATCACAAAGCTCCTCCGGGGAAGATGGCAGATTTGAGAAAAGTATTTTCATTAAATTACAGGTCCTCAGTCATTTTTGACTCCCTGGTAAAGTGGAGCGGAACGCTCGGGCGCGTAATTGGACATGTTGGTCGTTCTAGTGCGTGAAATGAGAGAGACCTACAATGAATCAGCCTTTGAATTAACTATGGGCGCGCACATTCTGGAGCCCAACTCCACCGGCAACTTGACTCCTGCGGTGTCCGAGGCTGGGACCGTCCTCCCGGGTTACCTGGCGGTGATCTTATCGGTCCTCATGGTGACTCTGGTTGTCGTTGTGGTGGCCGGAAACGCGCTGGTCATCCTGGCTTTTATTGTGGATAAAACCATGAGAAATCAAAGCAACTACTTCTTCCTGAACCTTGCCATATCGGATTTTCTCGTAGGTGAGTTGTTGCCTCTTCTTCTTCATCATCTCTTGTGTCTCCTGTCAGTTCGATAATTTTTTTTTTATTGCTCCTTCAAGTCTTTTGTTCCCGGACTCCTGGAATGAAAATGCACTAAAAGGCAATTTGCACACGCCCCAAAGACGTTGTAAATTCTCTCCAACATCATTACAATGAGTCACTACTGTTCATTGACGAGTTTGTGGTGACCTGACCGTCCTTTCTGTTTCATTCATGCATCACTTTACCTTGGAGTATTGTGCACATTTCCAGCATCCCTCTTCAATTTATTTTTTCTCAGACACTCACTCCCTTCTTATTGTGCTGCTCCCATCTGCAGCAATAGACATCACACCCTTCTTTTTGAATGAAACAACCAGCACAGGCTGCCCTTCATCCTAAAATGCCTTTCACTTAATCTCTGCAGGGGTCTGTGTTGTGCTGGTTGAAGGCAGTAATCAGTGTTTTTGTTTATTGTTCTTTTTGTTAACGTGTAATCTAACATCCAGACTGTGAGGAGGTCTGGAGAGGTGTGAATGTTAATCCAGTGTTGGTTGAATCATCATGCAGCATGTGTGTGTGTGTGTGTGTGTGTGTGCCTGCTCCAGGTGCCTTCTGCATCCCAGTGTACATCCCGTACAACCTGACAGGCCGGTGGATGCTGGGTAAGGGTCTCTGCAAGGTGTGGCTGGTCATGGACTACCTGCTCTGCACCGCCTCAGTCTTCAACATTGTCCTCATTAGTTATGACCGCTTCCTGTCAGTCACGAGAGCAGTAAGTACTGGCTGTGGAGGTGCTCATTACTCACACACACACACACACACACACACACACACACACACACACACAAACGGAGACAATTGACACACTACCACAGGCAATTCCAAAATGTGTCACTCTCCAGGGCAGTTTGCTGTGCAGCGAGCAGTCATTGACATTCACAGCTTTGTTCCTCACAAGAGTGTCTGGCTTAAATCTATAATTTTGTCCAGCGAGTTAGAACACACTGCATGGATCGTCTGATGACTGTGGTGGGTAAATATTTTAAACACAAACATTAGCAGTCTGAATGAATGAGTGTTGCTCATTTAAATGGGCATTCCTGAGTTGTTTTTTTTTTTTTTCTGTGCACCTCTCCGGGAGTTCGATTCCCAACTAAAAGACGCCGTCTGTTGCTCTGAAGGAGCTTTTGAAAGTTTGAAAAAAAAAACCCTGGATGATGTCATGCTAATGTCATCAGGGTCATCTCAGTTTTGGACTGACATTGAAGCACTTAGAGATAATTTAGGGGACAGTGAAGGTGTCTGAAACATGCTACTGAGTTGCATTATGGGAAATGAAGTGTCTAGGATTGTTGGACTCAAATGACACTTAAATTCAGGATCTTTCTTTCTCTCTGCTGCTTTGCTATCGTCCATTTTTCCCTTTTTTTTATCTATCTCTTGCAAGTTTCACAGCTATATGGAAGTGAATCACTAAATAGCTGGAAAGAACCTTTACAAGGTAGTTTTAACTATCATTTATTTTGCAATACTTAGACCAGATGTGGTCATCAAGTATATCATTTCTTCAAAAAACGAAATTTAAGATTATCATGCTTGTATGTTCTCAACTAGCATAAAATTAAAATGTCTCAAGTAGTTCATTTGTATGGTTCTCACTGCCTATTATTATCAATTTATTTAATTTATTAGATTCCACATCTTAAATAATACTATTCAGCTGCTTGCCCGGTGGTGAATGGTATTAAAATCTCTTTTCTTGTGATTGGTTCTTTGATCTCAGTAGCTTAGTGTAAAATCCTATTAATTCATTCATTCATTTTCCATCCTTAAAGAGGAGGATTCCTCTAATTTGCAATGGAAATAAGGAGTATTTTGCTTTTGTGACGGCCGCTCGACACTGAGAATCACGTATTAGCATCATGCAGTAGCACTATTTAATTATTTATTGACTCAGACAAGTGGATTTGTTGTAGTTGTTCCTTAGCCACGTTCACATTAGCAACATCTCTGTCACACACACTGAGCTGCTGCAACCACGGGGAGACATTTAATGGTTCAAGGCAAAAAACATTAAAAAAAAAAAAAAAGATTGAAAAACAACAAATAAAAGAGAGAGTGGTAGAAAAGTGGAGCCCTGCTCAATGATAGATTTTAGACTTTTAGAGAGGAGGTGAAGGGAAAATGGAGCGATAGCAAAGAGAATGAGTGATGGGCGATGACAGAGGATGAGTGGATCGGGAGAAACCAGATGTCTCTTTCACACTCTTGTGTTGCATCATTGAATGTGGCTCTCAGCCCGACGTTCTCCCTCTCTCTTTGGCTTCGGTGACACAACCGAGGAATAAGGGGCCTGGAGTGGGTTTTATTTACAGCGTCTCTCCGCGGCTCTGAGGAAGCACAATACAAACAGGGCTTCATTTGAACAAGGAGCCGAAGCATGTGCATTTTGTCAGCCTGTCCGTGTGTGTGAGCAGCTGTGGCTGTTTGAAACGTAGCAAACTGTGTTATTGTGCGTAACTTTGAGCCACACTTGTGCCTCTCTCTTTTTTCTTTTTTTTAACACAGGTTAAATACAGAGCACAGCGAAACATGACCCGCCAGGCCGTGTTCAAGATGGTGGCCGTGTGGGTGCTGGCGTTCCTCCTCTACGGACCCGCCATCATCTTCTGGGAGACGATCGTAGGCCAGAGCGTCGTCCCGGCTCACGAGTGCTACGCCGAGTTTTACTTCACCTGGTACTTCCTGCTCAGCGCTTCCACTTTTGAGTTCTTCACGCCGTTTGTGTCTGTGGCTTTCTTCAACCTCAGCATTTACCTGAACATCTATCGCAGGAACAAAAACGGGGGCGTTTGCGTGGAGGACGAAGCCAAGACGCAGAAGGTCAGCAAGAAGCACAGAGAAGGAGGGGGCTGGTCCGTGTTTTTCGTGAAGACTCGGAAGGTGTCGTCCAGCGAGCCCACCGCCATCTCTGCCGTCATCGAGGACGACGATGTCCTGTCACCTTCCTCCAGCGGGGAGCCTAATACCAGTCAGATATCAATGCACAGGGAGAAGTTAACTCCCAACAGAAAACAATCCAGGCTGTTTCAGCCCACGGCCTCCTGCACGGCGCCCGGCCACAGGACACAGAAGTCTCGTCTGACACGAGACAAAAAGATCGCCAAATCTTTAGCCATCATTGTCTGCATTTTTGGGATTTGCTGGGCTCCTTACACCCTACTTATGATCATCCGTGCGGCCTGTAGTGGCTCATGTGTGGCCAACTACTGGTACGAAATCACGTTCTGGCTCTTGTGGCTGAACTCAGCCATCAACCCGTTCTTGTACCCTCTGTGTCACAGCAGTTTTCGAAGGGCTTTCTCAAAGATACTGTGTCCCAAAAGACAATCAGTCCAGCCTCAGATTGAGGCTCAGTCTTGTTAGATACACTCAATTGCACTTCTTCGCTTTCTGAATGCAGTAACTGTTGTTGGTCAAACACTGTATAAAAATCCATATAATGTTCTTCTTCTCAAAAAAAAAAAAAAAAAAAAAATCCAGTTTTTCAAAAATAAAAAGTGAGTTTTGTGAGGATTGTCGCAGCATATTTGACAGCAATATGACGAATCATCCGGTGAATTGAACCTGAGGGAAAGTAAAGCACATTTAATGACAGGGTGAAGCGACAGACTCTCATAGCACCTTTCAAAGTAGATATAATTGACCTTGATTACGGCGCTCATCAGAGCTGATGTGATGTTTTTCAAACAGTGTGCATCTACTTTTCAAAACGTATGGCAACCTTCGTAGACAATCTCCGTAAGTAGGACAGGAAGGAGACACGTGGTTTTTTTTAGGCTTTTTTCTCCCCACTCAGTTCTTCGTGTGCTGAAGGCTGTAAAGTGACGAGTTATGCAGCCAGATGTAATTTGATGATTGTAATTTAGTCTGAGATATTATAAGAGATCCACAGCGCGCCAAGTTGTTAAATTACGGTCTGTCTGGATGAAAGCACAGCGGACAGAAGGAAAAGCTTCAGACAACATTTAGTTTGCTTTTTTTTTTTCAAAGGGCTGACGTGACGAGAAAAACCTTTCAACTTCCATTGAGATCAAATTGATATGAAGGAAGGAGTTTATGGTCTTTTATGGTTTTATAAAGTTTCATAATCTCTCTGCACACGAAAATCTTTTTTTTTTTACTTTAAAGCTTCAAATGCATCCTTGTTAATTTGAAACAGAAAGCCTCCAAAAAAAAGAAAAGACACTTTATAAAATTCCAGCTTTTTCATCATGCAGCAATAGGATGACAAATGTGGAGTCCTCAAAAGTTCAAAGCACCTGAAAAGTAGAGAACAACCTGCAATTTTTCTTTATGGACCGCTGAGTGAACTTTTATGGCACTGATGTTTTATTTCATGTTGTTTGAACTGTGGGCGAAGGGCAGGAGGAATCAGCTGCCACCTGCCAACGTCGAATCTGCACTAAATTTTTGAAAAGGTGTTATTGTTGATGTTGCAAATGTAAAGCACTATGAAACGAGAGCAGCATTAAAACTTTTGTACAATAATATCTATGCCAAGCTAGATGGTTGTGTTCTTTACGTGCAGTATTTATTCAACAGACTTGACTGGTTTATACAAACCAAACTCCTTGACTACTTGACTTTGTATCTTGGCTATTTGAATGTGTGTTGTGTCAGTAGCCAAAGAAAGAATAAAATGAAAATTGCCTACAGATTTCAGAACTGTACATGTTATTGGTAGAGTTTAGAGCATGAGTGATGTAGAAGGAATAGTTCAACATTTTAAGTTTAAAGCTATTTAATTTATCTGTTTAAATAAGCTGCAACCACCTGGGATGACAAATGACACCAAAAGCTGCAGTTCCTTGAATGGCCACTCGAGGCTCCAAATTCCAATGGAACATCATGTTAAAATGCACAACTTTGCAGCAGAAATAAACATGTTAAAAGCCTGGTGTGAGAACAGTTTCAGTCTCTAGAGCTAATTTTCCTGCTAAGACAACTTTAGGGGCTGAATTTCTATATGACTCACTCAGTTTAATCATATCAAGGCATTAAAGTCATTAAAGACCAAAGCGTAATTACGGGTGCAGCCACTCTGACTGACAGCAGCTGCCAGCTGTCTGCTGGGTGTCACATCATTTTCGGTTGCAATGTGTTTCCTTTGCAGCTCCACCCTGTCGTCCAAATATTATCACTTCTAACTCAAAAAAATGATGGTGAGACTCAATGATGTCATGGTGCCTTTGTCCATGCTAAAAGTTCATGGCTGGAAAAAGCAAATATTTGACATTTTTGCTTGAAAAATGACTAAAACAACAAATCAATCAAAGCAAC
>JAPZDZ010000021.1:22011407-22021622 GCA_029783805.1 Acanthurus tennentii
GGTGGTGGTGGTGGTGGACTCTTCGGTGTCTTGAGCCCCACTGTGGAGGCAGTGGGGGGTTTAGCAGCTCACAGCCTTTGATTCTTGGGTGCTTTCATCAGAGAATATGGGGCAGACATGTGAAATCTCTTTCAAAGTGAGTGAGCTATCAGAAAATCTGAGGCAATCAGCTCTTACACAATGGAGCAGAGCTTGGACTGGACCCTGGAAGAACGCCTGAATTTGCAGGATGAATGGACTTTCATGAGCACACACTTCAAGCGCCGGGTTAACGAACACACGATACAACAGGCTTTAATGACTGAATGCTCCTTTAAGTGCTGCAACTAACCATATGTCTGTACAAGCAAGATCTTATACGATTCCCAGTCTACCTGCCGTGAAGTCAGTGTAATTTTTATGCTGTTTAAAAGACTAGTGACTCCCTCTGCCCCTCGTGAAGCCCCCCCGATGAGCCAATGAGCTTTCATCCCAAGCCGAGCAAGCTTCAGCCTGGCAGAGCAGAGCTTCCACTCAATGGATGCTTTAATGATTCGTCGTACGGCGAGCCGGGTGGTTAGGAGAGTTTCTGCATGTACGGCCTTTGATATTCAGGCACTTTGATATATCTATCTGCCAGAAACATCTTTCCAATAATCTCTTTCCAGTCCATGTCTCATTTACGGCTTCCTCTTAAAAAGCTGAGCTGGAAAGCAAGAGTCCTCACTTCTGCTGCTGCTGCTGCTGCTTGGAGCGCAGTGAAGACGGAAAAAATAGATTGGAGTTTGATCAAACTCACTGCATTAGCGTTTTTTTGGGGAAGGGGGGGGGATGCAATGCTTAAGTGCATTAAGGTTTGATGTTGTGGAGGTTGGAAGTGATGAGCTGGTAAAGATTCTTTATGGGTTGTGATCAGGGGGTTTTCGCTCCGTCACTGCAGGTCAAATAAATTCACCTCGATGATTTTCTTCCTCACCCAAAGTGAAGGACAAGAGCAGATGAGAGTATCCGTCTCTCCGCAGCTCTCCTGCGTAATTATACGCCTCAATTAGGGTTGATGTGTATGTGGCCTCTCTCTTTGATGTGGCTTACTTGGATGAATCTCTCTCTACCTTTCTCTCTCTCTCTCTCTCTCTCTGCTGCTGAATCAGCATGATGCACTCCTGTTTACTCGTTCACTCTCTCCTAACTACCACCCGTGACCCCCGGACTCATCACCGTAATGTGATGCAATCTGGCCTTTTTTTTTTTCTTTTTTCTTTTTTTTTTTTAATCAGACACGTTACATCCTCCTCCTCTTCCTCTCACTCACACTCGCCGCCTCTCTTTCCACGTTTTTTGAGTGACTACATCGCGGACACCTCGCTCGCTGTGTGGGCGTAAGAGGCTCTGAGGGGCCTGTGTCAAGCTTTTTCTGTCACCCCCCCCCCCCTCCAAAAAGACACAACAGAGGATGATGGGAGAGCTGTAATTTAATTACTGCTTTTCATTTTGGGGGGTGGGGGGAGACACAGTGGGGTGGGAGGATAAGGGAAGGGGAGGGGGAGTGTTGTGTCCTGAGGGAGTGTTTTGAGCGAGACCATCGGAGAGAATGGAGCAAGTGATTGGGAGCGACGGAGCAGAAGAAGAGAAGAAGAAGAAGAGGAAGCAGAGGGCAGGACTCAGGGGCTGGTGGAGAGCAGCCAAATGCCAAAGAATCACTTTGCTTTGTTTGCCTGGATGATGAGAAACACTGGCTTCTTTTTTTTAAAAGGATGTGTTTAGAAAAACAACAACAAAAAAAAAAACAAGAAGAAGAATCAAGTTTATCTAACAGCTACACGACACAAATGCCTCCAGACAAAGACTCTGTGGGTTTCAGGCGCCGAAATGCTGCATGCGTTCGTTCGTTCAGTTGTAGCTGCAGAACTCAGCCCTGTGTTTGCTCTCTGATTGCCAGTCACGTCCGAATTCTCATCAACTTTGCATTGCACTAAAAATGATCCCACATGCTTCAGAGTGCAGACAGAAAATTAGCAGAGGTAGTGTGGCATAAAGGCAAAATTCGCCATCCTGACCCGCTGTGATCGGAACCGACTCGAAATGTGCAGAAAAACTTAATTTTCTACTAAAAATAGGCTGCCCTTCCCTTTTAATTCTAAAATTAAAGATGTTAGAAGATCCTGAATGACTGAAAAATTGACTGTTGAGCCCAAAGTCACACCGTATGACTCAAATTAAAACCATGAGCCGCTTTTCCCCGTTTGCCCACAGCAGACATATCGTAATGCTAATGAAATTACATTTGTGGAAATGTGATTAAGAGGTTGCAACATGCCATCATTTCTCAACCTGCATTGCAGTATGTTAATCTATTAATGTTAGACAACGAGGATGACACAGAGGGCTTTTAGCCAGATCAATAGATGAATGTACAGAGGACTCCTCATTTCCCTCTTATCATTACCATGGAAACTCCTGGGACTATTTTCTCCCCGCGGTGACTGTGACTGTGCAGTGAACTTTTCCGTAATCTTGAATCAAATTGCTTTGCTCCCTTTTTTTCTTTTCTCTCTCTTTTTTTTTTTTATAGGTCCTCACAACATGGCGTCTCTATTTCCTGGCGCCAAAGATCCCTGCTAAGGTACTTCCTGCTGCTTGCTGTCTCTAGATATTGTGCAGAATTAAGCTTTTTTTCTCGCTGAAATCTTTATTTTGACGACTGATTCTGTGAAAACAGGTAGAAACAACGTTCAACGTTCTGGAGATTCGAGCTTTGAATTCTCATCCTGATCACCAGGTGAATTTTTCAACATTTTAACGCAGAGCTTCAGTGAACTCCACTGTTACAGTTGACTGATTGTCTGTACAGTTGTATAATACAGTGGTTGCATCACTTTGGCCTTCAAGATATGACATAACCTTTTTTAAAGCATTTATAAAAAAAAGCTACAGCGAACGTCAGTGCTCTCTTATTAACTTTTCTGCTCTTGCAAGAAGATAAACTGCTTAGTAACTGTATGAATCTTATTAAGGTGAATGAGAGTTTAGAAAGTTTTCAATCTTACTTGCTTTTATTCTTATAGTTTGGTGAAAAATGTGTATATTCTTAATTCCTTGTTGCCTTCCACTTTAGATTTTAAGTTGTCATATGAACTTAACTTATATTTTAAATGGGTGACACTTTATTCAAACACAATTCACCCATTTAGCTTTTAAAAGCAGTATAAACATCCAAGAAATGGTAAATAATACACTATAATCATAGGTGGATTAAGAAAAGTTCCCACTGAGCCAAAACCCTGGGACCCAAAGGCTCAGGGGGCCCAAAGTCAAAAGTCTAAATCATTCATACGAACAACAAAGCCCCAAAAGTCCAGCTGAAAAACTGGAGGAACAGCCGAAAGACTTACTTTAAAGATGTCACCAGAAATAAACCAGCATGATGCATTATAAGTGAGTGTTTATCAGTTGTTCTCTGACACTTTGGAGAGGGAACAGAGTTCTTCTTCAGGCGATGTGGAGAAAAATCCAGCAAGCAAGTTCAAGATAACTTCACTCTAACTTCTGTCTGAGAGATTTCTCAGAGGAGCTCATGACTCTGCTGAAGCTGGTTTCAGGATTTATAAGTTTGTAGCCCGAGTATAAGGAGATGAAGATGTCATTTCTGCTGTGGATCACTTCCTGTGGGTCAAAATGTGGAGTTATACAAAGACTGAGTGTGTACATGAAGGAATTATGCTGAAGAACGTTTTCTACCTTTGGCCACAAACTTATCAATCACTGCTCAGTTAAGATCTACTGAGTGTTTATTAATATAGTTTTCTCCATTTAAAAGGCCTTTACATTTGAATGCTGATGTGACAATAAAACACAGTTGTAATGATGTAAAATAAGTCTTTAAAGGACAAGTTATAACTGTTAAAAATGCCGGACATTAACACTTAAAATGTCAGTATATCTCCTCATAACAACATTTTAATTTGTTTTAGTTTATTAAATATTTATTTATTGCCAGTAAACTATAAATAGGGAGGTTAATTTGAACTGCTACCAAAATATTATCTTTTGTTTACTATCTCTGTATTCTAATATAGAGAGATAATTTATTTGGAACCAGAAAAAAATCTCTAAATCCACTTCTATTGAAAATTTGTTATAAAAATATTAAAATATTCCCTTTTTCTGTGCAGGTCATCATTGACACGGACAAATCCGGCTTCTCCCTGAGGTTCGAGTCACGCGAACACCTCAGTCATGTGGTCGGCCATATTAACTTCGCTCTGTCTCGAATATTCAACAACTCCATCTTCGCGTAAGTGTCGACTCTCTCCCTTTCTCTCTCTCCGATGAAAAGAAATCTAAAATAAATCACAAATCCGTGCCGCGGCGGATAATCAGAAAGTTTAAAGAAGAATGACCTTTATTTATCGTATTTACAGCACCAGTGTTTCTTTTATCCTCGCAGCCCTTCCATCTGTCATTCAGACAGTGACCTTTCCGAGGGCAGCAGGAAGTATTCGCCCAGCTCGGAGACTTCAGTGGAAACCCAGAGGGCCTGTGGTAAAAAAAAAAAAAAAAAAGAGACACTCTCATCAAACTTGGGAATTTGCACGCATGCATTCACACGCAGTCAAACACACACACACACACACAGAAACAGAGATGGAGACCACATGCACACAAATTGGCAGACTGGAAAGGAAATTGGCTCACACACTTCACAAATGGTCTCCCAGATGTTCTTTTTAAAAAGCTGTCACACAAATAAAAGATTGATAATTTGGACAAATGTTTCTGTGTGCGTTTGCCTCCACGTTTTTCTCTGCTGCTATTTTTTCGCCGAAGGAAGCAGCTGTTCGTATCAACTCATTCATTTTTTCCTCCTCCTCTCTTGTTTTTTTTTTTTTTTTTTTTTCCGCCCCTCTCAGGAGGCTTCTCGGAGACGTACTCGGCTCTGTGCGACTATAATGGCATCAGCTGCAAGGAGGAAGTGCAGTGGGTAAGAGCTGTGGGACTGTGACTGTGTCGCTGTGAGTGCTTTTGAGTGTTACGCACAGCAATGTGCACACAAAATGACGGTAAATGGGGGCGGGGGCACACACTTGCAGCACAGAGGCTCATGGGTAATTTTGCTCGCTCCTAGGATGTGGATACCATCTATCACTCCCAGGACAACCGAGAGTTTAACCTGCTGGACTTCAGCCACCTGGAGAGCAGGTGAGGGGAAGACAAGCCGTCGGACACGATTACTTCCCATCTTTGTTACCTCATTTACCTCAGTTTCATCTTTTTTTTTTTCTGCCAGGGATTTGGCGGTGATTGTGGCATCCATGGCGTACAACACCTGGTTCACTAAACTGTACTGCAAAGACCTCCGCATAGTGAGTATGGATGTTTTCTGTTTTTTTTTTTTTTTCTTTTTCTGCAACAACAGAGGAGAAGTTTCATTTAAATGTTTTCCTGTAGGGGTCAGAGGTCACCGAGCAGGTCCTGCACACTGTCAGCAAATCCTCCAGCCTGGAGGAGATCACTCTGGAGAACGCAGGGTTAAAATCGTGAGTCTTTATTTTGTATTTCATCCATGCAGTCATTCAGAAACTCTTGATTTTTCACAAGAAGATTCAGGCTGCATCATATCAGTAACGGTAGCAGCACATTTTGTCCAGGAGCTTATTAATATTTTGGTACTCATTTAACAGGAACCAATTTAAAGTCTGAAAACATCGTTCTTAAAAGAGTTTTTGGAGCCTTTTCCTCATTCTAGGGACTAAAACTCAGGATATCTCCTCCTGTGCTTCACACATTGTGACTGTTCCTTTTTTTAGTTTACCATTTGCGAGTCTCACGGTGCATTGTTAAAACCACTACAGTGCCCCCCCCCCTGTTTAAATGCCTGTCACACTTCACAGAGACTTTCCACAGAAGATGTCGGCCGCTCTCTCAGAGAATCCTGCCTCCGTTATCCACTCGCTCAACCTGGCACACAACTCACTGGACAACCAAGGTACAACGAGTCATGTTGCTCTTTTTTTTCCCCCCTTCAGGTCCAGTTTAAAGAATTTAAACCCCCCCCCCATAACATCTGTGGATTAAGTTAACTAAAGGGGTCTAATGTCTGATTTTTAATAAACATTTCTGCAAACTTCTATTTTCACACGTCCTGTCTTGCATGTTGCAGGTGTTTCCAACTTAATCCAGCAGGTTTGTCGCCTCAGCAAGGGGCTTCGTCTCCTCAACCTCTCCAAGACATCGCTCACGTCCAAAGGTTTGGTCTATTTCCCACCTTCTCTTTTCATATTCAGTCAAAATTTAATAATTTCAGCAAAGTGAGATCTCTTAAAATAACTCAACGTCTGGTACCAGAGGGCTTTACATGTTTATATCTGCTGAGAAGTTGGGCATCTGAATGTAGGGGCTTATGGGAAATGATCATCTTCCCTAGTGGCCATTAGAGGAACTGCATTTTTAGGAGATTTTGTGTTGGCTTGATTCTTTTTCTTGTTGGCTTAGTTTTCATAAATCTTCAGCTGATTGAGCAGCTCTCAGAGTTTGTGTTAGATTATAGGTTAAAGAACGTAAAAATCCCCGAAAGCCTCCGATAAATCTCCCTCCTGAAGTGCTTTGTTTCATGTCTACTGCTCAGACTCCATATTGACTTAATACATGACGCCTTGCGCAGCCCTGCAGGCGACGTGCCTCCTGTTACCGTCTCATTTCACCTCGTACCCAGCGGAGAATTTAAATATTACATTGAAGCAGGCAGACAGTGTGCATTGCATCCCCATTACATCCACTGATACCTGCTGCTTCTGCTGCTGCTGCTGCAGATGTGTATGAATAATGTAAGGATGCAAAATGTTTTGAGAGTGTTCTTTGTCTTTTAATAATGTACAACTGCCCCTCTTCCTCCCCTCTTCCTCCTTTTATTTCACCCCTCTTTCTCCTCTAGGAGTGGTGTCTCTCTCTCAGGCTCTTTGCTCCAGCGACGAGTACTCCAACTCTCTGCTGCACCTGGACCTGAGCAAGAACCCCGGGGTCCTCTCGGGGGAGGACGCCTCGGTCAGCCCATCTGGAGACAAAAAAATACACACACACTGCTCCATTTATACAACACTTTTTCCATCTCCGAATGACGTTTTTTTTTCTCTCTTTTTCTTGCCGTTTGTTGTTTTTTTTTTTTTGTAGAACTTGTATCTGTTCTTGTCTCAGCCCAACTGCCTGGTCCATTTGGATCTGTCAGGCACAGATTGCTCTGTGGACTCGGTGAGTGTTTGACGGCAGGAAAAAAAAAAACGAATGAAAATGTTTACGTGTGATATCCTAAAGAAATCATTTCTCTCTGCTCGATGCTCGGGCCCCAGATTAACTGTCTCCACCCTGTGTCTCATGCAGCTATTTGGGGCTCTTCTGAGGGGGTGTTGCGCTGATCTTTCCTTTCTGAATCTTTCCAAAAATTCCTTCTCCCACAGGTTAGTCTTATCTTTAAGATTACAACACAATAAGGGGCAGCTGCAAAGCCAAATCTAGGGAATACATCACCCTTAATTTCATCTTAAAGGCCTCATCCTCCCTCTTTCATCGTTTCCTCTTTCTTTCTTCTTTTGTCGTTATCTCCATATCTTGCTTAAGAAATGAGCTTAATGGGAATCACTGGTACACTGTGTTTCCTCTCCGTGGGTGTGTCTCCTGCCGTTTAAAAACCCTGAACTCTCCGTGCTGTCTGCATAGATAAGACTCATGAATATTTAAGCAGAGCTATCTATCATTTGACCCCCCACCCCCCCACCCCCCCCCTCGCCAAAGCGATGTTCGCTCTGTTTCTCATTCTGTGTCGGTACTCTTCGCTCAGCGCTGCACTCATATTTACCCAGCATGTCAACGGTGTGACTTCCATCTCTTCTGTGTGGCCAGCTTCATCCCGTCCCGTCCCGTCCCACTCGCTCCGTCTCCTCACTTCCACGTCTTTCATCTCTTGTGTTTTTTATCTGATAGAAAAGTGAAGGACACGCTGCCGCTGTTCCGTCAGTTCTTCAGCTCGGCCTTCAGCCTCACTTATGTCAGCCTGGCCTCCATGAAGCTGCCCCCTGATGTTCTGAGGTACTCGCCGTGCCGCCTCTTTAAACGCCATTCAAATCTTCTACCTTTCATCCATACTCTCCACTGCAGTAAAGGCAGATTTAAAGCATGTGGATGTTCTCCTCACGCCATCTCTCCTCGCATTTTCTCACACACTTCTTCTACACTCTCCGTTTCCCCAGGGCTCTCCTAACAGGGTTAACATCCAATCCTCACATCAACGACCTTCATCTGGACATCAGTGGCTGTGAGGTAAGAGTTCACATCCACATCTGCAGAGGAATCAAACCCCAAGTTAGAGGAAAAAAAGTTTGATCTTGTGATCTTGTGGTTTGTAAACCTCTGAAAGAAGAACTTTAAGTTTATGAATGTGCAGAAAAGAAATCTGTAGTCGAAAATGAATGAAAATGTGAAAGACTGTGAACATCTGAAGCAGACGACTTTGTCTGGAACTCAAAGTTCCCACACTGCGAGTGACACCAGTCACACATGAACAGACACATATAAGTCACAAGTACACATCTTGGCTCTGATTCTGCAGCCGAAGTTACCTCCACATTCAGAAAAACTCATATTTTGATGCAGTTTTACATCGATTTTCTGCACGTGACTCACAAGTTTATCAGTGACTCTTATTTGAGCTCAAATCAGCCGTTGGTGAGTCTTCTAACTTTTTACTAATTTAAAGATAACAACACCCCAGTGTAAAGTAAAACCTCTGCGCTGTAAAAGTGCAAAAGCTAAATTAAAGTGCATGCATATTTAACAAAACTGACTCAAAGTATTTAAATTAAAGTACTGATTATGCTGCAGAATGAACCAAGTGTGTAATGATAGATTATTCTTACGGATGAGTTAATGTTAAAGCAGCACTGTAACACTGCAACTGATTTAAGGTGGAGCTTTTAATATCTTTACATACTTGGATCATAATGTCTGAGATAATCACGTTGTATGTTAATTGACTTGTAACTGTAATTCCAGAATAAACAAACAAAAAAATACAGCATTTTGCTCTGAAATGTATTAAAATCTTGGTATTATTGCAAAAAATGGAGCTCCCTCTGTAAATTATTAGTACCTTAAATGTGTAGTTGTGCACTGTTTAAGTAAAAACACTTTGTTAAGTGCAGATATTAAGTTAATGTTACTCTTAAGCAGGTCAGTTTATTTATCTCCAACTTATAATCAGTTTCTGTTTATGTGCAGCCGTAGTTTCTCTCAGGTTATTTAGATATATTACAAATGTATTGACTTGTCAAGTGAAAAAAACAAAAACACTAAGCCAACATGCAGCAGAAGATGTTTTCCCTTAAACAGATCATAAGACAAGCGACGCTCGCTGTTCAACAAACCTTCTGACTGCGTGCAGAGACATAAAAAAAAAGGCATCCATAAATCTGCATCGCCGTGGAAAAATAGTGCATCTCTCTAAAGACTGAACCCAGAATGACTCGGATTCACGCCTGTGCACATGTTGCTTTTCCACTTCTCTCTCTCTCTCTGTCTGTGTCTCCAGCTGAGGTCGGCGGGCGCTGCTGTAATCCAGGAACTCTTCCCCAGAGTCTCCTCCATCGGCACTCTGGATATCTCAGACAACGGTACGGTGGCACGCTTCAACACTTCCCGCCGTGACCTTGGCTCTCTGTCCTCAGGCAGGAGATGTTTGAGTGGGCTGTTAATAAATCAGGCCGTGTTAAGCTCTCTCTCTCCGTATATATGTGTGTGTGTGTGTGTGTGTGTGTGTGTGTTGACAGGTCTGGATGCAGATCTGCTCACGGTGCTGCCTGCCCTCTCCAGACACCCGTCCCTCAAACATCTCCATCTGGGCAAGAACTTCAACATCAAAAGCAGGTGCAGCCAAAGCTCCGTGTTGCACTTTACTGTGTGTGTGTTTCTGTCTGTGTGTGTGTGTGTGTGTGTGTGTGTGAGAGAAGATGAGGGCATGTGTGCTACATATGCCAGCTTGAATATATGTGTCTGTGATTTTTCTTCCGTCTTCATAAGCGACTGCCGCTCCTCGGGGCCGACAGCTCGCCGGCAGCAGGAAATGAGTCGCACCAGCTCACCCAAACCTCGTCTCTGTGTTTGTCTCCATCTTTTGTGTCTGCAGGGTTCTGGATGAAGTCCTGCAGAAGCTGGTGCAGCTCATACAGGAGGAGGACTGTGTGAGTGAAA
>JAPZDZ010000021.1:22139665-22155009 GCA_029783805.1 Acanthurus tennentii
GCATGATATCTTACATTTATGCTTTCATCTTCAACATAAAAGTAGTGATACACACGAGAGTACATCTCGGCTGATGGACTGTAAAGAAATGATTCTGAGAAAAATTCATTTATAGGAAGTTAAATGTTTGTGTAAGGTTGCTGTCCTCATGTTCACTCACATCATCAACAGAAAAATACGGCTACAGTCCATTTACCCCCATGATAAAAATGATCTTAGCACTGCACTGTTCCAACATGGCCTTTCAAGATTGGCTGAATAGCATGTGTATAGCTGTTTTTCTGACATTAAATTGTTGAAAAATTGCCCCACTGAATACACGGTCAGGTAGAATTTTACCCGAGGAAATGGCGTTAAATTACATCCATGCATTACCACGATATAGCCCAATGTGACCCAGCAGAGTAAACTAACCCTCTCCAGGACAAAAGCTGAAGTTACTTTAAAGAAATTAATAAATTTGCGTCATTTTTTTTCCTGAAGTTCTGGAAAACAGCGTTTGTGACATTTGTTGATATTTTTCTCATAGTCACCACACTTTACTTACCTCTGCTTTGAGTTTGGATCCATTCGTCACCGCACGTTCCTCCCTGAAGCGTCACGTTCGGCCAACCTGTTGATCGAATCCACACAACTTCACGCGCGCGGAGCTCTAATGACGCAGTCAAGTGCGGAGCGCTCGAGGTGGGGTGCGTGACACGAGTCTTCATATTTCTCTGACGTGAGACAGAAACTCTCAGAAGAGCAAGAAGTCAAGCGGACAGAAACAAAACAAAACAAAACAAAACAAAACAGAGAGGAGAGGAGAAAAAAAAAAAGAGCAGAAAGGCCAGCGAGAGAAGGAGATGAGGACCTTCACGAGCCAAAGTCAGCCTGCGCCGCGCGGAGCCGCCAGCAGCCTGCAGAGCCTCAGCAGCAGCGCCGTGAGTCCCCTCAGCACGGCCAGCATCACCCTCGCTGCCCTGCTCATCCTCAGCGTCCCAGTCTGCAACAGTAAGTTCCACACAATTCCATCTTTCCTATTGCTTCCTCAGCTATTCAGGCGCAAAAAGGGACAAACTTGGCGCATAGTTAGTCTCCAAAAAATGCGGGTTAAGTTTCTCTTCAAGGCAACATTTCCAACTTTTTGCCACTAAGTTGTCCCGCTAAATAATGATAAAAAAAAAACATTAATGTGTGACAATAGACTTCTATCCATCTATCTGTCATTCTGTCTTACACATTATTTTAAAAAATTGACACAATACTTACTATAAGATAAAAAAAACAATGATCTTCCCTTCATGTATATCCAATTTTATGATTGGAAATCTTGATAATCACAGAATTAGGGAGGAAAAGCACATAAGATAAAATAAAATGAATTAAAAAAATGTTACTTACATTATTTTATCTTATCAAATAATATGACATCTATGAAGTTAAGATGTAATTAATAGTGCCTAATAAAGATATATCTCTTTACCAATTAAGTGTGCTTTTTTAAATCTTACTGTAGACCAATAATTGTGCAAAATATGTGATCTTAATAGATGGACAGATAGATAGATAGATAGATAGATAGATAGATAGATAGATAGATAGATAGATAGATAGATTATTCAACCATCAAGCCATCATCCATCCATCACTGTCATTCTGGCTTTCTCCAGGTTGTCAAACTGGCAGAGACAACCAGAGACCTCTATCTGATCTTTCAACCACTGGCTCTCTGCTTCTCCGTCTACTGTTTTACAAAGAGTCACAAATATTTAAAATGTGAACTTCAACTGACACTTTCTCCCACGATGTCAGAATAGGAGAAGTTTTATGAAGTGATTCTGTGATGTTTATGTATTCTAAACGTCGTCAGGCAGATTCTAAAAAGTAGAGAGGAAAAGACAAATTTTTTAAATCCTAAATATTTTTTAAAGACATACGAACGTGGCATGAAACTTCCATCAACTCCTGCTTACAGACATCCACTGCAAACATGTTGAAACAGGGCGTCAACAGAACATTCATATACGAGATGCTGCACATCATCACAACACATCAGGCGCAGTGACGACCTGCAGCCTCCACAGTGAAATCTAATCATGCTTCATCACTGTTCTGTCAATGAAAGTATGATATTGTTGTCATGTACGACTGTGTTATGTTAAATGTGTGTTTCTGTTTCCTCGTACGAAACTCAAGGTGCTCCAGTAGAACTTCAGCAAGCCCAAACAGATCAGAGGCAGATACTCAGCCAGGTACGCAGCTCTGTTTTATTCCTTCTTTCCTCTTCATCTCTCCTGCTCGTGCACTTCTTCATCTTCCTCTGTGCTGCTCCACAGATAGACGCTGTGTGCTCATCCTACCTCTCTGCAGACCTGAAGTTTTGGGTGAGTTAACTTATTATTTCACACACATATTACAAGTTTATAATCTTTTAACAGACACTTTTCTGGTCATTTTTTTCCAGGCATCTGATGTCTTAGGAGAACTCTGTGTCTTGATGCTGGTTCAACAGTCAAAGGTATCCCATGATCTATAAATACAAAAGTTTTACTGATGATTGCATGTTTTTCCACTCTAGATTTGATATGAAACATCTGAGTAAAAGATTATTTCTCAGTAACATTTGTGTAAAAATGTACATTGCAAGGATTCACAGAGTGATGTTGTTTCTTATCAGGAGCTGAAAGTGCGAGAAACCAGTAAAAGGGTAAGTTCAACTTATTTTTCTCATGTGATTGTCTCTAAAATGGTTAAGATAGATCTATAAAGACATGTCACATAAAGCTTAACGACAAATTTGTGTTAGCTTGTTTGCGTGTGTCTGCGTGGAATATGTGTTAGGTATCTTTAATGCACTTTATGTGCAGTTTTATTCCATTACTCTGGACCACCAGGTTCTGTCTTGTCACAGGGTGCGGTAAACATGTGAAAAGATAAATCTGGACTGTTGCATTATGTTGCACTCTCTGTGTGAGCGTGGTGCTTTTCAAATGACTGAATCTGTTCAATCGTCTGTGTAAATAATCAGGCTTCATTCCCCAAACCGACATGCATGCAGATGCAAATTCACCTTCAAAGAGAAACACTAATGGAAGCATGCAGACAAATACTGCGACGTATGGAGTCCTCATAAACACAAATGAGCTTGCCTCTCTTATTCTTTTCTCTGTGTGTTAAATGCTTATTTCCTAAACTGGAAACATTATGTGTAGGAAGGTTGGCGACAGCAAAGCCATGTCTTGGTTGCTTGATGATTTATGACTATGTTTATGACTAAGAAACAAGCGAATTGTCATAGAAACATTATATTAGTACTTCAAAATTTGTCTGCAGATATGTGAGGAACATGGAAAATGATAAATAATAAAGTAAGTAAGGATGAATAAATATGATCCTTTTTGATGTTTTGTGTGTGTGCTGAAACTACAAAAGATCTGTATAAAAGATTATGCAGGTGTTTCTTTGCATATGTAATGAAACTAGAGGGAAATTTTCTTATTACCTTACACAAGAGTCTGTGGGAAATAAGATGTGATTATTTCCACGCATTATACTGTATTTATTGTCCGTTTTATACATATTTGCTCATTTAAATTTACAACAGCATAAAACATCCCATGATGCACATTCACATGCCATAACAAAACCATATTTCTTAAATGAAATATGAAGCTATTTTGTCTTGTGCTCCTCCCCGCTGATATGTGGATACTGCAGAATGGGATGTGTTTATATCAAACACTGAGTCTGCAATGGAAACGTTGCACAGAGGAAGCATTTGTATTATGTTTTCATTTCTGTGTTCATGTTTATTAGAGAGGAATGGAGATCATCTCTGCCTCTGAAGACTCCATATCCTGTACTTTGTATTGTATGCTGGAGATTTTATTCATGTTTGTGTGTCTGGCTCTGTCTATGTGTTTGTGTGTGTGTTTGTGTGTGTGTATGTGTGTGTGTCAGACCCCTCAGTTTCACCCTTTCCTGCATCTAGTCTCTCAACTCCATACCAGAAGAGAGAGAGGACTCTTAATGCGCGTATGTACCACCCATGTCAGTTCTCTTTCCACTCTCCATTGTTTGGTTTTTTGCTTTATAAAATAACCCTAAAGCCAACTCATAAAGCAAAAAAAATTACAAACAAATATTCGGTTTTTCAGCATACAAAACCTGTATGCAATCATGGTGCAAACTGACATAAACTCCTATCTTGTGTGGCAGCTGTTCAAAGTATTCAGATGTCTGAAATGGCATTAGGATGCTCAGTTGTAGAGCTTTATATTGATTTGTATGTTTGTTGCAAAAAATTGACTCTGAAATGCATGTGCTGCCTTCAGTAGTTGATCCTAATGTTTTCCTCTCCCTGAGCTTACATGTCAATAATGCTGTTTCATATCAGGCAGCTCTCTGCGTACGAACTCTACATTAGTTGTTCTCTCCAAAGCTGCGTGTAATTATGGTCTAAAATTACTGCAAGCAACAGGTGAACTTATCTCTCATTGCTATCAAGCGCTGACATTCACAAAGTGGACACAGAGGAATTGTGTGTGAGTGTTTGTTTTGGAAAATCCAGATGTGAATGTCAATGTTAGTGTGACTGCTGTCAGCTGTAGCAAGACTGAGAAAAGGGCAAATAAGACACTCATATTCTTCTGTTCAAGTAAAATTATGTGTTTTTTTGTGTCTGCACAGGCTGAACTCCAGGGACCTGGGGGAATCCAGAGCAGAGGCTACTTCCTCTACCGGGTGTGTAAATACTCATGCCAGCAAACATAAGGAAAAACATTCCCCTTGATAATATGATGAATATTTAATTAAAATTCTTTGTTTGCACCTACAGCCACGAAATGGAAGACGATCCCTAGAGTATGAGTAAATGAGTAAATTAAAGGTAATACTCTAATTATATTTTTTGCAACTCAACACGCATGGGTGCAGTTTTAACAGACACGATGCAATGATATCTGAAAGCTTAAGGGACTGAATGAAGATAATATGGAGGTGGGTGGGGGGGTATATTCCACTGCATTATTGTAAACAGTTACACAAACTGTGAAAATGAAACAAGCATCAAAAACATTAATTTGATTTTCTACCATGCCATGCCGTCCATGTCTGTAAAGGGTGTGACTTTTTTCCCATCATGACAGTTCAATAGCTTTATAAATTACCAAATTAAAACTGACCCACCCTGTCTACCTCTTTGAGAGGGAGTTCACTTTTTGATGAGTCAAACAACTCCTCAATTTTAAAACATTCTCTTTTTACCTTAATATGCACATTAGTGGCATTTATGTAAAAAATCAAACCTTAATACGGTTCTCTATTATTGATGCTTGAGTAAGTTGTGGTAATTTAACAATTCCACTATTTTAAGATGTTTTGAGGAGAACAGTTGATAGTTATGGGGAAGACCTTGCACAAAAAGCCTAATGTTCACCTTCCCTTCCTACCCCAGTAATTTTCATACAGTCCCTAATTGCCATTGCTATCCTGTCATTATCCTAATGGCAGTAGTGATTGTTAAGAATCGAATGATCTATAGGCTGCTAACACCATGTTTATATGGAGTTACAGCATCAGAGAAGAGTTTTTTTGTCCTCGTAACCATCATCTAATCATGTGTATTAATGTGTGCCAGAGTCTCCATCTCTGAAGCTTAGTGTTCAGAGACAACACAGACCCTGAGACCCTGAGACCCGAGCTGCTGCACCACGACCGATCTGTAGACCACAGCCCTCTGCCACTGCTGTATAGTGATGTCTGAATGTACTAAAAGATTATGGTCAAAAAATATATATTAATTTGTCCAGATTTTATTTTATGTTATATGTGTGTCATTTGCATTAAAACTGCTATAGTGCGGTTGGGTGTAGTCGTGTAAGTTATATTTTTTAACAAGTTACGAATAAGAATCTTTCACTGCATCTGGAAAACATGTAAAACAGGTATAAATGAATGAATGCAAACACATAAAATCTTAAAAAGCATTATTGTGCACTGCCATTAAACACACTTGAGAAATATTTAACATGAGTGCATTTATTTGACATAAATGGCCAAAAAAAAGCTTAAACACACTGTCAACAAAAAACTCAAAATAATTTATAAGTATTTGAAATTGATCACTGTTTTGATTAATTACCGCACCAATTTTTTTCTTTGTACTGTCACTTATTATAATAATTAAAATTAAGTAAAACACTGAAAATAAACAAAAGACTAGCAAAGCTGCTTAAAGGGAATCAAATAAAAGAACTCATGCAAGAATATTAAAAATATTTAGATTGATCATGTCACAACAATTATACTTGGCTTTGCATGAGAAATCATAAGGGTCAACTTCCATTCACATCTTTTTGTTTAAATAAAGGAATAAAGAAAATGCAAATCACAACCTCTCACAGATTCATGATAAAACATCAATCCTACAACATGGAGAATTCTTTGGTTCTATTAATTCTTTCTCTAGTTTTAATTTTTTAGTTTACAAAAAGTTTACGAATTGATTTTCTTTTGCTTCCTTTCTGAAATTTTGTTTTTTTTCTACCCTGAATATGTAATTACTGTTGTCAACAGTAGATGTCACCATTACCGTCCAAATAAAGCTGATATATCTTTGTATCATTAAAAATCCAAAGTGGTTTCAGTTATATTGATATTTAAGATAAGATGCAAATGTATGCAGAGTAATATTTTTACCTATGCCCTACAGATGTTGTGTATGTTTGTCTGTATGTTAATTTGTTTTTATTACCCATGTAAATTATGGTTCACCTTTACAGGTGTGATAAGAAGATGAATCGTAAAAGATATTGATTTCTTCAGTTCATGTTGAGGTTGCAGGATTTCTCTTCTGATTGTACGATAATTCTGCCATCAACCTGACATCCTGATAAATCTCAAACATACCAGAGATGACGAATAGAGACAGAGTTTCAAAAAGGGACAGCAAAGGTTAAGAGAGGTGAATTATTAGTATTCTGTGAGTTTCTCTCAGTGTCAGTACATCATAGCGGGAGCTCTTCAGTGGATCAGCTGCATCCTGGTAAACTGCACACTGAATGTGAGCATTTTACAGAACACTGCATTTTTGGCCGTGACTCGAGATCCTCACAATGAATCCATGATTTATTGCTCAGCCATAAATAAAGATTTCATCACAGACACCAATAAATATAAATGTTTTCACAATAAAGCTTTAATAAGCTTGAGAGTCTATACATTTTAGACCAGAATAAGCTACTGTGTAAAGTGCCAGTTTTTTGGCCAACTCAATAAAATACACCACTGAATTCAGGCCATGTTGGACTTGAATCAATAATGAAAACTACCATCCAAATTGTGTCCCACGGTCCCTCAAAGTGACTCATATTACCTGAGAACAAGAGAAAAATTTTTGACAGTTTGACTGAAAATTTTTTTCACAACTGGAAAAATAATTTTAAAAAATTATGGCAAATTTTTTACTCTTGAAATGCTTTTTGAAAGATACAAACAAACATGTAAAAAAAATCATATTATAATCCTTTGCAGGCTTTACTCCTTGCCGTCAACTGAATCCATGACAAAAACAACATTTTAAGGCTGAAATAACCAGTTTGCATGAGAAGCACTGGACGCATGCAAATCGTTTAACATCAGCTGGAAATACAAAGGAGTTAAACAAAACCTGGGTTAAGAGGCAATAATGAGATAGAACACAAGCCTGTGTCCTTCTTGAAACAGCGCCACTGGCCCGTTGGTTTCCTCATAGTGGTCAAAAATGGTATTGCATCTTCTTGGTACTTTGACTGTTGCCATAGTGATGAGTACCACGCCGGAGATGGAGAAATGCTAAAATAATCTGATGGCTAATTAACCCAAAGAGCAAAGAGGGGGATTACAGTGAGAAAAACACAGTTTTACCTATTCGAATTTATTTGTTTTCCAGTCAAATTTAAATGAATAAATGATTATTTTTTTAAAAAAAGGTTATTTAGAACCCGATGCCAACCTGTCTGATATGTTAAATGACAGAATGACAATACAAGAAATAAGATATTAGCCTAGCTTTAAATTTACAGTGCTTTAATATATCATCTAAATAGGATTTGAAAATGGAATGTTTTGTCTTTTGGTCATGTTTTCTTATGTAAAAATGTTTGTGTTACCCTTTTAAACACGTTAAAAAAGATCTTACATATGAGGGAATACGTTTATGTGACTATATTTAGGCTTACGTTAAAATTGTAATAATAAAGATTTTTCTAACAGAGATGGAACAATCCTTCATCCAGATGATACTATGTAAAGTTCTTTTATTACATTTAATCATAAAAAGAAGAAAAAAGCCACACTTGACTACTTTTAAATTTGCCTCTCCACAAGTGGTTCAGTCTAAATTGTCAGATTTTACCGACACTATAATAACAACAATTAGAAAAAAAAAACTCTCCTAAAGCGGCACATATCATAGATACTTGCTTGTGACTGTCCATCCAGGTGATCTGACCAAAGCTCGTCTTCGATCACCACCCTGTGACCGGGCATGTGTGTTATCTGAAGTGTAGCGGTAGGCCCTTTTGGCTCCAATTCCAACTCCAGTCAGCTGCCTCAGCCGTGCGCAGTCAACCGTCAGCAGCGCCAGTGGGTGCAGGGATATCCCGATGAAAGGGGAGCCTGTTCGGGGTAAGTGTTAACATCTCCACCGGCGAACACCGCTCCGTATTAAAAATCGCGTATATCTGCAGACTCTGTGTGTGCTGTTGGCGTAAAGCTACAAACGGAACAGTTCTGCTTTTGCTTGTTTGGTGACAGAGACCGGCCAAAGGCCCGGTGACCCACATTCTTATCTAATGCTGTATGTTAGCTAGCTAGCTCCAGCTAAAAGTGGGTTGGCATACAGTACATTGTTGTGGTCGAGTTAAAGGCTCGCTACATTACATTATAAAGTCGCTAGCCAGCGGGGAAAAATCGGCAGTCTAATTTACCACGGATAAAGGTACCTTGGCAGACTGTGACATATTTCGCAGTAAGTGTGACAAACTATAAAGCAGTTGTTATAATGTTGTAATTAACGTTAGCAAGTAAGCTAGGTGGCGTTAGCCTCCTTGCAATCACTGCCCGTTTTGCCGGCCGGCTTCACCGGCAGCGGGGAGATAGACAGATAGATGTGCTCTGCCACGGTTTCTCACTTCAAGGCTGACTTCAGTTCAGGGGACTTAACATACTTGACAACCGCACACACCTCAAAAAAACAAAGTATTTTCTGCATCTGCTGCCTCTTTGTACGTATATGTGTTTTTTTCCGGTGTTAATTAACATTATTGGACCTGTGGCAGCTGCGTTTTCTCCGGTCTTGTTTTTTTGCATTTGTTCATTCTGCTGCTGCCCAGCCCCATTTAACAGAAAGGAAACTGAGCACACAGTCACATTACATTTCATTTTCTGTTCTATGTCGGTTATAATGATCTTGTCTGAGAGGTGACTCGGATCCTCCTCATACCTGTCGATAAAAGTCTGATGAGGATGTCGAAGATGTTTTATCTGTGAACCAGCAACATGCATATGAAATAAATAGGTGAGAGTAATGGCTGCTTCCTGTACTGAAAAAAAGTTTCACTTCAGGTTACTGAAATGTCATTAGAATAGGGTGACAAGGCAAGGTAAGGTCTTTGGTATTTGTCGATGTAAAAGTGTTTTTCACAGTTGTCAACTGAGGCAAGTAGACATACAGTAAATAACCATATTTGAAACTCTGAATCAGCCCTTATGTTTTAAAGCTGGGATAAAAAATCAGCTTTAATGTTTTTCTAATTAAGTCCTACCACAGACATGGACTTCAGTCTTTCTTTAAGTATATTAAAGCTCATACTCAGCTCAGAGAATGTCTTTCCATTCACGAATCGATGCACTTTAAGTGCACTTGATTCTGTACAATTTTAATTTATTACAATGAAATGTGGTTGGCACAATATATAATGTATTTGTACAATGGAGCTTTGATGTTAAATGTAATTATTCATCGTACTGTATTGTGATGTTTGTTTTAAAAGGTAGTTTTAGATTTTTTCGTGTTAATTTAAAGGCTACTGAAATATCCTTGTGTCATCTGATGGTAGTAGAGGAAATGTCTTAGTACTGAAAAATAAATGCCAGCTCCCATTATAATGCAGTCAGATGTGATGAAGAATAACTGGAAATCTTCTAGTGTATTTGTTTGTCAAAGTGAAAACCACCCAAAGTCAGAAAGATAGTTTCAAAGAGGCCATTGTTAATAAGTAATACCTCTCAGCCGCACTTGCACAAGATACATATTTGGTCATGAAGTTTTGCTTTTACAGAGTTGATGAAGCTGTTTGTGGCGCGTAGACGCCTTATTTTGCTGACTGCAGTGAAAGAGAGGCTGGTTCATGCTTTTCCTGCTTTTTCAGATTATTGTTTTCCAATATGCATTGTGTTTTATTGTTGCATGGCATCTTTCATGTGTCACAACACAATTATAAAGTTCGACAGTTTCACCAAGTTTGCTCTAAAGCTTAATCTGCAATCGATTTAAATTTAATATGTGTTTTGTGTATTTTAAACTGTGGTTTTGAACATCAGTGAGTTAACTCGGCAGCACGGCACCGGCAAGTTTATTTTCCTTAAACAGAGGTGGGGCTGGGAATCACATCACCCTCAGACAGGAGGGGGCGAGGGGGGATTGCACACAGATTACATTATTACATGCCACGCCTAATAATGTAATTACTATACGCCTGTCACATCAGGCTGTTCAGATACAGATACGGATACTGCGTTGATTTAGATATGATGTCTTCTGGCTTTGGGCTAATACGGTTAGCTTGAGTCATTCAGTGGGCTAATAGGAAGTGGTGGTACTACTGGTGCTGCGTATCCCTGGTTGATACTGATCCTCCATAGAGATTAGGGAATTGTTAATGGATCCTGATATTTGGAAATTGGCAGACTGAGTTTTTGTTTCAGATAAGGCGGAATAATAAGTTTTAAAAAGAGTAACTGCCAAGTCCTTGACCCGAGTGCAAGAGTTTTACATGTGAACACTGACAGTGTCTCAAGGATGACTTCTGCAGTGTCGTTAGCTCGGGGTTATCTCCCTACTGACATCAGTGAGAAGGTGTGCTCAATACAACCAAAGTGGTACACAATCCAAGTACTGGAGTCAAAGTGGAAGGCTTTCGCACGGCCCCTGAAATAGTGTTTTCTAACATTAGTAACACATAATTTTATTAGTCAGGCTGGTGCATGGGGTTGCTGCAGTCTGTCAGACCCTATCTCATTAGGTTGAAGACTTCACTGTGTTTTGACATGGCCTTTGCCGGAGATGACCCTGACTCTGACGTCATCTGGGGTCTTCTGGAGTTAAATCCCTGTAACTTTTTATTTGAAAAGGTAAATCCTAAGTATGGTTCACGCACATGAGTTGCCTATTTAAAAGCAGGGTTTGATAGGCTGGAACTCTTTCAACGGCGATAGTCTTTTACTCAAGCCTTCATCTTGAAATGTGAAGTATTGGTTAAAGTGCATCAGGTCAAAGAGTCCCAGTGCTGTTTGATATGACTTTGTTTTGAATATCAGATAAACCACATTTAGCCTTTCCTTTTTCCTAATGATATGCTTCAGACTTGGGAAATAGCATGTGACTTTGTCATGACTGCCATTTAATATGCTGACCTCACAAGTAGAGCCTTGTTATGGCTACAGACTGAGGTTTCCCGCTGACGGCCCAGCACCAGATGATTTAGAGCCGCGAGTATTTAGTCTTCTGTCAGTTCCACAAACAGGCTGTTTTCTTTAGATTTATTGCTGTTGAAATTAATACTTTTTTCTGATGTTAATCGGTTAAAGCAGAGTTTATGAGACAGCTGTTTACTTTCTTGCTTGCCTTTAAACACTATTGCACAATTTAAAAATGATCTAAGCTCAATATGATTTGGTTTTACCCAAGAGCTCTTTGCTAGGATATCATCACACAGCTGATTCTTTCCAGACTTGACTTGTGACACACCTCCTTATCGACTGACACGAGGAACTAAACTGACCAAGTTCATTGTAATAGAGTAAGATGTCATCCAGTGCAACTTTATTGTCCTGTAATTTGATTTTAATGAGTTTTTTAACAACAATATAATTTTATGGCACAATCCTTTTTTATATATAATCACCTGAATCCATCCAGCAGTTTCTGGACAGATATTTAATGTAATTTTTTTTTAAAAAATCAGCTCATTACCATAAACATAATCTGTGTGCTGCTAACATGGAGTTTGTTCCTCAGGTCTGTGAAAAAAAGCAGCGGAAGAAAATAAAATTTTTATGAGCTCATTTTGTTAATAATTACACAGACAAGAGATTAATGATAAATTCTGCTGGTTTTGCTTTACTGTTTGGCTTGTTTAAACTCTGAAAAGGAGGACATCCACTGACAGCCAAATTAGCAGCAGTGAAATCCTTTTGCTACACAGGATTGTTTCTGTCAGATTGAGCTTTGTCTGAAAACTGAGAGGACTCATCCCCTTGACGACACCGAAATGAGTTCAGAAACTTTTCATCAGATTGTTTTTCAAATTTATTACCAACCAAATTGTCAAATAATGTAGCATTGCTTTACAAATTACACTTCTTTAGAGCTATTTTCAGTATGTGAAACACTGACGCAGTAATACAAGCTGACAAGGTAAAGTGGGAGATATTGTTTTATCTTGAACTGTTAAACCAGTTCAAATGCATTACTGCTTATATGGACCAACTGGACAAAGTGTTTGGATGCACAGTGCACACACACGCACACACAAACACACAAAAAAACCCCCCAAAACACCGGCTTGTGACCCAAAATCAGACGCAACAGCCTGTCTATCGGTCAGACTCCAGCCTGCCTCATATATGTATTAGTGGGCTTAAGTCCTCCTTTAAATAGTGTTGTCATTTAAGTAAAATAAACACACCGGATATGTGTCACCTTCTGTATGTTCATGATACAACAAAACCAACACTTGCTTGTTTTTTTTTTTCGATGAGCAGTTGTTTCTTGTAAAAACAAAAAAAAAAATGGTTGACCTACATGGAGATGAAGAGCAATCGAAAACTGTCTGAAAATGCCGCTATCTAATTTTACTGCGATCAAAGAAATGGGTCAAGTATATTGTTTTTCTCTAAAAAGTGATGGGGTAGAGGTTTCTCCATCTACTCTCATCATTGATACTTCCTTCCTACCTACACTAGGCATCAGCAAATTAATTTGACTGTTTTGGAAGGTGCAGCTGAGAAAAAACAATGTAATGTGGAGATCTTTGTCATTCAAAAGAGCATAATGACTCAACTGCAATAAGGGATAAGTACCTTGGCCCAAAGAACTGAAAAAGTCAACTTAAACACATATTCATTTATTACTGAACAAATTAGTCAAGTTACTGAGTGGAAACACAATGAGAAGCATTTGTCATTTTCAACTTGTCATATGTTCTTTTCTCATATGTTAGGCTTTTGGACATTTGTGTGGATGAATTTAGCACTTTTACTTACCTTGATTTATATTTTCAAGTATTTACATCTTTTACAGGCAAAACAAGTACATAAAAAGGGCAGTTTTTTTTACAATGAATACAATAGGAGGAATTTTTCAGCTCCACATTGGAAGAGTTTTGTGTCATGCTCCTAATAAGAGCATGATTCACTGAACGCTGTGATCAGTTCTTCCATTGGAACAGTGTTTTGATTAAGTCAGTGCAAGTTTTTCTCCATGTTGATATTCAGAGTCCCAGTAAATATACTACTTAGAGAGTGTTGGAAGAAAACAGCAGGGCGTCTGCAAATCTATTGTACCGCAGTACAGAACCATTATATTGTCATGACCAGTAATATAAACACCCATTTACGACACTGTCCTTTATCATGACAAGGGTTATGAAGTATTCACTTTTTGGTTTTACACACCTCACACACCTTTAGCTCAATTTTTGACGATAATGTCGCAAAGTAGCATTGCATTACAAAACAGTAATTTTAAATAATAATGCACTTTTAGGAGAAGATGCTCATTTCACATCTCCTGGAAGCAGACCACCCTTCTCAGCTGATGGCTAAGAGATGTATGAATGTGTGAGAGTGTGTGTGTGTGTGTGTGTGCGTGTGTTCAGAGCTGCTCTCTTATTTCTGCAGTGCTGTGGGAGGCTCACGATGACCCAGATGTTTTAGTTCTGATTCAGTAATGTGAGTTTCTTAGCTGTAAGCTGCTCATTTGCAAATGAAGCCTTTCTCTCTGCTCAACAGGTGAGGAACTTGGACGAGAGTTGACTGCAGACTCGTCCGTCATGAGGTGAAGCGGTTACTCGATTAACCATCACTCAAAGACAAAAGGTAAGACGTGCTGGACTTCACTTATTGAATATTGATGTATGTTGCGGCAGTGGACTGTGTTGGGCTCAGTCAGATAAGGAGATGGACAATCATGTTTAATAAAATCCGGCCAAAACTGGAGGTATTACAGAGACATTATTCATCCGTGTTTCAGTAATGCTCTATTTTTGATCTACAGTCTGTTGGTGTTTCTCCTGAATATAAATGCATATGGAATGGAAAAGGTGTTGACTGACTCACCCGAGCATTTCGGATTGTTTTCTCATAATTAGATGCTGTTGTAGAAATGGTAGAAAAATAATATTCTTTGACTGCATCTACTGATAACCTCGATTAATTCGTGCTGCTAGTATTTCTGTGTTTGCATTTCTCTCAAGGTTCAGTAAAAAAAGTTTAATTTTTCTACTCAACATCTGAACATAAACCAAACATCTGCTGATAATTATAATAACCTTAACCCGAGTGTTAAACATCCCTTATTAAAAGTTAAATAGTAAAATATTATCCAACAAGACCTAATGTATATATTAGACTCAGTTTTGAATGTGATGCTAATAATAGCTTCTTTTTATTAGCACATTTAACCAGAGTTTGTGTTGGCTGGGGAAGTATTCAAAGGGAAAATGTTTGTTTAACATGTATATGCAGTATTTGGTCCTTGTATTTTTTTCTGGGGGTGTTTAGAAAGAATAATTTATGTGCAAGTGTAATAGTCAAAAATTTGTTTTATACTAATGGAAAAGAAAAAATAATCTACGTTTCAAGGATTACATACTTTTTTCTATTCTATTTCTGTGATGCACTGTTAGGTTTAGTTATTTTTACAACAACTCTCTCCAGACGTAAAACCATTAAGATTTCTAGGAAACTCTATCAATTTAATTTTACACTCCTGCAACTTTGTGGGACTCACAGTAATAATTATCGTTTCTTGTGGAAAAAGTTTTGTTCTGTAACTGGACCATTATAAAGGGACACATAACTGTCTTGGTCAGGTACTT
>JAPZDZ010000021.1:22229200-22240830 GCA_029783805.1 Acanthurus tennentii
AAACTTAAATTGGCCCCCGAAAAAGTATCTCCTTCATAAACAAAGATCTGAACAGTTGGAAGTAATACTGACAATAAAAGAGTAAAAAAAAAAAAAAAAATAGAAAAAAGAAAGAAACAAAAGCTGCATTTCGGTGTGTGCGTGTGTGTGTGTAGTGATGTGTAGTTCAAGTGCCTCAAGTGCTTTTTTTTCTGTGACAGTTGCAACAGCCAAAAAGAAAAACAAAAAAAAAAAGAAAAACGCTTCACACGTATTCATGACAGAAAAAAATAACAAAGAATGAGGAAACACAAAATGTAAAAAGAAAAAAAAATCTCCAGTAGATAGAAAGAAACAGTTTTATATATTGAGTGTTAAAAAAAACAATCTTTATGAAATGTGTAGGAAAAATGTAACTCAATAAAAGGAAAAACAAACAAACAAACAAAACAAAACAGATAACAGTGTAACAATGTAACTTAATGACAGAGTAACAGTTAATGTCCCTCCACCCTCCTCGGTGCCTCAACGTTTCTCCTTTATGAGAACGGGAGTATTAGTCCAACTGTCCTCCCTGTAATCAGTAGGCAATAACAGTGATAAAAATGATAAAAGCCATTCTTCCTTTTTTATGTTCTTTCTGGTAATAGCTGGCAATCATCATTCTGTCTGTAACTGGTGACAACAAACGTTGCTGGTAGCGCAGTGGAGGGCGGTTGCAGTGGTTGGGTGGTTTGTGGCGGAGAATTACAGGCACTTAATGAGGCAGCCAGACAGATTGGGTGGGTCCTTACACCCATTGGGCTGTGAGGGTTGTCCCCTCCAGGAAGACCTCATGCTGGGCCAGTAAGGGCTGAGTCGGAGGGCTGTTACTGCCGGTGGAGTTGGGGCTGCGACAAGCTGCACTCTGAGAACCGGGCTCCTCCCTGGCTCGAGGCATCACAGGCAGCTTGGAGCTGAAGTTCAGATAAATCTGAAGATAAGGAAGAAGTGGTGGAGAGAATGAGGAGAAATGGCAACACAGTTTGTGATGCTTGTGCGGTTTCAAACATCTCAATAAAAATGTTCTCATCTGCACAATTTATAGGTTCTTGTTTCATTTATGTGTTAATATATCATTTCGAATACATAAAGAAATTGTTATACTTTTAGAAAAAGTAGCGCCAGTTTCTTGCTTGGAGTTATATGAGCTTAATATAATATATATTTTCCTTTAATTTTGAAGGTCGATTAAGTTAGCTTAGCTTAGCATATAGACTTAACCTTGCATGGCAGCTGGACTGCTGAAAGCTCAAGTCTGAAATCTTGCAGGTCCATCTCAAAAAGCCCTGGCTGGATTAGTTTGTGTCTGAATATGACCCACCAATCAGTGTTCTTTGAGGAGAAAGAGGTGGCAGCTATGAACATGATTTAGTTTTAATAAAAGCGAGACCCAGCCTAGAGCTTGTAAACGACGGTGGTGTTAAAGAAGTTACCATGTTTAGCAGGTATAAAGATTATCATGATCCCTATCATAAGTTTAGATAAAGAACAAAAATAAGCTTTTTTTCCCTTAACACAAAGCATAGGAACACTCATGGCAATCCATTTATTCTAGTTGACATATTCCAGTGAGCAGCTGACACACTGCTGCAAGCCATATGGCAAAGAAGGAATAATACGCTTAAAGTTCATCTGAATGTGTTTCATCTTGTTTGTTTAATCTGTACATAACCAAAGTTGTAATTTAGAAAAAAAGTCAAGAACATAATCCCCTCTTAAACCGCAACTTGTCAGCTCTTCAGTTTGATTTCTATATGGATTAAACAAACAAGATATAACATGTTAATTTTCAAGCTTCAAATGTGAGAAATTTCGGATGAAGTAAGCCCGGTGTCTATTAGTCTTGGTTTAGCCGTAAGCTCCGGCATACATTTTCTGTTTTTGTTTGTGGAGGCTCAGAATTGGTATCAAGGGTTTTGCATGAATCACCCCCCATCAGGTTTCGCCTCTAGGACCTTGAAGTCAGTTTTATTTCACTACCATGTAAACCTGCTGAAAGTCAGTGAAGCCTTCTGGGATCAATCTTTCAAGGAATGTAATATTTGAACCTTGTGTAGTGAAAGTAGATTGCACCAAAGAGCTGCAACCTACATGCTTAGTGGCATCCGACAGCTGTTGTTCGATCCTTTCCACGACCTTCCTGAAGGGGGGTCTGTTGAAGGGGTCAGCATCCCAGCAGGACCTCATGATTTGATACCTTCACAGCAGCATACAAACACACAAAAAAAACTTTTATTGGCCTGCAGTTATTGCACCCCCCCTGTCTTTTTTGGAGTGTATATTGTTTTGTGGTGTCAGTTCCACCTAAAAAGTTTTACCATGTTTTAGTTACGATCACAAAAAGCCAAATGCAACAGGACGAGAGAGGGCTGCTTTTCAAATCCCCCACACTGCATTCTTTATTCGCCTCACCACCTCCATCCATCCAATAACACCACGTCTCCTGCACTCCTTTCATGCACATTCACATTTTACTTCAACACCCTTTACACACACACACACATATTTCATTTCAACAAAGACTCACATTTCACTGGGTGCAAACTCTGGAGCATCCATTCTGTATCCTTCTTTTATCAGTTTGTAGAACTTGGCGTCCACAGGCATACGAGGATATGGACTGCTTCCTGCATTCATTGGAGATATTTAGTTACATTACGCACCACCTAAGACACACAGATGGCAAACCAAAACTCCCTCACAGTGGATCAATAGACAAACCTAGTGAGAAGATTTCCCAGAGCAAGATGCCATAGGACCACACGTCGCTCTCAAACGTGTACACACACTCAAAGATACTTTCTGGGGACATCCATTTCACCGGCAGGCGAGCCTAAAAAGAGAAAAAATAAGGAGTGTGTAAGGAGATGGAGAGTTGAACTCAAACCTGAAAACTTTCCCTATATTTTTTAAAATTTTCATTTTTAACTGCAGCTTGGGTAAAACAAGTTTGTCAATGTTGCTAAAAGAACAGATTGTACCAAATGTGAGGTATGCAGATGCTGTTTGCCGAACGATTTAAAAACACACAAAGCTCAGTCCAACTGCAACACCCACAGCTGGTTTAAAACAATTTAAGAACACAAATTTCTCACATGTGACAGACCGCAATTAGGTCATCATTTGTCACAGACACACACTTTTAACATCTTATAACTAGTCATTTAGATATACTACTCGCTTGCCAAAAGCCGCAATAACAAATTTAATGTTATGGGTGTTATGTCTTGAGGCGAATGATTTAAATAAATTGTTATAACTGTAGCAGATATAACAGATAAGATAGCACAGTACAACTGAAGCGACTGCAGAGAAAAACAAGCTAAAAGCGAACTTGTCACTCAAGTTGTGAGAAAAGTTTTATTAGGTTATTGCAGCTTTTTATCAGTTCATTTTGTGCAAAGTTCCTCTGTAATGTGCAAAATCGTTAGTGTGAACACCAACAACACAACTGCAATTTGTGTTGTATAATACATTTTTATGAGGCCAAATGATTTAATTGTCTCGTTTGATCTGTTCTTTATCATGTATTTAGATATAAAGACATATGTGCGCCAGAGATGTTATTTTCTCACATTTAAAATCACTGATATCCTATTATGCTAACCTAGCTTAAATGGTACAGTTTAATTTAAACATAATGTATTGGAAATGTAAAGTTCAGTGTTATTTTAATACAACTGAAATATACAGGATATTACAAAACACTAGAGTGAAGTGTTAACCAATTTCCATATGACCCATTTTACTCTTCTCTTTATCCTTCAGGTCAGCAAGCTAACATTACATTTTTCTTTTTGGTCAGTTAACTACGCAGCACTCGATAGGTGTAAATATATGGCCAACTTATTTCAGCTGAAGGTGCTTGTGTGGTGCTAAATTGAGTTATTTGTTTAACTTTACTTGACACATATGTTGTAACCGGGCTAATTTTGAACATACAGATAGCTTGAGGTTCCAGGAAAAGTAACATTAGGTAAACTCTTCCAGAAAGTAGGTAGTGACGAGCAGCTGGACTTGGTGTTTGCTTTTGTACGTCTGTTGTTTAACAACATCCAAACTTAACTGTGCATGTGCTTTCAATTTCGAAATTTGCATGTTGCCTGAAGGATTTATTTTAGCATGCAAACAGCTAAAATGTTCTTTCTTGTGAATAAGAACAGAACAGTCCAGGAGGAGGAAGTGTGCTTATGCAATAACTCTGACAAGTAAAGAAGTAAAGTAGAGATAAGCTAATCAGAGCTCCATCAATAAACTAATTAATTACTTTAACCAAAATCAATCTTCACTTTTCCAGAAGTACAAAATTAAGCTAATGTGGAAGTGCCAAAAAGTGACAATTGAGGCTAGCAACAAAAGCAGATCAGTTTCCTTCTGTTTAAGTCTCTCTAGCAGATTTTCCTGTTCATGACAACTGAACAGAGGATGAATTTTTTTATATAGCTCACTTATTTAAATTATATTAAGGATAATAGTTGAGTGTATTTAAAGGTGTGATCACCTGAAGTGACAGCTAGCTGCTAGCTTACTGTCAGACATCAACTTTAGGCATAGCAATAGATGAGAGCAGCACATCAGAGTACTTCACTGCCGTCCCTTCTGGCTGAAATCTGTCTGGCAGTAGACACTGTGCAAATTCTGAGGTCTTTGCTAATTATGCCAAGTAGATGTTGTTCCCCTCAGTGACATTTTAAAGGTTTTTTTGTGATAGGACAAGTCTGTGACTGGCAGCTGCATCATGAACAGACTGTACCCTATGTCAGGTATGCGCACTTTCTTCGCCTGAGGATCTACAAAGACAAAGAGCTCATCCAAACATCTGGGACACACACATACCTAAAAAAAAATGCGAAGACACACGACTCGAGCACGTGACTAGTCGCTCTCAGTCACCGCAGTCATAATTTTTCTCACACATAGCAATAACCAGTCATTAGGAATACCACCTATTTACCACAATTATAATGTGTAGGATGAAAGTGTATGAAGATGTCAGTTTAGGGGATAGTTGGTTTTGCAGTGTGACAGCTGCAGGTACTTTCCAAAGTGAATTGTTTGTAAATGGTGTCAAATTAGCTGAGACCTTAGTAAGTACAGTATTGTTTGCTTCATATTTTTAAAAAATGGACAGTAATAAGCAACTGGCTTGTTGTTTGGATTGGTTGTAGATCATTATCCAGACTAAACTGTGTGTTTTTTGACTAATAGATTTCTTTTATCTAGACTGTACATCCTTTTTTTCTAGCAATCACATCTTAACAACCTAAATTTGCTTCCCAGTGAATCAGAGTTAGGGTTGTTTGACCCTGATTCACTGTCTCTAAGGAGGAAGTCTGCAAACATGGTTGTTTTTACAAGCAAAGAAATTACGGATTAAGCAGGACCATGCTATTAAAGAAAATGGATGATTTTGCAAATTGAGTCAGACAGGTTCAGACCAGGATATTGAAAAACACAGTTTGATTTAAGACAAGAACAGCATGGTGGAGGGACTTTTGCAAAATCTGGCACTGGATAAATCCTGTGTTTCATGTTGAATTCATAAATATCCCGTCTTTAATGCAGACTTACGTTGCCTTTGACTACATAGTTAGAGTCTGTGGTGATGTCTCGGGCCAGGCCAAAATCACAGATCTTTGCCACTCTTCCTTGAGTCAGCAGGATATTTCTGGCAGCCAGGTCTCTGTGGATACACTGCAAAACAAAGACACCACTGCCTTTAATATCTTATGATTCATGACGAATCCTTTATGTAACGTCAGTGATGAATGAAGTGCTTTATCTAATGCAGCTTGGTACTGAATTTCCACATTTGAATCTGTAACACAAAACCACTGACACTGATACATGAGCTTGCTGGTCACAGTATCTTGCTTCCACAACTTATACATTTTTCAACAGCATGCTCCAACATGCGTTTTAGATCCGTTTACTAGCTGTGAAGACACGATCCACGCTTTGTGTTTGTGTGGAAATTTACATCAGGGTGTTATCCAAAAAATCAAGTATGAGAGTTGTTCTTAAATGCTCACATTTTTGGAGACTAAGAACTCCATGCCTTTGGCCACTTGGTACGAGAAGCTGAGAAGGTCCTCGGTGTCCAGAGATAAACCATCCTCGTCAAACATCTCACTGTCTTCATCTCCTTCGACGTAGGAGCCACCTGAGAGGACAAATGGGACTGGTATTATTTCTCTGAAGTGGCTGAAAGTCAACTTCAGCTGCTTCTTTGTGTATTTTTAAGACTGAGAATTTGATGAATGGCTGGCTCGCTTGCCTTTGCGTAGCGAGCGCCTCTTCTCAGAGGACGAGCTGAGCGGCGGGTTGCCAGCAGCAGAAGGCCTCATGGTCATGTAGCCGTTCAAGCTGTCACTGTGAAGAGGAAAGGAGCAGTCTGGTCTCAGCTGAGCACAGCCACACATAGGCATGCTGCCGTCCAAATACACTCCTCCTACGCACGTTCTGGATAGTAAATACTAGTACTCTCTTTTCCCTTCCACACACACACATGCAATAAACCACCTTTTTACACACACAATAAAGAACCTTACCCAGCTGCGTCTCTTTGCAGAGTGACGTTGCGGTAGTAGCAGTCTTCCTCGTGCTTAAAGCAGATGAAGGATTCCCTCTTTCTGCGTAGAAAGTTCAACAAGTCTCCAAAGCAGCAGTACTCTGTGATCACTAATGTGGGGCCTGAATACAAAAGGAACATGCCCTATTATCATCTCCTTCCTAACAAATGACTCAGAGTTTTTGTTAAAAAAGATCTGTTCTTTGGTGAAATTAAGCACTTTAGTAACAGTGAATCACATCAATAAAAATGATCCCCTTAAATCCCACCAACAATCTTAGCTATGTCTTAAAAGGCAACGCAGGGCAACATGGCTGCCGCACCTCCAACAGTGCAGGCTCCCAGCAGGTTGACAATATTCATGTGGTTTCCCAAGTAACTGAGGACTTTCAGCTCTGACATCAGTGCCTCTTTCTCTGTGGAGTGAGCGGTTGCTGTGGGAATAAAAAGAAAATATTGAAACATAGAAAGCAAGCGTATAAGGACTAGAAGTAAGTTGAATTTGACTATGAATACCTATCATAATATACTATTCGCACCATTGAAAAAGAAAAATAAAGAACAAAACGGTTGTTGCTTGAGGCAAAAAAAGATAAAAAAAGCACCCTGTGTTTTATGTTCATTTGGCAGGAGCGTGCAAACCACAAAATAAAAGATAATTGCCTCAAAACCTGCCCGAACACCTGCAAGTATATCATTTATTTATCATTGCTAAAGTGCACTGCTACTATGCACATTTGCCTCATCATCAAAAATAACTAGCTACGCTCTTCTCACTTGATTTGCATGTGTGTCGACGCCGCTTACATTTGAGCATTTTCACAGCCACCGTCATGACCGAATCTGCTTTGGAGAGTCCATATGCAGTGGCTTCCACCACTTTCCCGAACGCTCCAGATCCCAAGGTCTTCCCTGGAGACAAGAAGACAGACACAAAACTGTTATGCCCCATCCTGTTTCACTCCCAAGCTGGCCCAGTGCCAGCCTTTCCTTGGACAAAAGCAGTGTTAGCCCGCGGGCTGTGTGTGCAGGCACCAGGACACGCAGGATCCTGTTTGTTAAAAACAACACCCAGAATATGTCAACAATATTATGTTTGCCGTGAGGGAGTGGGGTTTCATCATTAATGAGCTGTGGAACCGGTTGGTCCGTAATGACCACAGACATGGCTGCAAACCTTAATGCTGTGTCCATATACACAGAAAACAGAGCATCTGTCAATCAGCATTAATCAGTAGCCTGAGGGGGGCGGTGGTGATGTCATGCCGACTGCACTGTTACGCTTTTAACACAGACACAAACCCCCACTTATCTGCACATGTCTTTGATCATGCAATGATTTACACCAACACGAGAAAACCAGGACTTCTCTGCATTAAAGTGAACAAATGACATATTTATAATAATAATAATAGTTACAATGGAACCATTGAGGCTTAATTTGATTGCAAATTTGAGTGCAGGGTGCTCACCAAAACGCAAGTTGTTTCGAGGAAACTCCCACTGGTGATCGTACGGGAGCTGGGTGGGGTCAATGTACACATAGTTGTTCCCATGGATGCCTTCGATTACTTTCCACTGAATCTGGTATTTTGGTTTCTGGTAAAAAAAAAAAAAAAACAAGATAACAAAACTAATCACAAACAACCTCATGGGGGTTTCAGCGTGCTCTTCTATTTTTCTCGACTTCTGATAAATGAAGGTGTGCCATGCGAGAAGAGAACAGATCTGTCATACCTGCATGTACTTGTAGAAGAGCATGATGAGGAAGAAACAGAGGATGCCTGCTGCTGAAACCGAGCCAATGAGGAGAGGGGTGAACAGATCATGGGGAACAGTCCTCTCTGATGTGAGACAGATTTGAGCATGTTAGATACAAAAACAACGGCGAGGAAGTCAGTCAGGGTTTTTTTTTTTTTTCAGTGGTCTGCCATGTTTACACTCTAAATGACATTGCAAAGGGGCATTAAGGTAAGCAGAGAGGGCTAAGTCACACTGAAGCCCACTCCGGTCAAATCACAGCAAAGCTAATCCAATTATACGTGTCTACAGACTGTGCGGCTTTTTATTTTACCCCAAATTCCAATTTCATTTTGTTTAATTGCTTAAAATTGGTGTTGACAACTGAGAATTTTACTGACTTTGTGTTGCTTTTATAGCTGTGGTGGCGAGTAATTACTTGTCATCAGGGTCGTGTTCCTTTGTGGCTGCCTGTTTGTGATGCCTTATTGTTTTGCTCCTCTGTACTGTGGGGTGTAATAAGCTCTTTAGGGATAAGAAGCTTTCTCTCCACTTCAAATCTGAGAATGCAGAGTCTGCAGGAACTAATCCCCTGTAAACCTGTCAGTGGTTTCTAAAGCTCCATGTATTCTCTGCTGCAGCTCACTGACACCTCTTGAAACCTCCCACAGCCCCAGAACGTCCAGCACCGCCAGGACTCCTACTGCGCTCCACACTCTCAGCGCCTCCGCCTGGTCTGCTGTTACTCTGTGAGCCACTAAAAAATCCTGGGCACACGCTCCCAAAGGCCTGTCTCGCCTGGCCGCAAACACTCCTCCTCCCTCATAATGCTCGCCCACACACCCGCTGTAGCCGCCGTTAGCCCCCCATGTCCTCCAAAACCCCCAGGTCTGCAGGCTCAGGCAGGCACAACTTTGCTGCGCTTTCAGTTCCTGAACTCGTAACACTTTGAGGACATTGTACGGCAGATGGGCAGGCCGTTAGAACTGGGAGGATTTGGAGACATAAAGTAAACAATGGACTAAAGCTAATTCCTATCTCTAAGCGAAAAACACCTTATCGTGGCCAATCACGTCTGAGGTATCCCTCCCCGTTAGTGTTTACTTGACACATTAGAGACGACAAAAGTAGTTTTGAGACCACATTTATGGGTTAATCCTCAGTAGATTTATGCTTGTAGTAAATATTTGGAGCTGAGGATTAAGACCCATGTGGGGTTGACAGAGGGGCAGTGCTGCTAAGATAAATGTATTTTTTCAGTCCACAGAGCAGGGAGTCACTGAGATTACTCAGGTTTGAATCCATAGGATTACTAGGTTTGAAGGATGCAAACATCAGGTGGAAAAAGGTCTGCAATTTAAAAAAGAGGACGTTTTCTCGTCTGTGTGTCCTCTCTCGTACAGTTGACTCTGTTGCCCTTAAGTCTAATCTGAAGGTGAGGACATACAGGGGGGGATTACATCAAACCAGCAACCAAACATGAGACTGACAGGCGCCCCCTTCTTATATCACATGACCTCTATTCAGCTGTGTTTGTGTGTGTGTGAACTACTTTATTTACACGAGCATACATGCATGCATGCTTGTGTGTGTGTGACATCAACTCACCTCTGATGGAGAAGAGTGTGTAGGCCTGCTCCCCCTCCACCGTCGCCACACATTCAAGGGTGCTGAACCGTCCCCTGCTGATGTTCACCCGACTCTCCACCTCCGTCTTCCCAAACATGGGGCTGATCAGCGTCACCGTGATGACATTCTGCTCCTCCTGGGTGGCATTCACTTGCTGGGAGCACCTACAGGTGGAAGATTATACAATGTTGACAAAGGGCTGAGGGGATCACACTTCCATTCTTTTTAATTGTCCCCAGTCAGAACAGTAAGGCATCGCTCCCAAAGGTTTATGAAAGACAAACATTCCTTTTCTAAGTCTTGAGAGCACTTGTGTGTGTGTGTGTGTGTTTGAATAATTTACATGATATCCCCGACACATGCTCTCATATTTCAGTACACTGCCAGGTGTTAGTTTCCCCAGAGTTTGAATGCATAGTGAGAAATTCCTCGTGTGTTACAGGTGAAATGTTTAACAACAGTCATATTTCACCGCTCGACGCCATAAAAAAGCAGCTGTTTGCTCACTGGTCACATGCTCGGCCGGGTCACATCAGTTCCTGTTTCTGTGCATACATTTGCGTGCCTGTATGTAATTAGTATTAAGTGGATTTAAATATAATTAAAGTTTGGATAATCACTCATGATTCATTGCCTGTGCTGCTTGGGATTGGTGTCGCTATAGTAACCAGGTGCTCCTCCTTCGTCACACTTTATGTTTGACACGAGATGAACCGCGTCCCGCTGTATCCGGGCGGATGTACCCTGCCCCTGCCAATCACAAGTCAATTTGTTCCAATCCCCTGTCACATGGCGGGGTCATCTTAGCCCTGTCAACCAATCACAAGTCAGCCCCTTCAAATCTCCCAATCCCTCGTTCCGCCGTCATCATCGTTCCTGGTTCTATCCAATGTGTCTTTACTGTGACCTCAAGGACCCTCCAGATGCACCTCGCCTGAGTTCTTTGAAGGTTAAAATGTGAAAATACAAAATAATTCACAGATCTGAAGTGGTGGGAGGAATGCCTTCCAGTAAACGGGTGGTGCACTGAGCAAACAAGGGGGAAAATCCCTGATAAAGCTCCAATAAAATTCCCAACACCTCCCACTTACTTAAACACCCAGACCTACATGTCTCACAATAGAGAAACTGGGTTTGCTAAAAGCATTTTGTTTGTTTGCTAAAGCATGACAGAGCTGCTTTGGGTTGTGGTTTGACAGTTTCTCCTTTTGTCGAGTCTTTTGTTTGGAGAACTGATGACTAGTCTGCTTAATATCACTTTCTAATCCCTGTAATTTATTTAGGCTGCAGTCTCCAAAGTTCAGTGCACTTATGACAAAAAGCCAGCATTGTTTCATGTCTTTGCTATTTCCTTTTTATTCAAAAGTCTGGTATGAATAAAAAGTAAACTTTTACCAGTGAATATGAATAAGTGTATTTACTGCATTTGTCTCTCTTGTGTTGTTCCATGTGCCCATTAAAAGCTTATTTATAACTGTTCGATATTTCTCTTAATTTTCTTTTTGCTAAACAACAATTAGTTCATGTTTATTGAAAAAATCAAGTTTATCAATAAATAATAAACACTCAAAGACTCATTAGGACTGTGAAGGTGTGGTTTGATTGTCCAGACTTTGACCTGGCAGCATAAGTAAGTAACCGTCATGACTTTTATTACTTAATTCTGATC
>JAPZDZ010000021.1:22280426-22292486 GCA_029783805.1 Acanthurus tennentii
CCCCCCCCCCCCCCCCCCCCCCCCCCCCCCCCCCCCCCCCCCCCCCGAGCCAGTGGTCACACATGTTAGATGGACTGATCACATCGATCGCACATGTGGCAACATGTGTCTGTCGTCATGACGAATGAGACGCTCACAGTGAAACACAATTTAAGAGACTCTTTCTGTGTCATTTTAACAGTTAAATCTGCAGGGTGTCCGGGTTACGGTGACCAAAAGGGCTGCTGGGAAGATAACATGGAAGTGGGGGGTGGGGGGTGGGAATGGGGTCCAGGCAGTGGTTAAGAGGGAGTAAGAGGAGGTGTGTGTGTGTGTGTGTGTGTGGGGGGGGGGGGTGTTGTGGCTCATCTGGAAGGAGCAAATGGCCTAACGATTTCTTGTTTGCTGGAATTAGCTGTCAGACTAAAAGCCCCCTGCTTACGGCCCCCCCCTCCTATCAGCTGTCTCACTGCAAACTCGTCATCCGACAGCTGCTGCGACACTGACAGCTCAGAACACACACACTTAGAGAGCCTGTCGCACCCTGAGCGTCGGGAAGCAACTTCAGAGGAAACAAGGTGGAAACAACAACATCTAATGTCAGTTTTCAAAGCTGAATAACGAGGAAAATTACCTCACAGGAAACAATCATGGATGAAAAGTGTGTGTGTGTGTGTGTGTGTGTGTGTGTGTGTGTGTGTTTTCTTACCGTTAGACACCAGTTTGACCTCCCTGCTGACGGCGGCCATCTCATTCCTGGCCAAGCAGCGCACTGCCAGCGTGTTTTCCAGATGGCCGAACATGACCTGGCTCTCCAGGTTGTTGTCCTCGTCGAAGTGTGAGTCCATCGTGATCTCCGTGGAATTGGCGGGGAGAGGCGCCCAGGAAGACGAGTCGTTGGCACAACTTAATGGGAAACAAAGGAAGTTAGACATACGATCAGCTGTAGTTTCTGCATGTGTGTAAACTGAGAGGCACTCCTGCTGCTGCTGGTTGTGTTTGCATGGTTGAAGAAGACTGAACTCACTGTTTGATGTTCTTGCAGATGAACCACTCCACCACAGGAGTGGGCTGCCCTCTGGTAATGCACACCACAGACTGGCCTGCAGCGGAGCCATGGTGGATGTCCATCAGGTCCACAATGACTGCAGGCACTGTGACGTATTCATGCAGAGAGGAGTGCAAATATGTGAGAAAAAGACAGTAACTGAGGCTGAAAGGTTGTGAGAGCAGCATTCTAGGAAATAAAGATAATGAATGGCATGGTGCATTCCTCTTTCTGACCTTTGACCTCCAGGAGCAGGCCGACGCTGCGAGTCAGGTCTCCATTCTCCACTCTCATGGTGTAGTTGCCGCTGTCCTCCTCTTTGGCACGAATCAGGGTGAGAACGCTCATGTAGCTGAGCAGAGAAACAAGAAACTGTTCACACTCGTACTAATGACAGGCCCGACCGAAGTGTGGGAACTTTAACTCTGAGCTTGTCATTAGCTCTGCTGTCGTTAGTCGACCACATGCGTGAGCCTCACCTGGTCTCGCTGAGCTGCCGGAGGCTGGTGGAGATCTCGGCCGTCACGTCGCTGAGCGGGATGCCGTCTTTGAGCCAGGTGACGCGAGCGCTGGGGAAGGAGCGGATTTCAGCCCTGAACTCACGAACCTCATCCAGCTCTGCCGATTCATATTCACTGAACTGCTGCTGGATGGACAAAAACTCACTCTCTGTTTGAAAAGAGGAGAACAATTATTCATTTACACTGAAAAAGAGCAGAATTTATTAAATAATGCATCATTCTATTCACTGTGAATAACTAAAATGCAGTTTCATACCAAAAACACGAATGGCCAGCTCCTTTGTCTGGCTGTCATTGGTAATAATATCAGTGATGGAACAAGAGTAGATGCCGCTGTCCTTGGTTGAGGCCTGTGGGATTGTCAGGGTGTAAAGAATCTCCTGATCCCTCTTGTTCTCATGCACCGTTTTGATGGCACGATTAGCCTGTCAAACAAAACACAAACATCATCGTGAGATCCATACCAAATCAGATTCAATCACTTGTTGTCCTGCATTTGAAGACTTGATTCCTCACCACTTTGCCTGGATATTTCCAGCGGTCCTCCAGAATCTCAGATCCCCGGGCCAGACAGGTGACAGTGATGGTTTCTCCCACCAGCAGAGCAGTTCTCTTAGCTTTCAGCTCAACATGCAGTGCAGCACCGCCTGAGATGCAAATGACAAAGTCAAAATGTCCGTTGGAAGCAAAGATCCACTAAAGAAATAGCAGAGCTGCCAGATCAGCCATATACATCCACTGACTCACACTCACATGTTCCCAAAAACACACACCTGTCCAGCCGTGGACGATGTATTCCCCGCTGTAGTGTTCCTCTCCGTTTATGAGGGCCTTGCAGACATATGTCCCGGCAGTGAACACTCCCAGAGCTCCCCTCTTGCTGTCGTAAACACAAGGCACAGGCTGCTGGGTATCAACGTTAACCAGGGTCACGTTGGCGCTGGGATCAGACACTCGGCACTGGATCTCCATCTCCTCGTGGTCGGACAGGACGTGGTTGCCAAAAGGCACCGGCGATGGCACAAAGGGAACATCAGGATCTGAGTTTGGGTGAAATAAGTGTGTTAGTTTTTAAAAGTCAGTGTCAAAAATAAAAGAAAAGCAGAAAATAGATGTGCTCAAAACTTCAGTACATCTTCTTACCCGGCACATAGACGTAGATGCTGCTGCTGTCCTCCGTATCCTCGGTGGTGTTTCTGCTGTAGAAGCATCTGTAGTAGCCGGTGTGCATCGCGGAGGCTTGATCTACGGTGATGGTGGTGACAAACAGGCCGCTGTTGTCCTCCTGCACTTTCTGGGTCACAGCCAGCGGCGTGTCCCAGGCCAGCCTGGCCTCCCCCCGACAGGTCAGGGTGAAAGCCGTGTGGAGGGGCACCACCATCTCCTCCACCTTCGGCAGCAGCACAGGAGCTGATGAGGGTGGGAATATCACTGCGGTGGGGGCTGAAAGAAAGATGTGCAGTGCTCAGTCACAGATCCAAAACTGTCTATTGATCGATCTGTCTATCTATCTCTTGAAATCTGTCTCACCTTTCACTTTGAGGTTAAAGGAGAAGTGAGCAGTGCGAGAGCCACTGAGGGCCGTGATGGTGTAATTCCCATTGTCCTTCAGCAGAGGCTGCCGTAATGTCAAAATGCTCCGATACCTGTGGAAGGAGTAAATAAGAAAAATTAGAAAAATATTCATGAGGATTAATGACACTTTTACACCTGTACTGTAAATATGGTGCTTTAGCTAACAGGTGGTTAGCTTAGCTTAGCATAAGACTGGAAACATGAGGTGGAAAAAGCCCGGCTGTGGCTCAGGAGGACAAAATAAACCTCCAACAGCACCTCTTATACTCATTAATGTCATGATATCTAATATTTGATTGGAAAGTTTTAAAACGTGCCAGGAATGAAAGGAAGTTACTGCTAGGAGTTACTAGTTACTGTAAGTGGATACTGCTCATAAAACAGCAAATCTCTCACGTGCTTCATCTTGTTTGAACAAAGGAAGTGAAGCATGTTATTGTGAGCTTTAGAAATATACAGATTCTGTTACCTTTGGACGGAGGCAGGCTTTGCCACTGTTTCCACTTTTTATTCTAAGCTAAAATTAACCACGTCCCTTCATTCTGTAGAGGCATGAAAGTAGCATCAATCTTCTCATTTGACTCCTAATAAAAGCAAAGGAAATAAACTTGTTTTTTCACTCTCACCGATTCCCTTCAAGGCGGCTGGTTTTGGTGAGGACGTAGTAGTTCTCTGGTATTGCTTTGCCATCTTTCAGCCACATCACTTTGGGCGGCGGATAGGCATTAATGAGGATGGTGAACTCCGTCTCCTCTAAGAGGCTGACGAACTCCGTGGCAAGAATCCCACTGTGGTCCAACGCCACGAAGGAATTCTCCTCTGAAGGGGGAGACACGAGGAAGAATAAGCAGGTGATTGTGGATGAAAATGGCTTGAAGAAATGAATCCAGCGAGAAAAAAAAAGAAAAAAAACAGAGGGACAGCGGAGCGAGTCGAGGACCGAGACTGAGGTCTGAGGTGAAATAAAGACCTGACACACATCTGCTAAAGCCATCCCATAAAACACAGCAGCTGATGTTGAAAGCAGAGGTGAAGCTTTACAGTCTGACTGCAGAAAATGACTTCCTCACACCACTTTAAAGCACCTTGTGTCCATGTGTGTAACCATGACAATTTCACCTCAGACTGAGAATATTAAAACTTAGAGTAAGTGGCCATAAATCAGCGGCGTAAGCGTGTATTCACATTATTACAGTTCTGCTAAAAAACTCATTCAAAAAGAGTTTCCAGGAAACATTTCTGAGCGGACTAAGACTCACCGAAGACGGTAACGGACACGCTGCTGACTCTGACCTCTCCGCTGATTTCGTGGGTGATGGAGCACTCGTAGGTGCCGCTGTCCTGAGAGGTGGCTTGTGGGATGCTGAGGGTGTAGATGACCCGGTCAGGAAGAGTGTGTTTCATCTGAACTGCATTCACAGCCTATGAGAGCGGACGAAACAATAAGGTTTTTGAGATCCTACACACCGGAACAGTCTCTGTAACAAGATATTTGAATTTTCTTTAAACTTTTTTCCATTTTACAGGGACAGTGTATGAGAGTCGCTGTGTCGTGCTGCTGCTTTTGCTGCTGCTGCTGCAGGGGCTGATGGTGAAAACACTTGCAAGCCCACAGGAGATAAATCAGGATCACAGAGCATTTTTAAAAGCCCGTAATTGCAACTGAGACCAAAACCAGGAGTCAAGACTGCAGCGTTCCTACCCTCACCGTCTCTGGAAAAGGGCTTAGAGGAATCCCATGCAGAAAAAAGAAGAGACAACGTGCTGTATAGATTAAGAAAATCTGAAAATAAACAAACGTAAATTGCAAATGAAACTCTTTAAGATCCACGCAGCTAAAAACTTCAAAAGAATTAGATGTTTACTTGGTTGCCATGTGCAGACAGCATCTGTCCTGCATGTCTCAAAGTCAACGGGGTCAAAGGATTTACTATCCTTTTTTCACTTCTTTTGAACCTCCTGATCCCCTCAGGCTATTTGCCCTCAAACTTTCCCATCAGTGTCTCCTGCGCGGAGTTGAACTGCAGCGGGAACCGTTTGGCTGACGTCCTCATAATGAAGACACAACATTCAGCCGCTGCTTTTCCTAACACATACTTTGCAACCACTAAGGGCCGTTTTCAGAGTTATATTCCGCTCCCACCGCTGCTACGTTTAGGTCCAAAACCATTATCCGCTAATTTAAGGCTAAGTGCTGCTTGGTAGGATATGACATGGAAATATGACAAGGGGTTGAAGGAAATAGGGCAAGGAAGGCTAAGAAGCCGATTATGGATCAAGCCATAAAGAAGGGACTAAATTGAGATCTCACAGAAAGAAAAAAAAAAAAAAAAAAGGGTTGCATCTTGCCTGTTTTTTAGGATGGAGCCACTGCTGGTGAAAGCCCAGTCCGGTGGGAGCGACGCAGGTGATGTTCAGGGGTTGACCTGCTCTCACCGTCTCCTCACTGGCTTCCACTTCCACATCAAAGTCCTCCATGTCAGCAGGACCTGGAGGGACCACCGGAGAGCAGATATCAGCACTGTCATCTCACAGGTCCCGAGATAGTGACAACATGATTACCATGAGCTCATTTAACACCGAGTTGCGGCCCAGTAAGTCGTCATTACTCACTCACACTCACACACACACATACACACACACACACACACACAGAGTGAAAACTGGCATGTTAAGTCATCTCCCCCCTGTGATAATGACATAATGTCAAGGCACTCATGCACTGAGATCACCCTGCAGCTCTCTCATGGTAAACAGACTCGGGGAGTGTTTCCAGCTGTGCAGTTTTTGAGTCCCTACCCTATCACTTTGGTGCTTTTGGGAAAAAAAAAGGGACACAATAATATTTTGACTCTTTGACTCTAGTTTCATTTCATAAAGAGAATACATAGTAATTAGGAGCTAAAGATCCCAAAACACACCAACCAACAGAGTAAAAGCAGGTGATTGTGAATGAAAACAGCTGAAGAAAACAGAAGACCAAATCTATGAAATGTCCCTTTTTACTGAATACTTCAAAGTCTTTTTATTCATATTCGTCCGGACTCACTCTCAGTCTCCACGGTGTAAATTTCACTTCTTAACGTCTGGCCATTCACAATGGTTTCACACTGATACTGCCCGGGCGAGAGGTTTCCAAAGAAGCCCATCTTGTTGTCATAGAAGGCCGGCATCTCCTCTCCATTGGCGACGCTCCTCAGGATGACGTGAGAGTAGGGGTCCGACACACGGCAGGAGATGGGGACTCCCATTGAGTCCATGGGGACGACCAGGTTTTCAGACATTTCAGGGACAAAAGGAACCTGAGCATCTACACAAGGATACAAGGAAGGGAATAAGGTCACGCAGTGTAATGAAATCTGATTTAAAACCTTTTTTGATTCATTGTACTTATTTTTAAACTTTATATTTTATTATATTATATATTATATTCTTCTTTCCTTTAACTTTTTTACAGCAGATCGTCAGGGATCTGCTTAAGCTATTTCCCAGCTGCTAAGCACTGCACATTCCGATGATTGTAATGTTTTAAACTTTGTTAATGTAGACATGCTACACATCATTAAATTCATCTGATTTTCCACTTTACACTTCTACATTGCATTTGGGCCTTTAAGTTCTTCTATTATGAGCTTATTCTATTTGGGAATTCCAAATAGGTGGAAATTTACAACAAAATGTTTAAAATTCAAATTGAGACTGTCGAACTTTTGAAAGAAGAAATGTAACAATACAAAAATTTTCATTCAAATTAAATATATAAACACTGAATCACATCCTTGCTTAATTCTATACACTTAAAGGTTTTGCTTTAGCCTAAGAATGGCTAATGTTAGCTCCTAATGGCTAAAAAAATGCTTTGTAACTCCCATGTCTCCATTTTGTCATTTTCTACTTGCACTACAACAACTAGTACCTAGTCTCTTTTAAAAATGTCTTTTCCAGGTTTTCAAACAAATACATCAAAGATCCATGGTGATTATTGGCGCCTTAATAAAAACATATTCACCTGGGACAAAGATGTAAATTCCCGCCTCGTCCTCGTCATCGTCTTCCGGTTCGCGCGCCAGTTCGCTCTCCGGGGTTTCATAGCTGCACATGTAATATCTGGTGTTTTCCACTGTTGCATTGTCGATGAATAAGGTGGCCGTGTAGTACCCGGGGTACACATGGGCGTTTTTCGGCAGGGGTTCATCCCAAACCACGTTTCTTTTACCGGTACAGCTGATGTTAAACATTGAATTGGGCTGCAGGACGAACTCTTGCTGGTTGGACACTATTGTTGGAGGCGACAGTCCGGAAGTGACTGAAATATAATTTAAGAAACATTTAGATTAGAAAAACTATTGAAAAATTTGAAAAAAATGCAATACAAGGCCTATATAGACTATTTACCTGAAACCAGCACCACAAAGATACCCCCAAACACGATAAAGGTCTTTAGCCCATCCATGACTATGGATGTTCTGGCCTGTAAAGACAAAGACTTTATTAGTCAACAAGTAAAACAAATAAACACTTGGATTTTTTAGGCCTTTCCTGATAAGATATGATACCACTGTCTCCACATTTTATCCAAATAGATGACAAAGCCAGGCCATTAAATCAATGGCTTATTGACCTTTAAATGCCATTTTGAAGCCCAGCCTGTGTGCAGTTTACACAGACATGTTCTAGCCATAACAAACCCACAAAGATTTTACACAGGAATTTGCGGAACTTAACAGCAACACTTGTGGTCTCCCACATCACTTAAATACCGAAAATGTATCATTATGACATTTATCACAGGATCAAATAACTTATATTCCGCAAGATAAGCCTAAAAGATGGCAAGACTGTTTATTCCAGTGCGTTTTAGGATCCACAGAAGGGCGGAGGAGATGACAGACGGGGCTCCTGTCACCGAGGCTTCAAGCGAACATGAAAGGTGTCGGTAGAGGGCGACACAGTCCACCTTTTGAGGGGAACTAACTCTCGTTGGATGTCATTATCTCCAGTATGCCAGCTCGCCTTTCTAAAGTTTTTCTCTTCGTTTCATTGAAAAGAATTCCGCTGCTCATTGTTTTGACCAAAAAACTAGGATGAACTATATATAAAGTCTTAAAAATGCACACATGACCTTTCGTTTATTGTTTAATCCGAATAAACTGTCTTAAAGACGTGAAATTTAGACATTAAAAAGTTTAGTCCAGATACTGTTAGGCCTGATCTCACCCCCTGGTCTCTTTTTCTGTATGATGTTGTTTGAATCACGGTTTTTTATCAATGGCCACACAGTTTGAAAGTGCGCTCACTCCAAGAAAACGCCTCAAAACATTTTAATCTCTATAAACCATCATTTTCATTTCTGAAATCACAAACCAAATCATCCACGCTTTCACAATAGTACTTTTTTTTATCTGATATATATGCTTTCTATATATATATTTCTATAGATATAAGCCTTTTCTGTGTCTTCCACGGACAGTGTCCCCAAACACTGAAACTTTTCTTGCATGGCTTCCTGCGGCTGTCCGCTCTGGCTCATCTGAAAGGGGCTAAATTATCCATGAGCGACCTGGGTATGTTTTTTATGTTTAACTCTATAATTAGTGGGCCCACTACGCACTAAACTACATATTCGCGTGGGAATCAACTGACAAAAAGTCTAATCTGTTTTGACGTGTTTCTGCACACGCCTTGTCTCCCACAGTTTCAATTTTGGGATTTTTTTTCCCCCCTTAGCTTGGCGGGGATCCTCCGGCCACTGCGTGTAAATTTAAGTGAGCCCGGAGTGTCAGTCAGATTGCATGTCCTGCGCTTCTCTTCTCTCTCCCAGCTCCCACCGAGCAACTCGACAACTGTGGCTGACAGCAAATGCATCGGATGAGCAACAGCTGATAAGGCTTGTCTCAACTTTCTGCCTCCACGGATGTTGATGTGGTTCAATTCAATCCCGCGTTAAAAATGTGGATTTCTGTCGGTTTGGAGAAGAGAATCTAAAATCGACAACTGTGCAATAAGCATGAATGCACTTTGAAAAAAAAAGGTTATAAGTGTATTTTTGTCTAAATATTCTAGTGGTTTTTGGCCCAAAACAGTATTTCTTTGCAAAATCCTTGATGGCACAGCAGGGTGGTCAATGAAGAATGCGTCGTGGCTGCATAAAACGCACTCAGTTTTTCTTTTTCCCCTCTTTGGATCCGTTCAGTTGCCGCTTTGGAGCCTCAGTCGGACTCATTCTGGTGCCTCCAGTGCCGATTTTTCCATTTTTAATTCCTCACATTCCACGACCAGACGAGAAAACAATGTGATGTACAATTTCCAATGTGTTTCCCATTTAATGCCAGCCAGCATGCCACAATGGTGCCTTCAGTCTTCGAGGTGACACCTCCAGCTGTGAGGCCGAAACCGAGCACTTTCATCCAGCAGAGTCAGCGACATCTCCCTGCTCGGCGTCCAGCGGTGAGACCATATGGTGCAGGGGGAGCGGAATCTTATCTAATCTAATCTTAAAACTATAAAATGCATTGCCTAATGCAGAAGTTGCATACAACTTGCACGGCAGCAAAGCTCTCGCTTATTAGAGGAAAAAAAAACTTTTCAAGAAACTTTTCTCAGAGAATTCTTAAAATTGTTTAAACAGATAAAATCTGCAATTAAACTCCTAAACCCAAAGAATATGTTTTTTTCTTAGTGTTCCCATGTTTTAGTCGATAAAAAAACACCCTAAACTTTTCAAAAAGATTGAGAAAAAAAAGGTTTCAATCATCTTTAGGATTCCGACAACCCTTCAATTACCTTTTAGTAATCCCCTCTTTATATTCCTTTCGTGTAAGTATATCCAGTATAATTGATCGCTCCAAAAAGCGCAGTAAGGGTCCTTTGCAGCGGCTGTAATCCTCAGAGATCCTGCGCTGTGAGAGCATATGTGCGACCCTCTGTCCGCATCCGCGACCGTCCTCACAACTGCGCTCCGGCTAGCGACCTGTAACTGATTCAATGTTACAGTCCACCCTCCTCCCCTCCGCCCCTCTCCGAAAAATCATCTGGCTCAAAGTAAATAACTCTCAGGAAATGACACCCCCCTCTCCTCCCTTCGAGCGCTGGACCCCTTTTTTTCTTTCAAAGTAAGAGCCTTTTTCTAGGGGGGGAATGCAGACGAATAACTCACACTGAAATTAGTGGAGGAAAAGCTTTTGAATGTTTTCTTTTTTTAAAAAAAAAAAGTTTTCTTTTAAAAGAAGTATTTCTTAAGAGTAACTTATGCTGCATAAATGATGATGTTCCTCTGGTTTTAATTCTCACATGTGTTCTAGTTCTCCAATTTAAATTCTTAGGAGTTCGTCTTACTAAGCTTTATGAATAAAACAACACAAATTTGCACTTTTCTCGCTCTTTGCATGAAATGTGGCAGCTCAGGGACAGTTCGTGTGCGCCAGTCAGAAACTGGGAAAAGTGGAGCGTCAAACTCATAGAGGGCGCTCCAACACCATCATATCAGGAGCCACATCTTTTCTCCCCCCTCTCTCTCTCTCGCTCTCTCTCTCTCATACACACACTGACGTACACACACATAAACACACACTCCATTCCCTTATATTTAAATCACACTGTCAGATATAATCTTCTTTTCTTCGTCTCTGCATCACAGACAACAATTAGCTCCCATGCTTACTTGCGCACACGCGTCAGCTGCTGACCGAGTCCCAAAGCACAGCCATTATTTTTATTTTTATTTTTTACCCCGGGGCTCTCCTGGCGGGCAGACAGAAGAATAATGGGCCCCTTATGAATCACCTATCTGTGGGCAGAGAAGAGGGGCATCAGACCGGTGTCTCTGCATGGAGCAGAGCCCCAGGCCGATGATCAGCCCCTCTCCCCAGCCCCCTTTCCCGCTCCATGCACAAGCCTGGCGCAATTACTTCCACATGTTGCCGAAAAGAACAGTGTCCTTGTTCTCCAAACAAAGGATCTCAACTTCGTAAAGACAAATTTACCTCAAACCGGTTTCAGGTTCTCACTTCTGACACATTTCGCCTCAAAAAACTTCCATTTACATACCAGATTAATAGATGGGCCTACATTACATACTGGAGGCAGTTTTGAAGTCAACCTTTGCTGTAACATAAATATGTTCTAAATAAATACAACAAAATACCTCTCTTCACTAAAACTTAAAAAACTACCACCAGAGTGACGTTTGAACATAAAAAATCATGTAAAAAAATCCCCAGACAGACTGAACTTTTCTGCAACCTAATTTCACTCAAAAGTCTGCTGAGTCATGACAGTTGTGTTCTTGTTTACATAAGATGATAAAGCACTTTTTAAATTTTTTGAGACATGCTCTTCTTCACATGTTTTATACGCTGCTTTCACGCCTCTAACCTTAAGATAGAACTAAAACAGCTATAAAAAAAATCTTTCTCAGTCAGGTTGGTGAACATCATCGCTCAAACGGGGAAACATCCTTTTAACAGCAACTCTTATCTTCTTTACCTGTTGTGACTCCAACTGTCCACCAGGGGGCTTTGGGAAAACAACAATCTGTATCAATATAAGTGATAAGTGATAGAAGTGACGCTATAACCAATAAATGATGATGAGACTTGTAATATAAAGATAAACTGAAATAGGGATTTTGAAATTACCTTATAAATCAGCAAATTGAGAACTTCCTGTAAAAAAAAAAAATCTGTTTTCCTGTGACAAAACTAAACCCAAAATCTAAGAGTAACAACAGACTGCACATGCATTTAAAAAGTTTTTAGGATGCTCTTTCAACCGAAAAGTTTAAAATATTCCGAGTTCGGCCTTTTCTGATCCATCTGGTTTTTCTCTTGAAAGTTGTTAATTGTGTATAACTTTACATGATCGTTGACTTTCTTGAGATTTTCCACCGTCACTTCCTGACTTGTTGGTCTGTGCTGAAAGGACGTGCAACAAACCGGC
>JAPZDZ010000021.1:22297300-22308366 GCA_029783805.1 Acanthurus tennentii
CTATCTATCTATCTATCTATCTATCTATCTATCTATCTATCTATCTATCTATCTATCTATCTATCTATCTATCTGTTCGTCTGTCTGTTTGTCTGTTGCAGTCATTCTCAGACAATTTACCAAAATTAAAAAAGCATAAAATTAATTGTAAATAAAATAAAACTGAAATAAACTTGCACAAATAGACTATGCTGCTAAAAAATAGTATAAATATGATGTGAAATTTTGATTTATGTGACATTTTAGAGTCTGGTGAGGATAAAATTTATAAAATGTATAAAAGGAAATTCCTGTTATTTTGCATTATAATCACTAAGTCACACCCAATAATAAAAAACCTTATATAATAACTTCAGATTTAGTTGAAGCAGCTGTTAACCTGCAAACAAAACAGAAAAAAACACTTGTGTAAGTTTCAAATTCACTCAAAGTGGAATGATCATCATTTCCTTTTTTAAACAGTCACTCTATTTGAGTTGTCTTTGTCTTTAACATAACTGCGTAAGAAGTCTGACATATAAAGCAAAGACACGCTGGACTTTATCCAGACCTACTTTTTATTCCATAGTCGATTTATTTTACCAAAATGCGACTTGAGTAATTGCGCGCCGACCAAAAGCACTAATTGCCTTGCAGCCTAATCACACTTTGAATCCGGTTGGTCCAGGTTTTTCACTTCCAGCAATTAAAGAATTATGAACCGATGGCGAGTCTGGGCTGCGGTTATTTGATGGCGATTAGGATTCAATTAGAAAGTGTTTATAATGGCCGGTCTGTGCGGGGGTAAACAGGCAACTATTTCAGAAATGCGTTAATCCCCCGTCTTGTGACAATAATTAGCGAGTTTGATCCCCATGCAGGCGGGTCACCGGTAGGTTTAGCTTCTGCTTTCATCTGCCAAGTAACGCCTCGGACCTTCAGACAGAGGCGAGCCGTCGGCAGGTCCAGGTCCAACACAACAGCATGTGTTAGTTTGTCCACTGACCTCAGACAAAAAAAAAAAGAAAGAAAAAGAGAAAAAATATGCAGCCTATTTATTTCTCCCACATAAGAGGAACAGGCCCAGTTTGGTACCACAAATCCAACTTCAGTGACTTTCTGTTTATTTTGCACCTATTTTTCCTTTAAAAAACAACCTCATTATAACGCAAACCAGTGATTATACAAACAGCTGAGGCATTTTATTGAGCTGTGAGTTGAGACTCAGCCTCTGAAAGAATTAGAAAGTCTTTAAAATCCAACCACAAATAATGTCAACAAACCAACATGTCTGTCACACGGACTGTAATCGCTGTAATAAAGCGAATCCAGCGTTTGACAAGGAAGACGCACAGAGTTGTTAGGGTACAGATAACAGTCTGAAACAAGAGAGAGGGGGGGCGGGGGGGCAGCAAACCAAGCGGAATGATGCGTGGCGCGCGCCCTCATCACACCATGCGAGCTCTAATATTATTTTTCCATAATTCTGCACGATAAAATTTCATTGTCTATTAAGTAATCCCACAAATGAGATCCTTTATGAGGCTATAATGAGGCCTAATTGCCAGGACTAGTGGAGCCACGTGGAAGGATTTAGGAAGCATTAAGCCGTCGGGTACTGAGCACAGGCTGTTACCTAGCCATTACTTTCATAATTCAAGGAGAAAATTAGTCCATTTAAGGGAAAAAAATCCTTTGATTCCCTTTATTCTGCTCGGGGTGACAGAGCTGCAGATTTTTTGTCCGCTTCGGTTAAGAAGCCGGTGCAACAAATGGGGCCAATGCAATATCACTTACTGTTTAAACATTAGATTTAACAAAAAAAAAAAGATAGAGGAAAAAAAAAGAATTTCAGAAATGTGTAAATCTCCCAAGCAGGGCCCCGCCTCTCACTTGCTTCTTCTTCTTCTTCTTTTTACTGCGCTGTTGTGCGCCTTTTACTTTATAGTGCAGTGGTTGCCCTCCACTATTCACCCCCTTTTCAAAACATGCTGATGGGTAATTAATCACTGGCCCTTTCAATAACATGAAAATTTAATTTAAACAGGAGATTTTTTTTTATTTTTTAATAAGTGAATTGTCTTCAGCGGTTGTTTAGTCCACATCTCCTGAGGGGAAAACAACATTTCTAGCATGAATATAAGAATCTGTGCAAGTGCATCAAAGAGGTGTGTGTGTGTGTGTGTGTATATGCATGTGTGTGTGTGTGTGTGTGTGTGTGTGTGTATCCAGCTCCTCCCAGTTGTAAAAAAACACACAAACTTGTTAAAGTGCACTGCTAAAGTTCCCCCCTCTCATTCACATCGCATCCCATGCCATATTATACCGTGAAGAAGTCCATTAATGTTTTGTTGAACAAGCGTCATTAACTTGTATCAACGCCTTTTTACAAACCTTGCATTGTTGTGCAGGGCCAGTCTGCGGCCCATCTTGGCCAATACAGTGGATGATTTGCCCCTTTATTAGTTACCAGGCAACAGATCCTGAATACCAAAACTCAAAGGAAACACTCTGGTCCTCCATATAGATCTCAATGGCGATGGGGGGAAATGAACAATGATCCTGTGGACAACATAATGCCACGCAATGACTTTTCATTAACAATTATCTGGTTGATGTGAATAGCAGCTGCAGTGGCCACTCTCCATCTCGTGGTTTGCAGAGAAAAGGGGTGCGGGGGGAGAGAGAAAGAGGCTTGCCAGTGAATAGCATCCTGCAGGAGTTTAGGGGGTTCATGCTCTCCATGAATGTGGAATCTAATTTATATCTCAGTGAATAATTAGGTTTCTATGCAAAAATGAGTTGGAAAATAATTACAGTTTAAAACGCCGTGACAACTTGGTCGGATAAACAAAGAAAAGCAGTCCCCTTTTTAATGTCTCGCACCAGGAGTTTATGAAGCTTTTTCAACTCGCCACACAAGATCAGTAAGTTAACCTTAAAAAAGTTCTAGTGCGAAATGGATCAGGAAGCGACTTCTCTTTCAACACAGGACACTTGTGTGCCTTGAAAATGTCCACAAACTGTCTCCGTGATTGGGAACAGACAACACCGTTAGGGGAGCTCAGGCCTCGGTCCTATAGAAAAGTAAAGTGACAGGCTCAGTGTAAGAAGAGGCTGCCGAACAAAGCCAGCCAGGGCCCTGTTGATGGCCTATAGAGATGTCCTGCACCAGGCTCCCTCTAATTAGGGAGACGCTTCTCAGTCTCACAGAGCTGCTCAGACCAGACACTCCAGACTGAAGTGTGCCCCTGCACCGACGAGTGCGTCTGGACGTCCACACTCAAAGCAGCATGTGTACGCGTCTGCGCTTTAACGGCGTGCACAATTAACGAGCCTCGAAAATGAGATAAACACCGACCGATAGTGACGCCGATCACGGTTAAGTTCCCGGAGAAATGTCTTTTTATTAAAGCTTATTGTTTTTTTTCGAGGCCTGATTCGTCCCTCAGCCTCCTCTGTTTGTTTCCAAAAGACTAAGCAGATGCCATTACAGAGACGGCGCAGGACGAAGCAGCCCTTATTTCAATCTTTTGCTGCTTGAGTTGTCAAATAGTCCTGAGATTTCATCTTTTTTGTAATAGGAGGCTTGTCCATTGTTGGACACTTTGTGGTGCGTGTTCTCCCAGCAGGGGTTTATCAGCTGTGGAGACTCATTATGGTGCTCCTCAAAGATCAAGATGCTGTTTTTATGTTCGTTTATGATTTGCCTTCTATCAGAACGACTTGGGTTCAGTATCTACAGACAGAAAAACAATCATTTCCACCATGTAAAAAAAACCCTTCCTACACAGATTCACAGATCGGATGAAGCTGTGATCAAAGATGGAAACCAGTCTCCTTCTTCCTGAACAGCCTCGACCAAACCTGAGAGGTTCTCACCCCTCAGCTGCTCACAACAGAGAGATCCTGACTTCCCCTGAAACCTAAATCAGGAAACGTTTCAAAGAGTGAATGACAGGAGTCCCTCCGCCCGGTTACCCCAGCCAGCCTCTCCCCTCAGTCTAAAGGAGGTGATATTGTAGCCCTTTTTCCCCCCTTTTGAAAGGGGAAATCCCCGGGATTGAGCTTGTGTGCTGGAGCGGAAGCAGACTGGAATGTGTGTCCGGGCCGCGTCTTTTGTCGCCGTGAATAAGACATGAGCTGCAATCTCTCTGTCCTCTGTTTATCCGACTGTGAAGAAGCAAACAAACCAAAATGTTTCATCCGCACCTTATACCTGTCAATCACTGTTTTTTTTCCCCCCTCATCCCCTTGTCTGATTGGACATTTGACCTTTCGCTGCAAGAATAACTTCCACTGAATTACATCTTTAATCCAATCAGCATGTTGGAAAGAAAACCAGGAACCTGCAGCTTTTTTTTTTTCTGTCTTAAGCAGCGTCCTCATGCTGCATGTGGTCACAGAGGGCAGATTGGGTTTTTTATGGGTCCAAACTGCTTCAAGAGAGACTTTATTTTTAGATAAATAATATTTCTGATGCATCGTCCTGTTTGCACTCCCTTCAGATTTAATATTGATTTGGAAAAAAAGTGTCATGTTGACTGGAGTTTGTCATTATGTTGATCCTCATTGTGTCCTGTTAGCGTCTCTCGGGCAGCTTTTCTCTGCATTTGAGGTCAAATAAGAGCTTTCAAACAAAAAGAAAAGCTTGCATGCTCCTATAATTGATGTGATGCTCACATTTTCCCATCTATTATTGTTCCTCTGATGTGATTTACTGGAGGACATTCAGAAGTTTTTTAAAGGGGAAGTAGAGAGGAAGCTGTCAGACTCCGACACTCTGCTGCGTTTTGCTCATTTGGACAATGAAGACGGTCTGGATGTGATTGTTTCTCTGTTTTTGTCTTCATCGTTGTTACAGCTGTTGGCATCTCAACGTTCGTTTATCATCATTACACTCTTCTGCAAAAACACAAGGCAGTGTAATTGAAATCCTCCTTGCATTTCTCATGAATGTGAACTGTTTCACCATGTTTGGTTGTTTTCTATGTGAATTATGAGACTTGTGAGTGTTAATTGGTTGCAGGCACAGACATTCATTTGCTGTCTTTTCTTGTTTTGATGAGGAAAGCTACAGTGTTTTTATGTTGTTATCAGGTAAAATCCTGCAGGAAGACTGTTTCTGAAATGTAAAAAAAATCCTGTTTAAGTAAACACGATAAAGCATCTAGTCATTGAAGGTAAATTTAATTATTTTCTCATTTTTGCTTTCACCCAAAAGGCATCACAAGGTTTAATAGCACAGAAACTCCTGAAGTGTTTTAAATCCAGCAGAGCTCATTATACAACAGGCAGTTATTTGTGTGGTGGGCAGTTTGGGGCATCACATGAACTGGCTGCAGTTTGGTGGGCAGCTGCATTCGTCCTCCAGCTCGTTGAGTCAGCAGCACAGAGACGCCCTCCACAGGAGCACACACACTGCTCTGGTTCGTTTGGTGTGTGTGAAATGTAAAGAGTGTTATGTTTATGTTGTATCATTCTCTTAAAAATAAGAAATTCAGCAATCTTAATTTCAGATATCATGAAATTAACAGATCCTCAAATTCTACGAGTTGCACTCAGAGGCAACTTTTTTTAATTCACTGTGAGAGAATGAAGGTGAAGCCACATTTACATGGTGATTTTCTTCCAAAATTAAGGTCAAATCTAATTAGAGGAAAAAAATAAACCTGTGAATATTTTATGTTGTGCAAGTTAGAGAAATGGAAAAACAAATCTGCATCCTGTTGTTGCTGCCAGTTTGGGAGCTTAAATTTAAAAGCTGAATTTATACTAAGAAAACATAAATTCTCCAAGTAAAAGTTTTGCTTTTAGAGCATAATAATGTTTGATTTATTATTCTATTCTTATCTAAATTTAAGGAAATAGAAAAATAAAGTGGACTTTTAAATTGTCAGTAAGGCTAAATCTACACCAGTTCTGCATTTTATTCATGTTAAATAATTAAGTAAACATTTTATTACAAAATATCTAAAATAAAGATACTTTGTCTGGTTAAAGTATAAATTGCACAGGTGTTAATAATAAAAATAAAAGATGACTGAATTTCATTTAGCTGCACAGTTTCAGGGTCCTGACCTCGTTCATGTATCACTGTCACACAGTCATGACTCACTAAGGACACCGTCACTGATGATAACTTTGCTTTTCTCTTCATGACTAAAAAATTTTGCTGTGAAAAATATTCTTTAGGCAGGTGAAGAGCAGCAACTTTAATAAATAAATAAATATATACATAAATAAAAATTATATTATAAATAAAATAAATGGATTTTCTAAATGGTGCATGATGCTGTTAAAAGTAAATTTAAACTTATATTTAAAAAGTATTAAAAGTGGACCTTTTTGTCCATATTTTGCTTCACATAAACATAAAACTGCTACCAGTAGTATATAAATATGGTTCTGCTCCTGTAATTTATTCTTCTTCTAAATGTTTACATTTATTTGCCTCATGTGTACATGTTTACATGGTGCTGTTTACTCCACTACTTTTATCTGCCTGCTATAGTTATGTGCTATAAAATATGATGCTTTGCTTGAGATAAAACTACCAAACTAGTTAAAAATTCCACCTTAAAAAACACATTGATGCATTGATAATGATGTTTAGAACACATATTGTTAATATATATAGAATTTTAAATAACTCTATTGAAGGCAGCACTCTGTGTAGCTTTAACTTTTCATACTGTGATTCTTTTATATTGTAGCATTCATGTTACAGCACTTGAGTAAGAAATCTCAGTACTTCTTTCATCACTGGATCGAACCTGTGTGTGTTCACTGTTTCTTTCCAACCGCAAATGTAACTTTTATAAAGTATCACTTTTACAGTCCGACTCAGTTTTACCACAAATCATTTCATATTTAGTGAAGATGGATGTTCAGCTTTCAGTGGCTCTTTTTCCACTCCACAAACTCAAACCCGGCTAATAACAAAAACACACAAAAAAAGTAATAAAAACACTGTCATTCAGTAGTAAAAATGATGAAACATCAGTATTTAAGAAGTCTGATTGTAACAGGAACCACATGAGGCTTTAACCACCTGCTCAGCTTGTTCCATTCAGACTTTCTACTTTATATGTGGTTCAGTTATGAGCAGCTGTGCTGTAAAAATATTCACCTGCAGAGTCAAAAACAACGTGACAGGCAGAAATACATACTGAGTTTCTTCAGTAATCTGCATGTCATCAAACAAGCTTCTGAAATGTCAGTTGTATACACAGATGCTGAGTTGTTGAGGCTATTTGAGTTCAAGAAATAAAACTGTGATTTAACCTCACATGCTTTGTATCTAAATGCTCAGATGTTTATTTTTTGAAGTGAATCCCAACAAAAAAATCTGCTCCGTTGTTGTCATTTTCAGCCGTTCGTTGAAGGATTCTGTTTTTCTTTAAGAGCGAGTTGGTTCGTAGGAGGTGAACAAGTGTTTTGCTTCACCCTCTTTGCGTTTCCAAAGTGCAGCGGGTTTCCTTTTCAACGTATCGAGACGGTGGAGGTCAGGGCCGCGAGCTCCTGTCTGCACCGTCCCAGCTCTGCGCCAGCCAGATAAATGAAGAGAGTGTTTGTACGCTGGCTGAGCATTGTGTTTGCACAGAGTCACAACTTTCTATGGGGTTGAGGGTGGAGGGGGAGTTCGAGGCGGCTACTAAGATTTGTATGCAGACTACATCGCTCCGCCGACCCCCCCGGTCCACTCTATGTCCTCTCACCTGCCTGTTGCATTAAATCATAGAGCTATCAAGTGAAGCGTGTTGATGGGCCTGCACGTGCAAGAGCTTCGCTGCACCTGTCGTGTCGGATGTGTGTGTGTGTGTGTGTGTGTTTGTTCTGGGAAAAGTAAAGAAAGCTCTTTTGCAAATGTTTCAGCTCTTTCTATGGATGTTTACTTCATCTTTTCATTGCCCGTGAAGGCCTGGGGGTCGGTGATAAGAGAGTTTTTGGAGATCTGCCTAATGGTTTGGTAAAAGTGTTTGTCTATGTGTGTGTGTGTGTGTGTGTGTGTGTGTGTGTGTGCATGGCTAGTCTGTGTAGCCGTAGGGATGAAAATAGAGGTAGCTGGGTGTCAAACAGGAGGTCTGCAGATGCCTGTCCGGCTGAGAGCTGCGAGGTCCCTCCCTTTGACAGAGTATCCATTCAGAGTCAATGAGCTGGGTCAAAGCCTGCACGTCAGGCTGCAGCTCGGCCGAGCACCGGGGCGGTCCAAGAGGTCAGTCTTATTCACATGGCGCTGTCATGCAAATGAACCCACCCACGCTTAAACAACTCTTGGAATTTTTATGTCTGCTCTCTAACCCTTTTTTTTTCTCCTCCATTTCCCCTCTCTCTCTCTCTTTTTTTATCCTGCTTTCCTCACTCTCTCTCTCTCTCTCCCCAGCTCCTCCTTCTCCAAAAAATCTCTCTCTCCCCTTGTATTCACAAAGTCATTGACGAGACATTCAAAGCTTTTTAAATTGGCCAGCTTCATTGTCCGCGCTCTAAAGTGGGGGGGACGGAAAGAGGGAGAGTGTAAAGAAGAGTGGGCCTAAATATACTCCGGTCTGAAAGTAGTTAGATCATGTTCTTTTCATGGTCCGATTAGAATCAAATCGATCCCCCCGCCCCTCCTGACACTCCAAGGTTTGAAGAGGAGCGGCCAAACAAAGATTTCTTGGCGGACACAGGCGGGGAATGAATGACAAACCTGAATGCCAAACACACTCTTAAAAGTCTCATTCTGAAGCACGACAATGCCCGACAGAGTAAATTTGTTTTAAGTATGAGTGAGAGCTGTTTGTGTCGAGGGAGAGGAGAGATGTCTCTACAGTGGAGATACTGTAGGAGCATCTTTGGATCAGACCTGATCTGCATATAAAACAGAAAAACACACAGACCTCAGTGGGGAATCTTCTCCAAAAAAAAAAATTTAAAAAAAGGCTTTAAGCCACATAATGATAAGAAAAGAGGATTTTAGACAGAGATACTTCATCTCAAAGGAATATTTTTTGAGAAAAGAATATTTTAGTTTATTCCTTAATGAGTTTTTCTGCAGGAGAAAAGTTGCATATACAAAGTATAAAATGCTTGATTTAGTTGAGGAGGTCTGAGTTTCGGCTCATGGTGTCTGACAACGGAGGAGGATGACTGCTGGACACCGAGTCTCTCCTCCAGGGAGGCGACTGCTGGGGGTGAGGGGAGGGATGGACGGATGGAGGGTTTTGAACTTGGTGACTCTCTTTTTCTGCACCTGCAGCCATGCGAATCATCAGCCAAACGTACCACCAAACGGCCAAAACTCCCTCATTTTATTAGCTTCTTCTGCGTTTGAGCTGTACTTTGCTGAAGAAAATAATAATAAGTAATATTTTCTCATTTTTTGTTAACATATGTTTATTAATGGGACTATTGAATTGAATTTAATATTGTTTGTTTATGTTAAAAATTGCCAAAAAAAAAACTTAGTCTCCAAATTGAGAGAGATTGATGCTTTTCAGTCAACATTTACTATTAATTTGAATAATTAATTCATAGCAATATGATCCCAGCAGGTCTTTGAATCATATTCTCTTTTTACCATGTTACACGTTTAGATCCAAAATGAGCTAAAAACAGAATTTGGACAGTGTAAATCAGACAGTTCCAAGTTTATTAGTTACAGCTTGTTAAAATAATGCAGTCTAAACAACAGTCTTGTTTTCGAGATACATCCATTTAAAACAGATTATCATTTTAGAGGCTGTAATGCTGACAAGTGTGTCCATTATTTTGTTCACCCACTTTCAATGAATGAGGATGGCTTAAAAAACTTACACCCCTTTAGATAACAAAATAATTAAAAAGCACCACAAACATCCGCCTGCAAACTGATCACAGTGATAAATCAGCACGACTCTAAAATATATGAACAAAATTCCACAATTAAACCTTTATGAAAGGACAAATTTACTGTTTTACTGTTTTACTATTACATTTGTTTAGCTCGGTGAACTTAATGAGCTGGTGACTGTGTTGCATTAGAGGAACAATGCAAAGAACAGAGATCTGTGTTTTGGGTTATGAATTTTACTCTGTGTTAGTGAAGCTCCATTTATTCTTTGAAAATATCCACTTAAGCACATGCTTCAATAAAACTCCACTATCCGTGTTTTTTAATGTGTCAAACTTGGACTGGAAAACTTGCAAAAGTGAAAAAAAATGCAAGAGTGTAAAAAAAGTAACACATCAAATAACGAGAAACACATCAAACAGCAGAGGGAAGTTCGAGCCCTGCAGCTTAAACCTCGTTAATTTACAAACTGAGACTTTAACCATGAAGAAGCCAGAACTCACTGCAGTCATCGCTGGTCCTAATTAAAAACTGTGCAATGGAATTATAAAGCTGCTATGACTTGACAAATTTAATGCAACAAAATATCAATTAATTGCATCAAATCCTACATTATGAGCCGCTCTAACACTTAAATCCTGGATTGGCTTTTTAAACTAAATTATTAATAACCTATCAATATTTTATATTTATCTCAGTTGTTTGTGTTTTACAGCTCCAGCTCACCTTCAACGATCCTCCCAATCATACAAGCTGCTTTCAGTGCACACTCGTGCCCTGCAGCCAAACACTGTTCAAACACACACAACTTTATTTGGAATTCTGGTGGAGACGTTTCCAAAGACACTGAATTTCAAGGACAAAGGTGCACAAGACGTGTAGAATAAATTCACCTGATGGATGCAAACTTTGGAACATCTGTGTGTTGAACTTAATGTAAACATCCTGTATATTCATTTAAGAGCAATAACAGAGAAAACACAGTGCAGGATTCTGGAGAAAACCATGTGATAAGTTAATTTTTTTGGTTATCTTGAGGGAAAATAACAGACAGAACAGGATGTTTAGGGGTTTTAATATCTGAAAATCTCTCCTTCTGATGGTTTACATGTGAGACATGAAGGTAAACACACACACACACACACACCTCCGCTCTCCTCCATGTAAATCATTTCACTCCTGTCTGTTTTGTTTTGTTTTTTTTCAGTAAAGCATGAAGTTGTTTGTGTCCTGAATCCTAAGAGAAGCCAAAAAACACTTCGGAGATGGAGAT
>JAPZDZ010000021.1:22395918-22408419 GCA_029783805.1 Acanthurus tennentii
CAAAATGCATTTTTTCCTCTTAAAACATTTGCAAGACTGATTTGTAACGGGGTTATTTACATTTTCTGGTTACTGTTCGGATACACTGGATGGGTGTTTGTGCAGATACAGACTTTATTAAGAAGTAGTTATCAGCTTTGACCAGTCTACATTAAATGTCATTTCTTTGCCGATATCATTACAAAGTGTGGTGTTTCCACTCTCAGTTACAGTTGAGTTCGTGTAGACGAATGTTACCTCACATAAAATGATTCCAGTGAGGTTGATGCAGTGAGGTATCAGTGCTTGTTGTTAGCAGGTACATTGAGTTTAGAAAACATAATGGGGAAAAGCGTGGGACTTGCAGGAATGTGAAACCTGTCACACTTGAATGTCCTTGTTTCTGTGTATTAGACAAACACAACATCGCGCCGTGCCACTACTAGATATCCAAAGCTCTAAAGGAGAATCTTAATTCAATGCAATTTCATCCAACATTACACTACAATAGTCAATTCAATGCTTTGTAAAGCACATAATTCCACTGTTTATGTCACCATTATCAATATAAAGTGGGATAATCGCTAAAAACCATGGCTGTAAAATCTTGTTAAACAGTATTGTAGGGCAGCGATCACTGGTTTCGCATCTGCTAAGCTCTGAAAATTATGCTTTTATTTATTTTAAACTGGACAGTTATTTCATCCTCTCACCAGCACAAACAAACCCACTCAGAACTCAAACAGTAAGCCAGGCGGAGGCATCTGATTGGGTGTGAGGAGGCAGATTCAGACATGTCCGGGCATGTTGAGGGTGAGTTAGTCTATAAAGCGCCTCTCTTTTCTCCCTGTTTCCTCTGCAGTCAGGAACTTCGACCGTTCTTCAGTGAGGAGCCGCTCCTTCAGGAGGTTGAACCGGGCGTTCAGCGTCCTGCGGAGGACCAAGAGTGGCAACGCGGTGAGCAACGAGACATCCGAGGAGAGGGACAATGCCAGGAATTCCAGCGTCCCTCAGGAAGGTACGAATCAAAGCCTGCACATCTTGTCTTTGCTCTTTTTGATGTGTGACTTTTTGTGCTTGCATTGTGCATTTTGCCTTGTTTCTCGACTGGATTATGTCACTGCTGCACTTGCACTTTATGATTCCCTGAAGACGGATCCGGAGAGAGGGCTCAACATTTGCCCGTCTGTCTAAATGTGTGTATTTGTGATGTTCCCTCAGCTGTACGAGCAGGGTGACACGGCTCAGAGCCCACAGTGAAACTCCACCATATGTTTCTTTAATAATTCAGCTGCAGATTGCATAAGTCCACCCGTGCATCACTAGAGACGGATCAGGAGGGAGAGTGGTTGCCTGAGGCACTTTGGACAGAGGGGAGGTCACTGGAGACGAAGCTGCCGACATGCTCCCATCTTTCTCCTCCTCCTCCCAGTCTTCTCCTTCTCCACTTACTCTGCATCTCCTCTTCCTCCTCTCTTTCTCCTTCCAATCCAGTCAGGGTCAACAGGTTTGAACCAACTTGATGGAGTAGTCCCCAAGGAGAAGAGCCGGATTCACAAGATGTTATGTAGTAAAGAAAATAAGCTGGAGATATTTTATGTAATATTCACATCCTAACGGTCGTGATAGTTATGTGGAGGAAATATGGTCACCCATAAAAGAATATAATGTCAGAGTGAAACTGCGTCGTGATGGGAAGAGGAGAATGGATGTGGTGCTGCGTAAGAATAAAGAATGACAAATGATCAGGGACTAGATCATTCTGTGAGGCCATCACCGAAGAGGCTGAGAGAAAAGATTAAATATTCATGGCCTTGCCGCTGGAGAGACAAAGATAGACAGACAGACAGACAGACAGAGAGGAAGGAAGACTGAAGGAAAGACAGATCCATGCAAAACGGATGGAAGTGAGAGAGGATACAGAAAAAGAGACAATGGAAATAAAAACACAAATGAAGGCAAAAGAACGTCCCCATGGATGAAGGGATGGCCAAAAAGAGAGATATGACAAAATTAATAAAGACAGAGGTTGAAAGGGTGTGTAATGGAGAAGGGGGAGGGTTACGTAATAACTCCAGGTCTCCACTCTCCAATGTGGTCTCCACCCTGGAAGCAATCTGCCGCGATAACGACAAAATATTGACTTTGGAAAAGGAGAAAGTGCACCGGACGACCGAGGAAATTTAGGTAGAGACACAGAGGTATACAGAGCCCACCGAGAGATAAAGAGAACAGAGATATTCTTCATCCAGCCAAAGGAAAAGAAATACGATGAGAAATACATCTTCTGTCATTTGTTGGCCAAGGTTATTGGCCTGAATAGCCACAAAAGATCCCCACCCACCTCCACAAAGTCCAGTCCAAGATGTGTCATTCTGCTGTTTAGTGTTGGCACGAGAGGAGGGGGGCTTTCACAACTGAACGAGATAAAACTAGCAGACATTGTTTTAGGACATTTTCTCACAAATCTTGAATGTGGTTTCGCATAGAAATCTCACATGTTTTTTGTTATTTTTTGGGTAGAATGTTATAAATTGGTTGAGTCCTGAGGGGCCGTGAAATGCTTAAATTAAATTTTGAAGACATTTATTTGGACACCCATTCCACTAAGCTCAGGCAGATTTCTGAGACTTGAGGTATATGTTCTTTAAGATTAACATTTTCACTGTGCATTAGTTGGATCATGTGTGAATTTTTGCACATATTACAATTGTACTTCCATCCCTGCTTGAGTAAAAACCTCGTGGAAATTGAAAATCGAGGGTTTTCCCAAGCATACTTGCGACAGATGTATGTGACTAATGATACAAACATCGAGCAGGATGATCGGCCAAGTCAATTTCTTCTCTTGGCTTGTTCAAGTTTGTTTAAGTAACCTGAGGGAGTGGAAACAGCTGGTTCCACTGCAGAACCTCTCCAGCACCGACTTCCACTCTTTCTCCCTTCTCTTTCCTTCACTTCCTCTCCTGTTTTATTTGGCTGTCGGTCAAATGTGTTTTTTCTCGTCCTTGTACAGTAAAGTTCAGAACTAAACTCGGACTTTTTTTTTCTATTTTTTTCCTCCTCAGTGCTGGCTCTTCCTCAGCTGCATCACCTGATCCCTGATGGTGAACTTACCAGTATTAAAATCACACGGGTGGATCCCTCGGAGCCGCTGGCCATCACTATTGTCGGCGGCAATGAAACCCCCTTGGTCCGCATCCTCATCCAGGATATCTACAGGGAAGGTGTCATTGCTCGGGATGGACGCTTGCTGCCTGGGGACATGATCCTAAAGGTATGCAGTCAAAAACATCATAAATAAGCAATAAGCAACTCCGAGTCCTGTTTTTAACCTCATCTCTGTCGCCCTCTAAGGTAAACGGCATTGACATCAGTAACGTCCCCCACTGCTACGCCATGGCAACCCTCAAACAGCCCTGTCAACTCCTCCGGCTGACCGTCCTCAGAGAACAGCGCCATCGCTACCGCTCACATTCACACGGCCACCCACACGGCCACGTGCACGGCCACGATGTCGCCGGCGGCCACCCGTCTCACGGCCTTCCCCACCACCCCCTGAGGGACGACAGCATCCACGTGGTGCTGAATAAAACCACTCCGGAGGAGCAGCTGGGCATTAAGCTAGTGAGGCGGTCAGAGGAGCACGGAGTCTACATCTTTCACCTGCTGGAGGGTGGCCTGGCGGCACGTGACGGACAGTTGTGTGTCGGCGATCGCGTGCTGGCCATCAACGGTCACGATCTGCGTTACGGAGCTCCAGAACATGCTGCTTTGCTTATCCAGGTCAGTCAGCAGGTCTTTCCCTCTGAAAACACACTGATTTCAGGTTCTTTTCAAGCATTTTACAGGAAGCCCATAGTTATGGCGGCCAAATGTGTCCACATGTTGTTGTTGTGTTTTGTTCTTACTCTGAGTCCCTGAGGTATTAAAGATAATTGTGGTGATTCAGGCTAATTGTGTTGTGCTGTGCTGTTGTGTCTGCGCTCACTGCAGTTAATGGTGTTTAATTGTGGTGATTCCCTGATGGACCGCGCCATGCGGCTGCCGCTGGTTCCTGGATGATGCCAGTCAATGGTGGTGTGTTTGTGGTTAATCGTGGTTAATTGCGGCGTGTTTGCGGCTGACTGTGCAGGGTCTCTGGGCCCAGAGTTCCTGTCTGAGCAGTCTGACTGGCTCTTCTGGGTCTCTGCGGAGCGAAAATGGCCTCTCAGAGCAGGCACTTTCTGTCAGAGATTAAGAACTGGCAGGGAAGAAATTAAATTAGTCCAATTAAGGCAATAATGGGCTGGACCGGCTAATTCTGGAGTCAGAGACCGGGAGAAATCTCAGAGGAATTATGGGAGGGGGGTAGCAGCAGGCCAGTCTGTGTGTCAGCTGGACAACCTGCATTTGAATGTGTGAATGACTGAAGCTAAACTGGGAGTTTAGTGGAGGTTTGAGTCACAGAGGGAGGAGACGTGAATTTTTTACGAGACGGCAGTGAATTTTAACTACGACTGACTGTGGTGTTACTGCTAAATGCTCTTAAGGGACTGGCTAGCCCAATTAAAAAGAATGAAGAATATTTTTCCTTCACCAAATACCATGGAGGTGAAACAAACTGCATTAGGGATGATGTCAGCACAGAAAAATGAGATTACAAATTTTATTTTACATCAGAGTGACCATTACTAAGAAATCAGAGTTAACTAAGAGGACTGATACCCCTCTTATCTGTCGTATCTACCCATAAGGATACAGCATAAGGTTGAAGATAACAATATCCACTAAACAGGGGATCTAAAGCTCACAAATGAACATACTAATTTAAAAATCTGCATTAAACATAATGAGTAAAAACAATAATTCATCATTTTACAAATGATTACATGTCAAACTATTTCCTTGCTTAATTTCTAAAGTCCTGCTGGTTAACAGATATCTTTCCCAATGATGCTGTGCATTATTTATGTGGTAATTAAACAAGATTTAATGTTTATTAGATGTACGAGTGGGCTTATTTTAATACCATTTGATAAATCCAGGCTAACTGTTCCCACATTTTCTGTCTATTTGCTAAACCAAGTTAAGCTGCTGTTGGCTTTAAGTCCTAAACTTAATGAACAGCCATTAGATCAGTATCAGTCCTCTAAATCTCTCTTTAAAAATACATATTGCTTTAGTTTACGTTGCAGCTCATGTCTGAACTTTGTTTTGTCTCTGAATGTCCTTCAGGCAAGCGAGGAGGGTGTCCACTTCATCGTGTCCCGTCAGATCTGCTTACCTGCCCCAGACATCCTGCAAGAAGCTCCGTGGGGCATGGACGGTCCCCCGCCATATTCCCCTGTGGATATCGAACAAACACTACTGGTGAGCAACAGCACACACACACAAACACACACACACACACACAGACGCATACAGATAGATGTGAAAAAAAGAAGTACCAACACACAGAGCGGAGCTTCGTTCCACCGTCTCCCCTTCCCGTGATAAATATTCCCTTTCAGGTGCAAATGATCCATGGAGGTATTTTCTCCCATCAAAGCTGAGCGTGTCATTTAAGCAGCAGGAGAGGCAGGCTTCCTCTCTCGGAGAATTGTTGCATCTGTATCAGCCTTCATTTCCTTCACCGCACAGAAAACAGACACTCACCCATCAGGATTCCAAGCGTCCTCCCACCATCATTCCCTCCAAGATTTCTCACAGTTCTTTAATGAACCTGATTATATCGCTGGTTTTATGTCGCAATAATGACCCATTTAACAGCTTAGAGTATTTTTTAATTTGAAGAGCAACTTGTTTCGGAATTGCTGATTAAACAAGAAAATGTACGATTACAAATTTTTTGGTTTAATCAAAGCAGCGAGTAGGCCTCTGTAGATTACTATCCTTAAAATGCAATGTGTCACCTTTCAAACAATATTCAACTGAGTTAATAACACTACAGCCAGCAGTTGGTTAGCTAACAGCAGCTAAGCATAAAGACAAGAGTCAATGGGAAACAACTAGCTTGGCTCTGTGTCAAATAATGAAATCTGACCAGAATCTCTAAAGCGGAGAAACCAAGCAAGTTAATTAAAAGCCACTGTGACTGGCAAAGAAAAGTGTAGCACACAACCTTCAAAAAAAAAACAACTAATAACTTGTCATTTTACACTGTAGTTTGTAAAGCATAAAGCACTACCTCAGGTAGAAATACTGGGTTGTAGTGCTCCTCTTATTACACGTTGTGTATTTTATTGCAATTTTAATAAAAGATATGAGAAGACATTTCTCATGTTAACAATATATATTTTTGTTTCACCTCGGGGAGTCCAGTGTTGGTGAGACTCTGACTTTTATTAGAGTAAAAAACAAATATGAACACCGGCTTGTTTTCTGTGGTGCAATGAGTTATCAGGCCTGGATGCCCTCAGTTCATTTTATTCTCAGCAAAATCAGCTTCCGACAAAAGAAAAGCAGGCAAGCGAGAACAGGAACGGGTTACAGCCCCTAATGCAGTTTATACAGACCATAATGAATTGCCAGGAGAACCTGACGTGGAAAGAATAGTTAAGAGTAGCTGGTGCATAAGAAAAATTAATGATACACTGAGACATACTGCATACAAAAAACAGCAAACTTTGAGCTCAGGTACAAACAGGATATAGTATTAATTATTTACTTTTCATGGTGCGGTACAGACCCAGTCGAGCTTTTAGTTCCTACTTTCAGTTTTTATGCTCAGTTAAACTAATGGGCCACTGACTGTAGCTTTATTTCTTCACAAGAGTGGTATCAATCTTCTTTTTTAACTCCTAGCAAGTTGGAGAATGGGCACATTTTTCAAAATGTGAAATTTTTTTTTGTTGTTTTTTTGTAGGACCAATTCTGTGTCAAGGAAGAAAAATGCATAAACAATAGTTTTCTCTGAATACTCTTAATCCTAATGAAGGCAAATTATTCAGTCTCTATATTTACACACAGTACTTACAGTAGTGTGCTGCACACAATTAACACAACCTAGAGCGTGTGGTGTGGGCAGGCACTGAACGTGGACACAGTTCACACAGCTATAGTCCGTCCTGTGGCCTGGGGTCAGTCATGTGACCATCAGTGATCTCCTCCGGCGAGCACAGCAGAAATGTGTGAATGCAGCACATTAGCGTAGGCAGCGCAGGCTACATCCCATCAACCTCAATGTGTCCATGTGTTATTCATCACCACTCCACTCTCCATCCCTCCTCACCGTCTGACACACAAACACACTCGCCATAAATGAAAATCTCACGCACTCCGCCTCGTGCACAGCCGCGCTCGCCAGACCAAAGCGCACGCTTATGAATAAATCAGTTCATCTAACATGGACACAAAAATGAAGATGCACCAGAGCTGCTTGATGTCCTTTCTTAATAACCACCATATATTATACATTACCCGCTATGCTAATGAGGTCATTCGTTAATTAGCAACTACGTCTATGTCATTGGACTCTTGTTCCCATAGAACAGCATGGGTGGTAATCATATGAATGCTGCTCCCATTCAGAAGGCTATCTCCAGTCCCAGAGAAAACAGTCCTTATTAATATGCAAATGTGCGGCTCCAAAATCCAATTAGATTATGTAGTCTATAGAAGGTGCCCTTGGTGTAACAATTAAGTTCATATCATGTTTGGTCTTGAGTTACAGTTTTTACAAGAATGTGGAAACACAAGGAAAGACACCCAAGACGCCGATGTGACAACGTCAATTACGAATGTCCTGCGTTTATATTAACAACCCTGGCAGCGGGGCATAAATTAATACATGCAACTGGGGCGACAAACAGCCCTGTTGCTCTGAGATCTCCGTTATTAATTTACCCTCTGCTACATCTTTTCCTTTCCCTTTTCTTTTTATTCCCCGTGAAGGACTCCTGTCAGAAGCCTGCATGCTATGAGAAGACAGTCACTCTGACTAAGGAGCCGTATGACTCCCTGGGTATGACGGTGGCGGGCGGCATGTCCAGCCGTGGGTGGGATCTTCCTATTTATGTCACAAACGTGGACCCTGACGGAGTCGTGGGACAGGAGGGCTCCATCCGCAAAGGTAATAATCAACCGCCAATAAATCCCTGTGTGTCTCCTTCCATTACTTACATGCACTCTCAATCTTAAAATTATCAGACTGTGATGTGTTTTTATAATGAGGAAATTTATGTTCAGTGTGTTTGTGCAAATGATCGCTCACTTAGTGGATGGACTACTTTGTGTTACGAGGCTCACACATCGTGGCAGGTGGACTGTCATGAATTTGCTTTTGATGATGAATACCTTGGGCATAACTGAGGGAGTGATTGATGAACACTTAAGACTCATGTTTCATTAAGAAGTTCATTCATCCAAGTCAGTGCCACTGCTTTGGTTCAGCGCCCCGTAAATTGGCTCTAACACACTAACACAAAAAAAAAAAACACAAACAAATATTAGCAGAGCAGTATGAAGGACTTATTGTGTTCCAGGGGAGAGTTTGTGGAGTACTTAATTATTTCGTTATATGAAGCCAGTCAGCTCTGAAATCACACTTTTACATGGAGCTGCACACACAATAACTTGATTTAATAGCAGCAGTCTATAGCCTATAACGCAGCTGAAGGCATGGGAGTGAGACATTTTTGCACCGTCTCTCAATTCCAGCATATCCATCTTACAACATGAACGCTTAAGCATGTCATTACACTCAATCCCCTCTGCCTGAGGCTCTGTTTTATGAGAGGAATGAGAGTAATGCTGCGATGGAGCATAACAGTAGCATGGAGTCTTCATAAAATCCAGTCTCTTTTGTCCTGTGCATGGTTTCAGGTACACAGTACTGTTCATATGGGGCATAGCAGCAGCTGTCTCTGTCCATGTGGTTATAAAACATGTTTGTGTATTATAAGAGACTGTTAATTTGCATTTGCATACCCGCACGGGGCAAATGTGTCCTTTGAGTTGCTCACCAGCAAGCTGGACCATGCTGCCTCCTTTTCTTTGCACCACTTTCATCACTGGGAGGCTTTTTAAAAGCACAGGTGGCTCTTGGTTTCCATCCCTTTGTGTTGCAGCAGGGAAGGTTGTTGAATATTAAACAGGCAGATCATGAGTCCCTGTCCTGTAAGGTCTTTTCAAAAGCGTTTATCAGGGAGCAACCACGGGCGGAGGATTAGCTGTGCTGTCTGCTTCCTCCCGGTGCAGGTGACATCTTGTTAAACGTGAACGGGGTGGACCTGACGGGGGTGACGCGAGGCGAGGCCGTGGCCAACCTGAAGAACACCTCCTCTCCCGTCGTGCTCAAGGTCCTGGAGATGCGTCCTCCGGAGGAAAGCCTGCAAGAGTGCCCCCTGCCGCCCTGTCTCACACCCTCACCCACAGAGAGCACCAAGAGCCCACTGCCCAATGACGACTACTCCCCACTGTGGGTGTCATGGCTGCAGCTACCCAGGTGGGCACCCCTTGATGTCTCTGTGTCCACTTCAAATACATTGTTCTGCTTTCTCCACCCCTTTTTTTGTTGGCCCAGTATACACACACACACACACACACAAACACACACACACACACACACACATGCTGGTCCCTGTGACCTCTGCCAGCTGGTGCCAACAGAAGTTTTGACAGAGCCAGCTGGGGAGGGAGAGCTCATTATACTTTCAAACTATTTGAACTTTTCAGCTTAAATATTCACCACTGTTTATCAGCAGAACTTCTGAGAATGAAAAAAAAACTTTTCCTCAGGTTGTAAAATATGAATTTATCTTCTTTGTTGTCAGAAAGACAGCAGTGCAGCAGCAATAAACAACTGCTGCTTTTTCTTCTCAAACAGTAAATTGATTAGGAGTCAAAACCGAGTATTGAGTCACCATGGGAATGCAGTCTAGAACGTTGGTGCAAGTAAAAGGATTTAAATCCTCTCTCAGGCTGTCTCCCTTAGACTGATATAGAAGTCCAACTATTCTTATTGTTTTATGTCTCCTGGGAGTAAAAGTCACACCTTCATTCAAAAAGCGAGCCGGGCCTTTGTCTCCTGAGCGGAGCCGGTTTCAAGCAATCTAACTACTGCGCACGTACTTAGTATAGATACACAGTGCATGTAATTTAAAGATGCAGTTGAGAGATTAGTGTTTTTAATCCCTCTCTTGGCTCATGCAGGCATCTTTACTGCTGCAAAGACATTGTCTTACGGCGGAGCACTTCGGGCAGCCTGGGCTTCAGTATCGTTGGAGGTCAGGAGGAGGTCAACTGCAATCAATCTTTTTTTATCCGCTCCATCGTGGAGGGGACGCCGGCCTACAACGATGGCAGGATAAGGTATGCAGCTGATGTAGATCACTTACTCTCGCACATAAAGTTTTACACCAGCTTCAGATTAACCTTTATATGCGCAAGATGGTACTATTTTATCAGTTAATTTAGTTTACATCCTTTGAATGATTATCTGGATGGTCATCTCGTACCGTGTAGGTGTGGGGACATCTTGCTGGAGGTGAATGGGAAGAGTACATGGGGGATGACCCACACGGCCTTGGTGCGCCTGCTCAAAGAGCTTCGGGGGAGAATCACTCTGACCATCGTCTCGTGGCCGGGCAGCCTGCTGTAGCGGCGCTCCAAGCCGTCCAGAGCTGCTTTTGTAGCACTGACCAAGGAATGTGGAAGGCAGAGCTTTAGACTGGCTGACCACCCTAAGCTTGCTGTGTGGGAGAAGCTTAGATTAGTGCTGTAGCTGTGTGGACTTCACTTCACTTCTGATGGACAGCTGAGACTTTGCCAGGAGTTTGGAGAAGGACGAACATGAGACTGGATTGTAACCAGAGGTTAACTTGCCCCTCCGAGAACGCTGAACTGGGAGGATTCAGGACTGAGCCACTTCTAACAAGGATGTTGGGTGTTAGGCGGTTTAAGAGGACATGGTCGTTCTCTCGCACAGCACCCAGTGAGCAGGGTGGGTGGACGGAGAAGAGACACAACACGTTGCCAATTCCAGTAGTTATATATTAGGGTATGCGTTAAGTTGGACTCACATTTCTTTACCGTAAATGTTGGGTGTCTAAAAAAAAAAAAAAAAAAGTACTGATCCAAGCACTTGTAATACGTTTCTTTTGTTTGTTTGTGGTATGGCCTTTAAATATAGGCTTCATTCTGTTTGTACTGACAGTGGTTGTCATCTTCATCCGTTGGTCTGAGGACACATTGCCAAGTAGTAGTCTGTGTTGAGTTTTTATTTTTCTTTTGTTTCAGAAGCTATGGCTAAATTATTAAACCACTGGCAATAAAAATATAAGAAAAAAATACAGGATCAGTGTGTTCATGACATGTTAAAAGATATTTAATTAGGTGACATTGTGGAGGCCTTACTAATTTTCTTACTTTTAAGAAAAAATAAAAACTGACTTGGTTTTTTTGTGTATCAGTGGATGGTCTTGATGCCCGTCTGCTGTGGTTCTGTCTGTCACGCTTCAGCCTGTGTAGTATATCTGATGGTACAATGGGTTAAATGATCAATAAAATCATTTGAAAAAGGAGAGTTGTGTGTAAAAACTCATGTTTAAAGTCCTTACATCAGCTCAAAAAATACAACACTAAAAGCTGACGCAAGAGACATTTTATGCACAATACACACATAAGATCGTTTTAAGTTTCTCTCATAAAATTATAATTAAACACATTTTCTGATGAAATATACAGTAAAATGCCATAGGGCAGTTCTTCTCATTAAACACTCAGTCAGATTTTTAATCCCCTGTCTTGGTCAACAGAGGACATCTAGTTGGTTCTTTGTCTTTTCTTCTTTTCTGTCCTCCCTGCCTCCTTCCTCCTCTCTCTTTTGGCCTTTTTGTGTTTGGGTCTACTCTGACTGACTTTGTCCTCAACACCATTTCTCTTACTCCTGCTGCTGCTGCTGCTGTTGAAAACATAGATGACAATCCCATTATAAATGTGTCATCAATTAACCTTATTTTTATTGTAGTGTGTGTGTGTGTGTCTGTTAGACCTGCATAGTGTTTTTTGGCATCCTTCTCTTTGGTCACTGTGCCTACTCTTTCCTTTCCCTGGCTCTGCAACGTTCCTGTGCCTCATACAGAAAAACACCACACATGTTTACAGGGTATTTTTCCATTTACTATTGATAAAGCTGGAGGCTTTTTTTTTTTATTGAAATTACTCAAAGGAAAAAAGCTCACAGTCCACAGGAATGAGACTGCTGGCCTTTCTCCTCCTGCCTCCACTGGGACTGAGATAAGTCAGAGCTCAAGGGACCGAAACCTTAACCACAGCGCCTGCTGCTTGCCAGCCTGAGCCTTTGCAGAATTACCCCTGGCCAAGACTTTGAGTAACAAAGAGCTCAACACCAGTGTCACAGCATGCCCTTTGCATTAAAGTCAAGCAGCCATGCTGCAGTACCCTCTAAGCTAAAAAGATCTATTATTAACTATGGAGGCTGCAGTCCTGTGAGACCACAGGCCTGATCATCACTTCACACCTTCTCTCCACTCAAACGATGTCTGAAAACACATGCAAAAACAAATCCATGCAAAGGGC
>JAPZDZ010000021.1:22435437-22448244 GCA_029783805.1 Acanthurus tennentii
TTATTAGAAGTGTATTTTGTGTACGAAAATGGCCAAGGAGATCTCTTGGCACATCTGTGTTGATGTGTTTAATTTTTAGTGTGTATCTCCCCTCCTTTCCTCACTTCCTGCAGAGCTCCTCTCCCTCTTCTTCCCTCCATAAATCCACCGGGTCATTTGTCCCTCTTGCCAGAACATACAGGCCCTCAAGGCCAGGTCTGGTTTTGGTCCACCTCTCTCTCTCCCTCATGTTCTCATGTACATGAGGATGTTTACAGGAAACCGACAGTGTGTTTTCCTCCATTAAAAAACAGCCCATAAATTAGCTCAGTGAAGAATGGGGCTGACCTTGCACAATTCTATTGGACTGGATGTGTTACGTGTAGACCTGATGAAAAGTGGGAAATTATGTGAATCATCTGCACTGGGAAATAGATTAAAGTCTTCTTTAACAGTTTGCTGAGTGCGAAGTTTCAGTGCTCTTGATTGTATGAAGGATAGTTATGTTAATCTGCGCTGGAAAACATTAGTTTGTGGATGTGAATTGAACAAACGCTGTCGCAACTGAAGTGGTTTCAGAAATTTATGAGCTGTAATCAGTGGTACAAATTTTCTCAGCTGGCCAAGTGACGTCCAAGACTGTGTAGAAAAGGCGACTTGATTTGCTGTTTAGTGTTGTCTCACTTACCTCTAATGGTATCTAGCAACGCACATAGTTCGGGTTTTATTCGCAGATAAAGGAGAAAGCCTTCCCTGAGATTTCTGCCACGACTGCAATAAAACTTTATTTTTGTTCAATTTAACTCCATTTGCGGTGCTCAAAACATTTTAAAATCAGCCTTTTCAGAAACAACAAAACAAATCAGGTTTGTTCCATAAAATTCACAGACATCACAGTTTTCATTATCTTTGTCTTCCTACACTAGAAATTTTCCCCCTTAAGGCTGTTGACAGCATTTTAAGTGGATTACGCTGAGTGATGGGAGACATTGTGGGAAGAGGTGTTTTAAAATGTTATTTTTCGCCGCTCTGAGCACGACAAACATAATGTCATTCACCTCTGTTGTGCTGCAGCAGAGATCTCCGGAACATTTACACCGTCTCAAAAAATGCTCCAATATAATAAAACAGCTCGACTGGATGTAATTGAAAAAATGTGCTTTCTGTGACTTAGGTGAACCAACCATTCAGAGGCATGTCATCAATCATATGAACGTAGTATGACTCGCCTCTGAATCACGTAATGAAAACTTAATTTTGGTTGCACACGTTTGGACGTGTGTGAGTGGGATTCAGAGTAAAGAAATAAACATGGATGATAGTTGGGGCCACAGGATGGGGAGTAAAAATTAAGAAATCCTGAGTCAGAACGGTTAGAGTCATTCTTTTTAGCTGCATCACACACTTCCAGGAATACTATCCCCCCCCCCACCACCCCTCACCCCCACAGTCATTAATGACTTGGACATAAACTCAAAGGTATTTCATCGCTTTTAATGGACACGTAAGTTCTCATTCTTTCACGTTGCACGTACGGCTTTCTTTAAGATGCAGTGTTTGATGAATGACTCCCCTTTAAATGTATGTATGTGTGGTATGTTGCTTACTACACCTACACATCTAGTGGAATTTAGTTTGGTCTGAGACGCCCACACACACCCAAACACACACACCCCCCCACGCCAGTCCGAGCAGCCCAGACAGGACGTTCACTATGTTTCACTCTGGTTGTACACAAGTCAAGTGTAAGAGTGCCCCCTTCAGTTAGCAACTGAGCATCCTTGTCAACAGACAGAGCCACACTTAATGCTCTCACACACACTCACACACACTCACACACATGCCCAGCTCTCCCACCCCCACCAGCATCCAACACCCTCCTCCAAAGTATAGTAGTTACTTAACAAGGTACTTGGCTGGTCACGGAGCCTGTCTCTCACTCTGCCAGTATAAACCTTAACCACCCCCCGCCCCCCACCCACCCCTTCACCCCTTCAGCCCAGTTCGAACCCCACCCCTCATCTGACCAAATGGCTGAGGGAGAAAACATCAGGGAGAGCATTTTGGTGGAGGGGGCAGGGTGGGCAAAAAGCCAATTAGAACCGTATTTCATCCACACTCTGCCGAGGCCCTCCGTCGTCCAAGAACACACACAGATGCAAGTGGGGTGGGGTGGGGGGGTGGGGTGGGGGGGGGGTGGCTGTGTGCAAACATATACAGAAGAGATACATGAACACACAAACACACACATGGCAGCGCACATATGGCCCGGTCAAGTCACACTCTTGGTATTTCAACCATGAGAAGTATGTGGGACTTCACGGTTTGCGTAATCGTAGCAGTGCTAATACTTAATCAAGTGCATGGGAGGTGTTTGTTTCTTCTGGAGGATTAGGAGACACATTTTTTTTTCCAGAAGTGACAACACATCATCGCCCTTCACCAAAAACTGCAAAGCACAACTTCATGTCTTAATCACAACTTCGTCACCAAGAGATTATTGAATATCTTCTCTCTTTTTTTTTGTACTCCATCATTTTTTTTATCTCAGACTCTTGCCTTGGGCTGAGTCGTGTTTGCCGGTCTTTGTGTCTGGTTCTAGTGTGAAGATGGCGGCCATCCCAGTGTGAGCCCCTCTCCTCCCCATCCAGCCCCAGCCCAAGGTCTGGAACAGATTACATCTGATATTAAACACATGGCAGCAGTTAGAAAGGAGAAAAGGCGAGAGAAGAAAAAAGTCCAAAAAAAAAAGAAAGAAAAGAAAAACAAAGTGGATTTGTCAACGAGCTTTTCCCTCCTACCTTCCCTCTCTCTGTCCTTAGCCCCCTTTTCACTCTTTGTGTCCGTCGCTCTTCAGTTTTTTGGTCTCCACTGAAAGGACGCAGAAGATCACATCCACTCATATCAGTCCAGCTGTCAAAGACAAAGACAAAGATGTGGGCTGTTAATGCCCTTTCATCCTGCCAACAGAGTGTCAGTACCTTTTAAAAGGGCAATCTGAGAGGAGAGAGATTGAGACAGAAATATAAAATATGTCTGTAGCTTAAATTCAGATGTTGGAGCTGTTTTATAAGAAAAACTGTCACTGTTTCTGTGAGGCTTTGATGATGAAGCTTCTCTGTGACACTCTTTTGATTCTTTCATGGAAAGACTTGAAACTGTCTCCAGCGCTCATGGCAGATGGCAACAGTCTGACACACATGCCTTGTCCTCAGTCTGCCATTAGAGATGTGGATCGACATGTTTCATAACTTAGCAGATAATGAGACGAGGGACTTCGATGGTATCAAGAGGAGTCTCAGTCTCCAGACTCTGTTGTTTTTGCAACTGATGTAAGGACAGCAGGAATGTTGGCATACAGACATTTAAGGTGGATTGAGAACATTCCCGATGTTCCCTCCGCTAATTTCAGCTTTTTCCTGTGAGGGGTCCCATCGGGGAGTCACCACTCCCCCGACCAACAGGCTCTCTATCACTGAGACAAGCACTCAATCACGTCAACGTTGTCCTCTTGTGTTTGTACTCTCAGTCCTGAGAGCTCAGGACAGACAGCTGGAGCGGCAACAGTTACCTGGATTTTTTGTGCCAAATCACAGTACAACCTCTGCCGCAGTGTTTTGTTTTTATCTCACGTCTAAATGATCTGCCTGATTGTTGTTCCTACCAGGTCACCTGCTGCACAGTCACTATGGGAGGCCATGCTGACCAATAAACATAAAGAGGGAGTGATGGAGGTCCGGCGGCAACTAGTGGAAACAGCGAGCAAGGAGAAGCTGCCAATCAAGATGAGCATGGGTAAGAAGCAGGATGAAAAAAGATGGAGCAAAGTACACATCTTGTTTTCCATTAAAAGAAAAAAAATCACACCAAATGCAGTAAACAGAATTGAATAAACATGAATGTTCACACCAAGTAAAAGCATCTTGAGTAAAGACTGGAAGGCGTTCTTAAAGAGAAATGTGTGTGAGCCCTGTGTAGTGTTTTTAAAGCAGAAACACAGCGCCTCCTACTGAGATCCAACTCCTCTGCCTTGCCTTATATTTGCCCATGTGGCCACAAAGGAAATCTGAACCACATGTTGGCTCTATGACACACACTCACACACACACACACTCACACACACACATTCACTCACACATGCTCGCTTGCACACACTGCTTTTGAAAACTTTTGTTGTTTGTTAATGAAGCAAAAGGGGGCTGAAGCAAGGGATAAAAATATGTGTAGGCACGCAAAAATAAAGTCATTACACGTACAAGTATACAGAGCCCTCATGCACGTTCACCTTTGTGCTACCTCCTGACTCACATAGGTAATGGATATATATATATATATATATATATATATATACACACACACACTACCCTCACACAAACACATGTGCACACGCAGGGTTATGTGCGTGTTAGCATCTGGCAGAGAGGGGCTGGGGTTTAGAGCGAGGGGCAGTGTGGTCCCTCAGCTCCTATAAACGGTGCGGTAAAGAAGGTCTTGTCTCTCATAACAGGCAGGTTGTAATATGTTGGAGGTCAAACACACACACATATGCACTTACGCCTAACACACTTTGCCGAGCATCTGCGTACACATACACATGGTTTCCTTTTATGCGTCTGGCTGCTACAGTGTGGTTTTATCTAGACAAATGCGGCAACAACAAGTGTTCAAGCTGCTGAAGGAACAACGAGATCAGGACTGACATTAAAAGCACGGAAAATATGAAGGCTTGATTGTGCAGCTTAAACGTTGCTCCTGCCTGCTGACTGACAGTCTGTTGACTTAATGTCTTCCCTCCGAGAGAGAGAGAGAGAGAGAGAGAGAGAATGAGAGGAGAGTGGGGAGAGAAGGGGGTACTTTCAAACTCCTTACACACTGAACCTTTATACCCCACTGGCAGGGGACCAGATTCCATGAAGCCCCCTGAGCTCCATTGCACCCCCACAGAGTTCCCATCCTGCCCACCAGCACCACCAGCAGCGATCTCAATCCATCAAGCTCCGCTTATATGAGACCAAGCTAAAACCCAGAAACACAAGACGCTCAGCATTAATACCTAACTGCTTCCCAGTGCCCACTCTCTCACTGGGAGAGTAGAATTTTCCACTCGCACCCCAAACACATTCTCACTCTGGTAGGTTTATGCAGATCAGGGGAGAAAATACTTTATCTGGATCCTCCAGGCCCTGCATTCTCACATACAGCCTGACCCAAGCTGGCTTCTTTTCATCTCAACAGGATAAGATCATCCAGAGAGAGACAGAGAAAATAATCCATTTCTCAGAGCCTGAGTATGACCCGTCAGGTTTCTCATAGCATTGTGTGTGTGTGTAAGCGTATATGTGTGTGCGTGGACACATATATGGTTGTGCAGAATCCAGTGTTTATCTTCTGTGTTTTTGCTCTTAGCAGGGAATTAGTCCGACAGCTTCGGTTTCATCGTCCCTATACATGCGTTTATCTGTACATCTGTGCGTCTGTGTGTGTGTGTGTGTGTGTATATGCATGCGTACATCACACGGTTATACAGTTTGTGTATATATGCGCTGATACGTCAGTGTAAATGAGAAGTGTTGACAGGGCCTTTCTCCCTGCAGTGCAGTCTGTGCTTTTAACAGCAGAGAGGAGTGAGGCTCAAGCACACAATTGATTGCATTCATCATTTCAAGCAGCGAAATTAAGGAGATTGTAATACAACAACAGTTCCTAATAAGTGCTCATATTTTACGGTATAATTGCTCCCGTTTTAATCTTAATATAAATGACAAAGCACAGTGTCTTTTTTTTTTAATTGGCGAAAAGGTAATGCTCTTCATTTACCAATTGATTAATAGCCTCTATTTGCACATAATTCTGTAGTTTATTATTTTACACAAATTTTTAAAAAATGCATAAAAGACTTTTGTTACAGTTTACAAAATAAAAATACCAGAGATCATAATTTAAGGTCTTTTCAGTGGATTTCAGTGGAAAACTGTAACATATACAGCAAAACCAGTGAATCCACAGTTGCAGCCTTTGTAAATGTGTCTCAGTTGATTCATGTTAATCAAGGAATGTCTTGAGTGCTTCATTTATAGTATGCCACTGTGAAATAAAATGACAGTATGAGTATGAGAAATCAGATTGTATGTTATTTGCAATAATCAAAACTTGGTCTATTTGATGTGCTGTTATGCTATTTTAAGTCATGTCACCAGCACATGCCTCCGACATATAGCTGCATGGTTCATACCAAGCCAAAGTCATGTGAGTGTCAGAGGGAACTGGTTTTAGTGGGAGATTTGCAAATGGTAGGCAAGCTGGCATTAAAATGGCTCAGTCCCTGTGAAAGAAACGTATTTGTCTTACTGTGAGTTAGATTACTTTATCCAGTACTTTGGTTCGTGAGCAAATACCTTTTAAAGTAACAACATTTACATAAATCTCAGTGTCCTTAAGCAAGATGGTGACTGTGGTAAACATTTTGTCTGCCTCGCATCAGCATGTTAGCTGTGTCATAGCATAAGCATTTAGCACTAAGAAGAAGAGAAACAGAAGAGGAATCACAGATAAAAACTTTTCAAACACAGATACTAATGAAAGTTTCAGTAATGTGGCGCTGTTTTGCCCTGTTTTTGTCTCTCATCTCCATTCCAGTACAGTAGAGTTTTGAAAGGGACCCCAACACGCATCCACAAATAAAAGATCCAAGACTTTTCTCCTCTTGGAGTGCATAAATAAAAACCTCTCAGCCTTTCCTGTGTACCCCATCCATGCAGAATTACTTATGAGGCCGTCCAGCTGCTGAGGCCAGCCACCACTCAGGGCTGACTTCAGACATCACTTAGCCTCTGAGTAACCCTGTTCACCTAGACTGCAAGTCATCTTCCAGTAACAGAGCTAAATCATTGCCTTTTTTTCCCTTTTTTTTTTGCATTGTTCAGGACTTTGATCATGGCTGTGCTTCAATTGCCACTTCTGCACATCAGGCTAAAATGGACAGTAGAACAAACTGTTCGTAGAGTAGGGCTGAAAATGTGATTTGTTTTATGGCTGGTCCTGCAATAAATACACTCAAAAGAACATTGAAATGACCAAAAGGTTTGGATTTCTCCTGCTATTATCTACAATGAGCAACACAAACTGGAGTACTGTGTATACCTAAAAACCTTTGCACACAAACAAACACACTGGTTTACTTAATCACAGTTTAAACCGTAACATTAAATCTTATTTTTTTCAGATGGTGTGTTTTTCAAGGCTTAAAAAATGAACTGAAAATCACACAAGGCCAACATTTTCATAATATGCATGATTGAAACGGTTTTTAAACCTGATGTGGAAAAGTCAGTTCAAGGCACAAGTGCAGGGTCTTCTTACATGCACAGTCCTATTTACTTGAGAATGAAAACAAGAACCATTCCAGCACTGCCATTACTGCAGAAACACTATAGTTTGAAATCATAGCTCAGCTGACAGTTCATCTCCCTGAGACTCACTCTGCATCTGGCAACAAGATGCTTGAGCAATCACAGAGCTGTTTTGAGGGAAGTTTAGTGGCATAGATAAGAGCGAAGGCTTAGCCAGCGCTGTTTGATTGTGTAATGGAGAGCAGGCCTTTGTGCGGCTTTCTTGTCTTTCTTGTCTTTTACTTTTTCTGCTTTTGCAAATGTCTCGCATTTTCTCACTCAGCCTCATATGATCTACCCAAAGCTGTAAAGTCTGATTGTATTTGGCCAACAGTGTGCCATTCTTCGGTTGCCTATTCTCGGGTGAGTTATGCTTGGCCTTTCCTTCGGACGTTATTTCCTGGTCCTGTGCTGAATTATGGTTGGCACATCAAACTTTGCGAACCCTGGTTACACTGCCAGGATTTTATGGCTGGATATGTTCACAATAGAGCTTTTCAGGATTTTTGAATATGTCTGGACTGAAGATTATTCTCCAAAAAAATACTTTTATTTCAGCACGAAACTTAATTCCCTTTGTGGACGTTTGCTCTGTAATGCCCATCCAGTAAATGCCAACAACACACTGACTCTCTCAGTTCAGCTTGGAAAGAAGCTTTCCCGGCAGACTGACTGGTAGGAATCTATTTTGCTGTCACGTTCACTTATCTGCTGCTCTGAAATTAGTTTTTTTGTTTTCTAGCTTCCCTGGATGATTCCCTCCAATTTTCTCTCTGAAAATATTTCACATCCACAGTCTGAAAATCCACTTTAACAAAGTCAAGTGCAATGACTCCATTTTTTAATGTACTGTTTTGCAGATTCCTGCTCAATTTTTTATCCTGCCTGTCTGTTTCTCTTCTAGTCATGTGTTTGGCCCCGCTAAAGAAAACATTGGCCCTGTAGTCCAACAGGAAATACTCCCACATCTGGTGCTGGTTCAGAACATCAACATCTAGAAGTGGGCTTTATGGGGAGTTAATGTGTGCCCCCTCTCTATCCCAGCCCCTCGTACCTCCAGGCCAGCCTGCACACCCCCCATCCAGCTTTTACACCCTTTGCACCGCTCTCGTGTCTCTCTGTGAATCTTCACAGGAGCGTCCCAAACAGAGCGAGGAGCCTCGTCTCCCTGCTGTCGTATAAATGTTCTGAGAAAAACATGATTTATATTTATTAGTGGCACACAAAACAGGCTCTTAGAGGCTCAGTGTTCGTGCACCTCTGCTGTATGTATGCATGTCGAAGCACGCGCACACCTTCGCTGATGTTTAGTCATATAGTCTGACTCATGTAAACAAATCACTAAAACCTCTGACAGTTTCTCACCACCTGAAGCTTGCACACATAAAAAATATTGCTTCCTGACTGGCACAACTACACACACACACACACACACACTCAGACGTCTGCTTTCTCCCAGCCTGTGGAGTTTTTGCTCATTAAGATAATATTGTGGTCTGTTTTGGTATCAGTCATCCTCCTCTGCCCTAAGCTGAGTGTATGATAGTTATTAAAAAGGCTGTTATGCTTGGAAAAAGGTTGTCTATTTATTCAGTTTCCAGGCTCCGCTCTTCCCATCAGGAGGAATAACTGTGTCTGTGTCTGTGTTTTTGTGTGTCACATGCAACCTTGTATGTTTTAATTTGTTTGTAACAGATGGCAAACAAAAGACCATCAGGCAAGTAGTTGGAGTACACTTGTGGTTTACATACACTGTGTGATTTACTTTCACCAACAATAATTGATGTATTTGTGACGGCTCCAACTATCCCCCCCCGGATAATAACTTTATCTTTTTCCCCCTCCTCTCAGGCCGTGTGACCCCCGAGCAGCTGTGCTCCTACATGCAGCTGTTCCGGAGCAATTGGGGGGCGCTAGAGAGTCACTGTGGGGTGCTCCAGCTGGGCCTGGCTACGGCCCAGATGCTCCGCCACCCCAGCCTGCCCCGCTGGGACGCCTGTCTGGCCTTCGAGAGGCTGCTGCTGCAGGTCTGAACCCATCTTTCACAAATTACTATCCATGTGCACAACAGCCGCAAAAATAAAGGGCATTATCTACTTTCCAATTAGACATTTACGATTTAACAAATATGGTATCAGCTGTGACCTGTTGTGAGCAATTTAACAACACAGCAATATTTGAGATGCAAGCAGTTCTCTTACTTTAACAACTTTAAAGAATGTACACGTTGTTTTTAATTTATGTCCTAAACAACGTTACATTGACTGAGCAGAGTAGAAAAACAGCACATTCCCTGGCAATTTGTAATTAACTTGGTAATTATTCTTTCACATCTTTCCCTTCGGGTAAATATTTTATTACCAATGCTCAGCAGGTAAGTGGGTGCTTGTGGTTCACTAGATGGTGGCCAGAATGTTGTGTTAAACTGACAGAAACAGGAAAAAACGCAGATTCCTCTCCTGCATGAACAAGGTCAGTTGTGTTTGTAGGGAAAACATTCGGATCCAGTAAACACTGCAAAAATGCCAGATTTCCATCATGTTGTTTGGAGGCTTTTTAGTCAAGAGGAGGAAGGGGTCTAGTTTATGGGGGTGGACGGAGGCGGATGTACACGTGTGTTTGAGTTTGGAAAGGTCAGAGGGCGACTCTGATGGAAAGACGGAGACACGAGGGGGAGACTGTAAGAATGAATCAAATGCCAGAGCCGCCGGTCATCACTTGCTTATTTTAGCTCTTTAGATTCAGGCTCTTTTTTATTGTCAATCCATCTATATAAAAGTGTACATTTGGGGAAAAATGCAATTTCTCATGGGCCTCTGGTGCCTCAGTAAAACAGGTAGACTCAGATAGGTCAGGACGTAAATGCACAACATAAAAAATGTAAAGACTTACCTGATGTTTTGATGCTGATAGAAGTATCATTATTGGCCTCAGTGCTTTCTGAAATGAAGCCTTATCTTTGTATGAATCTCATACAGTGTAATATTTTTATTTAAAAAAAAAGGATCCTGCTTCTTTCAAGCTGCATCCTGTGCACCTGTATGTTGCTTAACCAATTTTTTAAACCAATTTTAACACTCGAGTATTGAACCAGCTCACAGTATTGACAGATATGCAAAGTTCTGATATCAGAACGTCTCTAAACATCATAGTGGAAGATGCAAAGACTGTAGTGCAGAAGCAATGCAGAGTTTTAGACTAAACAATAAGACAAAGTCAAGCCAGGCTGCAGTGCAAAAGGTCAAAGTAATCTGTAGCTTCAGCAGTGATCAACTCATATTTTAAAGGAAATTTCTTCCACGCAGAACAACAAGCTGAATGGCGCCATACTCTGCATTGCAAGCTAACTAATGCTAAAGCCATTTCCTCCTTCTTCTACCTTGCTATTTTCATTGAGTCTCTTTATATTCCTGGAGCTGTAAAGCAAGCAGTAGGACAGCAGAGTATTTAGGAACTTATTAAACTAAATCACGGAAAAATAAAACAAGCTTGCAGCAGTGCCCCATGCCAAATTGGAATTTAGAAACAACCTCATAAACCTTGATCCTCAGCTGGGGCCATCATTGCTTTATTAAATAAAGGAAGAAGACTTTAGGGCTTACAGTTCCAGTATCCATTTGCTTCTTGACTCCACTTTGATCCTCCCCCATGGTTGTCTGCTGTACCTGAAAAGTTCAAAGTAAGACTTTCTTACCAGGCTTTTTAATTTCAGCCTCATAACTAGCAGCCTTTTAGGTCACTGCGTCCACAGGTGGAACAGGGTCTCATTAAACTGATGATGATCGTGTTAATGCCAGACTGCGGACGTTTTCGGCATCAGGATAGTATATATAGCACTGGGCCCAGCTTCAAACAGGCATTCTTCAAGAATCAAATCTCACAGTCGAGCCTTGAGCATGATGTGAGCGTTGGTGTTTGCAATCAAAACGGGCCTTAAGTTTTATTGAGGTATTAAGGGAAATGAGTTGTGTGTCCTCTGTGCCCCCTCTGTTTATTTAATTTCCATGTGAGGTTTTCGCTCTGGCTCAACTCGGGCCTGAGAGAAGTTAACTGCTTTACAAAATGGCGGGACGAAATGCCTTTTCAGCTCGGCCTGGCGGTCGGGCCGTGTTTGCTCTGCCTGAGTGTGTGAGGGCTCCTGTGGGTACGACTGGGCAGAGCTGGACACTCCATCGCTGCTGGACAGTGTGAGTTCATTCACACCGACTCTTTCGTGGGCAGCGGCTGTACCGAGGCAGAGGGCCATCGAGTTCAGGGCCTAGCCCAGTTCATGCCTTCCCCAGCAGTTACACACACTTTGTCTATATAAAACACTGTGTAATGACTACTTTATGACTTAGACAACTTTTCCTGTGCAGCAGCGTAGTGTTCTGCTCATGAGGTAATGCTCTAAAATATGCTTCTAGTCATAATCAAACTGTGCTTCTGTAGATTTTTCTTTTCCTTTTCCTTCTTTTTTTTTTGGTTACTTGAAAGGGAATAAACTTGTAAAGGTCTCACAGCTGGGAGGTTCATGAGATTAGAGCACAGATGTGGTTGTGTAGCTTGACATATTAGTCAGAGTCTGATATAAATTTTGTCAGTGTGATATACTTTATGCTGTCTTTACAGAGACTGCAGGATTTATTACCTCCTCAATATAGTGCTTATATTAGCGTGAGATGGCCAGATATCATTTTGGCTGGCACTGCCACCCTGCCTGCACCTATAAACCCCCCCCCCCGCTGGCCTGGGCGCTGGCTGTCTGACATGTAACAGGGTTTTTGGTCTGAAAGGCTCAGATTGAGCAGGTTTGGTCCAAATCCAGCCCGCAGTTACAGAATGTGTATGCTAGCCGTGTTCAGTGCTGGATGGGGGGGGGGGGACAGCCAAGGTAAAACTCAACAGACTCACTCTTTCACCACTTCCCAGAACATCACAGGCACACTACCTCCCCATCAGCAGCCCAGCCAGAGTCTCTACCTCACCAAACTAAACATGTACACTACTACTGTACATCCATCCCAAAGAGAGCGGACTTAGGACAAGTTGTAGTGGAATTTTTTTTCTTAATTACAGACATTTAAGTTTAGTATTATGTTTGAGTGTGCTGCGAAGCTTGCTGTTGATTATTCTGTCACATCAGCGAGCATGGTGGTGATGACAGCAGTGCAGCAGAGAGAAGCCAACCTCTCTCACCCCAGCGTGTTGCTTTACTCTGCCGGGATTACCAGGGCATGCTTCTTCAAACATTCAAGCTCTAAGTTATTACTGGTCGCAGCGCTGCTCAGACAGAAAACTGTACGAGGCTGTATGTCCAGTTCTCTCCCATGAGCCACTGAAACCGCCTGCTTGGTCCTTATCTCTGTCTCTGCTGTATGTTTGTGTTTAAGTCTTTAAGTAGTTAAACCCAAACATCAGTTTACAGAAGTGGGGAAAGACTGTATATACAATGAAAATC
>JAPZDZ010000021.1:22572171-22584517 GCA_029783805.1 Acanthurus tennentii
ATGTATCTTACAACTTGAACAGCCCGACAGTTGCAGGAGAAGCAGATACCAGGAACAAAGCTGTGCCCAAGCCACGCACAAAGTGGCGTTTACCCAGCTTGGGTTTGGGTTTTACTAATCGAAGTAAAAGTACTGATACTGGAGCACCTGCAGCTTCCCCATCCTCTTCAAGCAGTGAGAGTGAGAGTAAAGCAAAAACCAAAGACCTGCAAGTGGAACAGAAAGGAGGCAAACTGTCAACTAACCCAGCTTTCAAAGCAAAATCACCGGCTTCAGGTTCATCATCACGTAGTGACAGTGAGGATGACAAACCAAACAAAATGAAGACACTCAAGCACAGCGAGATGAACATGCCAAAGCTTCCAACTACAGTCTCCCAAACTAAGAGGCCCACAGATATCAAACCACCATCACCTCACTCTGATTCCTCATCCAGCAGTGACAGTGAGAATGAAAAACCAAACCAAATAAAGAAACCACAGCAAGGAGAATCAAACATGGCAAGGCTTCCAACTAATGTATCTCAAATCAAGAGGCCTCCAGATAACAAACCACCAACACCTCACCCTGATTCCTCATCTAGCAGTGACAGTGAGAATGAAAAACCAAACCACACAAGGAGGGAAAGCCCACGGTTGGTTGCAGGACCTCTGTTTCAAAAATCACCAACAGGAAGTCAGTGGCCTGCTGTAGATCTTGGTAATATTATTCGCGTCAAGAGACGTTTGGACTTCAAAGCCTTGTCACCACCTCTTAATTCATCAAGTGTTAGGGGTATGATCCATACAGTTGAAGTAAAGAGAGAAAAAGCTACTAGAAATAGTTCTTCTTCGTCATCCAGCAGCTCAGATGAGCAAGAGGAGGTAAAGAAAGATTTGAACAAACCCTCAACAACAGTGGGATCAAATCTGGGTTCAAGATGGCCGCAAGTGAATCTTGGCAGTGACCCACGTGTCAACAGACGTCTTGATATCAGGGCACCATCACCTCCACCTGGGTCATCTTCAAGCAGTAGTGAGAGTGAAGGCAGGACTCCACATGTGTCTTTGAAAGCAGGTGGAGACAGAGCTAATTCTGGGGTCACAAGTTATCAACCAAATATAAAACTGCCTGACTTTAATTTAAGCAACAGAACAAAAAGAGTGAGCAGTGCGTCTCGAGGCTCTAAACAACCTGAATCAAGCACCTCTGGAAGCGACAGTGAGGCTGAGAACAGAGACCGGGGTAAACAAGGATTAGGATCACCTACAATATCAAGGCCTGTGACAACGCAGTTCTTTGGCTCTTCAAAGACCTCAATGATACACACAGATCAAGATATCAAATTAGAAAAGTACACAGTTTTTCCAGATGACGGGGACCAAAAATTAGTCGAAAGCTTTAAGTCAACATCGGTGGTCAGCCCTGAGCTTGAGTCCCGGTGGGCCAAGATGAGTCTCAACGTGTCCCGCTTTAGAAAGCGTCTGGAAATCACTCCGCGCACACAAAAATCACCAAGCCAGCCTTCATCACCAATATCACCTACATCATTTACATCATACTCATCACCTTCATCCCCTTTCTCACCTTTATCACCTAAGCTTGATTCCTCCTCCTCCTCTTCCAGCAGTGATGATGACACTGAGAGTAAAGGCAGCAAAACAAGCTATAGAAGAAAGGAAACAGGATCATCACAAATCCTTGAAAACAGACCAGGGAATGCTTCTCTCACTGGCAGCTCATTGGAGGTTAAACACAGCATAAGAAAAGACCATGGCCTCCCTGTAACTGAAGTAAAGTCTAACCCAAATACTTCGCTGACTAGTTTTGGTTCATCTAATTTAAGGAGGCACCTTGATATCAAGGTCAGTGAAAAGGCTCCTGCTTCACCCCCATCACAGCAAAAGTCTGATTCCTCCTCTAGCAGTGAAGATGAAGATTCGTCAACACAACATGCAGGTAAAGGATGGCAGGGAAGATCACAGCTGCCTGTCGTCCCTGACAACAAAGCATCCCAGATTCACACCTCTCCCTCTCTGCATGTGGCCAGAGTTGTCAATATCAAACCAGATTACTCACAGAGACAAACCGAAGCAGAGGAGAGGAAGGCAAGGGCAGAGCTCAAAAGCCAAACATTAAGAGTGGGTGGGCAGTCTGACTCACTGAAGTCTAATATGAGTCTTCCCAGTCTGTCATTACAAAGGAAAGAGTCCTCAAGCAGCAGCGAGGATGAGATGACAGCACACAGGGTTTCTGACCTGAAACTTGGAGATCTTAGCAATAGGAAGGATCTGAATGCCAAGAAACCAACAACAAATTCAAGCAGTTCCTCATCTTCATCCAGTGAAGATGAAGGACATGCTGCAAAACAAAGCAGACACGCAACAGATAAGCCAGGAATGACAGATGAGTCTGTGGCCACTTACAAACGTTCAATTTTCAAATCTCCATCGACACCAAGTGTTTATTATCCTCACAATGGCCCAACCACTGGCCTCTCATATCGAAGACTGGGGGGTGAACTGGTTACTGTTGAACAGGGAGGTCCGTCCCACAGTGTGAGAGGCAGCAACACTTCTCCTGCTTTAAGGAGTATGAGCTTTGATGATGTGGCGAGGAAAAAGATCAATCAGTCCCAACACACCACAGATATGGACCTGCCACCTGATATAAGGTGGACTGGTATTGGTCGGCACCTGTCTGATGTCTCTAACTCCAGTCAGAGAAGAAATCTAGATGTGGGCTTATCGACACTACCTGCAAAGCCAGATCTTCCCAAAGTTTATTCCTCCAACTACTATGCTGGTAAAAGTGACAGTGCAATAAAACAAGACAGGAGTACACTTGCGTACAAGTACTCATCTCCTGGTGACAAGAGTGTCTCACCTGCATCAACCAGAGCTTTTGACCATTTTGACTATTCAAGTGGAAGCACTAATTTGGAGGCTGTACATGAGGACAAGAGGGAAGTGAGAGGTCTCAGTGCCCTAAGAGCCATGTCAACAGAGAGACGAATGTGGGACGCACTGGATGGAAATTTGGATAGCAGTAAACTTCTAATTGATCTTGGTGAGCCACAAGTTACCACCAGTTATTCCTATCAAAGATCTCAGGGCATCAAGCCCCTGGACAAACAGCCACTGACACCATTACGTCTCTCCTCTACATCAGTAGATGAAAGAAGAGGTACAAATATGTCTTATGGTGTTCCCCACTACAGGAGGCATGAGCTTGGAGGTACTGGAGCAATGCAGATGTCTCCACCCCCTATCCCAAATACGCCACTACCAGATGAGGCAGAGGGGCTTACGTGGAGGTCCTATCAGAGCAAAAGATCCTTTGACTCCTCAAACCCAAACATTAGCAGTGTTTGATACAGAAATCAGTGCAGTCAAAACACCTACAAAACAATTACAAAATTAGTGGCACCGTGTAATCTTAAATTTGCCAAATAAGCTCACAATTATTGTAAATTATATTTTATTTAATAAATATTAAGTTGAAATGAAATGTAAATACTAATAATTTGTTTTGTGGAACTATTGAAGAGTGCATTAGAGGAGATGTCTTTATCTCTCATAGCTGCTTTCTGCATTACATTTTTTTTAAAATCAACCATTAGATAGATGTCTGTCTGTAATCAATTTTATAACAAGTTTCAATGTCATCTTTATGGTCGTGCAATTGTAATACATTTATGAGTCAGTGATCAAACCTCACATAATGCTTTCATCTGTAGCTTTTAGTACATCCAAATAATGGCAGGAGAAATAATATGATTACAAATGGTACTTGTTTTGTTTTACAAAGAACCCAAATTAAAAGCCAGTAAGTTAATAAACCCTTTTATTTATGTATACAGACATTGGTTATAGTGAAAACAGACATATAGACACATAGTTTACATACATATATACAGTTGGGACAAGGGTGTTCGTCCTCCTGCATTGTCATGGGAGAATGTTAAAATATTGATCTCTACACAGTATTTGGTAAGCAGTCCAACAATTACTTCTATCCTAGATGTAATGCTAATGGTTGAAGCATTGTAATGAAAATAAACGTTTTTATATAGTTATTTGAAATGGATTTTAATGACAAAAGCTGATGTATACTGAGCTCACAACAAATTTCATTGTGTCTTTTATGTGTATCATGACAGTGTGGTATAAAAGTTGTAAATCAAGTTGCACTTCCAATAAATAAAACTAAATCCTGTATCCTGGCTGCCGCTACCTTAAGCTTTACAGCATGTTTAAGGATGTGTGTGATGGGGTAAATGCAGGAGGGAACTCCTGTTCCACCGTGAGGTTACAGGTGTGTTCCAGGTCTTAATAATCACAATCATGTCGATCATTAGAATTAAGATAACATGATCGTGAATATCAAATTAAGCACAAAACACTTGCACAAATTCCTGTACAAAACAAAAAAATGCGTTTGGAAAAAATGTTTTCAAAAATATCATCCATTCACAAAAGGCTCTGTTGGAGCATGCATGCAAATATTAAATCTGACGTTCAGCATCACACCACAGCCAAAGACAAAAATTTATCCATGTGTTACAAGAACATTATACTAGGCGAAAAGAACAGCATAGCATCATCACACGGTTCCAAACGGTCAGTGTCCATTGATTTGAATAGATCCTACGGGTGGTACAAAACAATGCTTTCAGCAAACCTACCTTTCTACTCAAGCCTTAGGAACCTCGTCCTGAGAGGGTCACTGGTCTTCCACTGTAGTTACAGTATATTAACACTGTCTGCGTTGGGAGAGATGCTACTAGTAATAGGAGACCTGAAACTATCAGTGGACTAAGGAGGACAGACAGATGCCACATATCAAGACAAACTGGACACCAACTACCTCTATGTCAACTTAAAACACAGCCCAAACAGTCTGAATTCATCCTGAAATAATCCCTGACCACTCGGTGTGTCTGTGTGTGCATGAGTGTGTGTGTGTGTGTGTGTGTGTATGTGTGTGTAATCTCACACGTGTATATACATTTGGGTATGTTGGTTTTGTGTGGGACACACAAAGTGACTTCCATGTTTTGAGGCACAATAATACTCTTACATACACAAAGCAGTTACATAAATTGGTCATCGGACCAATAAATGCTGATCAGAGCACTGGTGGCTCACTGCTGTACTGTAATAAGAGTTAGTAAGCAGCAATGCTGATTTGTTTGGTGTTATGAGGTCTGAAGCCTTTGCAGGGGGTTAGCAAACTGTTGTTAGCATTAGCTGGAGCAAACCAGCAGGAGGAAACAAAAACCGGGGAGGGGGGGGGAGATCACTGGCACAAATCAATAGTAAACAACACAGGCATTAGAAACCTGCAATCGACCATTTGACACAGTGTGCTTCTTGAAGAACTCCTATCTAACCGCAAAATATGACGAACAAAAGTTAGTGCCATCTGTCTGGAAAAGCTTAAGTTCAAGTTCATTGCACAGATATATATATATAATATTGAAATGTGCCCTGGTCAAAGTGACCCTGTTTAAGACTCAGACACAATGCATGAATGGTCACCTCTGTTGGTTTCTCTGTGCTGAAGACAAGGGGGGAGGAGTGGTTCTCCCACACAATACCATTTTGCTTCCATCATTCACGTATGATACCATGTTATCCTAACACAGACAGCAATATGACACGTCACAGTGAGAGAGAGAGCAATGCCACTGGGGATTGCTGCAAGCTTGCCCACTATGCAACTTCAGTAGGGAACACATCTCCACAATGGCAGCCCTCCGCCTCCGCCCTCTGGGCAGCATGCACCCAGGCTGCAAACCCAGTGCCCCCACCCTAGCCCACCCACAGCCCGAATCCCTCCTCTACCAGGAAGCACCCATTGTCACTGCTTTACCATTTTTGTATTGTTTACTTATTGGTTGTTGATTCTCATTGTTGTTGTTGTCACAGTTGTATTTTTCCCATGTTGCTCTGCACCTACGACATCTGTCTTTCCTTGTACCATTCCACAAACTCGTCCAACAAAACTGGCCCTGACAAAAGGATAAGATGTGATTAGATTTGTGTAACATTCACATGAGGCTTTGTTTTCAAATGCTTTGCAGATATGTTTCCACTTACAGGCACCGTCTTCATCATAGTTACTGAGGTCCAGGTTGATTGTCCTGCTGAACTCTAAAACATTACACCATTGGTCTTTGTTGATGACTTTGTACTTGGATTGCTGCAAAACGGTAAAGAAACGCTTAAAATAAATACAAAGCAAAAGCATTTCAGTTTCAACAACCCAAATCAAGTTCGGAGAGGATCTCAAATAATTCACAAAAGCTGAATAGAAAATCTTTGGGTTGGTAAAATGTTGTACAGGAAATTTGTAACACTTACCTCTAAAAACTGATTAAACACAGGGAACAGAGGCCACGTTTTTCCCAGAAGAAGCCCTAGCATACACTTTGCGGTATTCAAGTCCAGACTCCTCTGATCCTTTTCCTGTTGCATAAAAAACACCCAAAGCTTCATCAATAAAAAATATTAACCACACTTTTAACAGATGGGGTAGTCTAGTAACTTGGGCTTTACCAGTTAGTTCAAAGCTTAATTTCTAATGTTTCAAATTCTAAATTAATATTTGATTGCGTAGTATATTGCACAATCCTACACATCAACAGACAGCTGTTGATGATGATTGCACATGCAAGAGAACTGAGGTTAAGCCGGAGCTTCTAGAGGAAAAAAACACCTGGGAGACACACCATCATAGCTTAGTTTTTAAAGTTTTGGGGACTTAAATTCACTTCAGCCCGCCTGCACTAGCAAGCTGCGGAGTGCCGACCTGTACTGTAATTAGTTTCTCTTTGTTGATTGCTTACTGGAGGGTAAATGTACTTCATTTCATAGGCCTACAAGAAGAGAGGGGGAAGAAAGGGACTGAAATGAAATATGAGAAAAAATAGGAGTCTGGTGAGTGTATGTTCAGTCAGAGGTTGAACTGAAACCAAACACACAGACACATACACAACCCCCTTGGTGCCTGAAACTGCTTGCTCTCTCACAGTTAACAAACGTTTTAGGCAAACAAACCAGGTGAAATTGGTGTGAATGCAGCACAAAAGGTAAAAAGGCTTGAGGATGTTACAGAACATGAAGACAGACATTTAAAGCGTCAGTAAAAACCTCTTTACAAGCTTTAAATGTAAACAAATGATAGCAGGTACAGCCATACTGGTTATACCATGCCTTTCAATGCACTTTTATCAAAGTGAGTCCATTTTCATTAATTGTGGTTCAGTGTCTATGTGAGAGCAAAGTCAGGCTCTGTAAATAGGAAAAACACTTGATATGTGCTCCAACTGGAAAATGATCTTGACCTACTCAAAACATCAAGATGAGGTGTGAGCACTGGCTTGAATGAGACTTTCCAAGAATTTCAAGCAGGCACACTTAGCAAGCAACTGTTTCCCACATGGTATTTATAACTCAAATGAACTGATTTATATGTGTTTCAGGAATGCTGTGCATGCAACCATTGTGCAAAACTCACCCGAGCAAAATCAAAGGCGTATCTATAAATGAGCTTAAAACTGGTGCTGTCGTTTAGGACAGATCTCAGGTAGTCGAGCGAGTTCCTCAGCCTCTCTGTGGAGTCGCACCTGACAACAGCAGAAAAGTGCCTTAGACATACTCTGCACTTAAATAGCTGCTCCACTGAGTGCCAAGGACACTCTAGAAAGACATGACAGAGAAAACCCAGCAGTCTTGAGAAGTAATGTGCAAAAAAACAGAAGTAGGTAACTGACGTACTGCAGTGAGCCCATGCCTGTGAGCCATTCCTGGAGAGTGAAATATCCCATACTCTGGGCATCCAGCTTCCATGCCAGAACCAGCATCACCACCTGGGCACAGACAAAAACCTTTATAGCATCAGACGTCCTTAAATAAAAAATGTGACAATCTATATCATCCATCTATCGATTGAGAAGGAATGTCTGTTACATGGTTGATGAGACGGAGGCTGAGGATAAGTTTTGACCTTGATGTGAAACTAGGGCCTAGTCAACATGCACATGTTCTTTTTTTTTAACTGGGTTTTTCCCACCTTTGTTCTCAAATAGAAAAAAAATCCCCGCAACACATTTACTGTTTTTAAAGTGTTCTCTGTCCAAATGAAACTACAAATAAAACAACTGAAGCACTGTCAAAAGCATGCCAAAGCAAGGTGTAGTGATATAACCCTAACCCCAAGGCAATATTGGCCAACCAGAAACCTAGAAACACTTTTGCCATTAGATAACTAGCAACAAGGAGTTTGACCGGTTCCTGTCCAAAACCTGTAAAGCTGACGATGTGGACTGTGGTGTAGCTGTGTTGGATTATTAAGTGACTTCCAAAGTGCATTCTGATGCTGTTTTTCCTTAATATAGTGAAAGTTTAACTGCACAATTACATGTAAAAATATTAAAAAGTGCTGTTAGCAAAGTTAGCACCAGCACAAAGGAGGTATAGGTGCACAATTTGCTGCCACAGGCCACAAACTCTGTTTTCCCTGCATACATGTCACCACTGCAAGTGGAGTTTCTGAAAATCTTCACACCTGCTGGAGCTGTCCAAATAATCTGCTTTCAATGACTTAAAACAGCTTTGTGCGTAGACAAAATAGAAATAGCTGCATTATAAAATACCCACGTACGTGTGGACAAAGCTTAGGTCTGCAAGTTTTTTATAGAATTACTAATTATAGAATTTTTGATGAGGGTTAGTGCTGGATTAACATTTTTATAAAGCACATAAAAATTGTGTCCACCACATTACCACAGCCAAAAGAGTGGGTGGAGTAGTTGTATAGTTTGACTGGCAGCAACAGGGAGACAAACAGTGACAAGCAAGCAAACTGATACCATACAGAATTAATTGCACTGCAAGGCTTATCTAAAAAACAAAAATGCAAAAAATCTACTTACATTCTCTGGCTCCACTCCAATGTCCTCACAGAATTTCTCCATGCCCTCTGGACCCACCACATCGTCACAACCTATTTTAGACAGACAAGTGTGAAGCCACATATAACATCATTTGCACAGGCCGAGCTAGGAGCCCACGCCACTGATCAGAGGTTAAATGTAAACAAAGCACAAATGCATGATAATATGACTGAAGCAATTTATGGTTGAGTAGCTTTCAAATATATGATCTCACCTGCATATTCATAGAACCACTCCAAGCATCTTTTACTGGAAAATGTCTCCTCCTCGCGGATTTGTGATGTTTCATGTTTTTTGAAAACACTGCAGATGAAAAATAATAAGTTCAATCACAAGCTCGGCAGCATACTTTTACAGAAGTTGTCACTGTGATTAAAGAAGTCTTTACCTATTATAAATTTACTAATTGTAAAATAAAAGATGTTATGCACACAGTCCTCTTTAAATTAGACTATATTTAAGCACTTCTGCATACCTGAGGCAGGCATAGGCGGCTACTGGACAGTCTTTTTTTTTAAAAATTCGAAATCTCTAACAAAGTGATGTCACACCTGTCCTGGCGACTTTTCTTGGCTGACATGTCATCTCCAGCAGAGGGTCTCCTCTTTTTCCTTGGCGGCATGGCTCTTGAGCAACAAGCTAGGGAACGAGGCAGAGGATAGAATGAAAGGGGAGTACCTGCTCACCTACCTGCAAGCAAATACAAACAATGCAGACTTTCTCCTAAACATGCAAGTATTCTCAAAGAAATCACAGTGCAGTTCAGAGGAACTCACTACTCTGGGTGCAGTTTAATGCATTACCCTCAGTGTTTCACGTTGACTACAAAAACACACAAGGACCAGTTAAATTATTACCCGAGGGGTGGCTGTCCTGTCCAACGTCTTCTGTCAGGTTCTGTCAAAAACAAATATGTAAAAAAAAAGAAACCAATGCTTGTTAGCAGGATACATGTTTAGAATGTATACACACATAATATGCATTAGCTGCCAATATGTATTTACCAGCCTGTGCAAGGTGTGATGGATCTTATGGATGCTGGCCAGTGTAGTCAAGTGGGAATTCAGCTGAAAATCTATTTTCAACGAAAATAAAGTCGAAATTCAAATAAAAGCATGACACACATTTCTGCTCCTCATCAAACTTGAAGGCTTACAAGTACAAGGGTACAACAAGGTGACATCGTCATACAATCCACAAGAGTTACTAGACTTTTTCTGTCGGTAATCAATAGAGTCCACATAGCTTAAATTACTTTCGTCTGGCTCCTACTTCAAGGCTTTACGTTTCAGAAAACGACAGGAAAATATCTTGTACGACTGAGGGAGTGACTCTCTGCATTCCTCGAAAGACAAGCAAACTCGAAAAATATTTGATCTTGCACGCTACCTTGTCGCGAATTGTCATCTGTACATTTCCGTTCAAAAACTGTCATCAAATCACGATGCTTTTAATTTGATTCTGGGGGTAAAAATCAGCCGAAAACACACAGTCAAACAGATAGCACTAGCTGCATACCTAAAATAGCAGTGCAGACGCGCAACTTGCACAGAGTTTACAAAGTATCAAGAGAGTTGGGCGTATGGTCGCTGTAGTCCATTTCCTTCAAAGAGGCCATTCAAAGCTCAGCTTTGGCATGACTATTAAACTACAATTCCCAGGCTTTAACAAACAACTACTTCTTTCAGACCCCTCTACCCCCCAACATTTACCTCAACTGATTGAATGCATTTTACATTGTTTAAAAAAATCTAACATTATATTTTCTCTTGCACATAAGCATTGCGCAGACGTTTTGCAGCAGTTGGCGTAGGTGCCGCAAAGCCGGACAGCGCTGCTGCACCAGGCAATGAAAGATGTTTTACAAAACTGCGTCACAATTTTCATTCTCTGTAATAGTCCGCAGTTGACCAGAAAATTGACCTATTTACCATAACGTTACGTTGATCCCAAGTTCGAGTTGAAACGCATAGTGCATCTTAAGTAACGCCGAATATACAGATCACATCGCAGCGATTACCATCAAAAACCCTGTGAATTTTACTAACGTTGGCTGCATTCAACTGAGCACTGCTAATGCTACACATAAAAATAACTTAATGGATCCAGTCGTGTGAAATGTAACCTCCTGCATGTCCAAAACAACTGAAATTACACTAGCTATCCCTCCTTTGTTGTCGCCCTAGACACCACAGGCAAATACAAAGAGACCAGCAAATAGCACGGAATTCATTCGTTCTCATCAAACCTTACTGAACCACGGGCTAAAAGTAGATTTAGAAACACTAAGCGTCCGTTTGCTTCTCTGTGAAAAACTGTGGAATATCCGTAAACAGCCGTAATTTGATGCAGGAAAACCTCTGTAACGTTACTACTTACTTGCCGCATCAGAGTGCATTTTTATGAAACATACAACTGTCTGTGGGAAGTCCGCAGACCGGCCAATAGGCGGGCCTTGTCAACGTAAACCACGCCCGCGAACGTTGATTGAAACTGAGCGCGCGAGGCCTCCGCCTACGAACGCTGTTGATTGGCCAGTTAAGTCTGTCCTGTAACGAGAAGGCGGAAAAGGGAAGAAGACTCCTCCCACACACTAATCTCATTTGTCAGAGTTCCCAAACAGGCTGCGATATCTCTGCTTCTCATTGGCCTAGAGATTTTTATGAGCACGTCAATCATTAGAATTTCCTCGTGCAAGGCTGAAAACCGTCCCACGATGGACTTTGATTGGCCAGTTTAGTCATTAGTTGCCCTCCCACTGGATCCGCTGGGTTGGTTTACTGAACCAAGCCGGGCGGGGGTAGGTGGCGAGGTATTTTGGCAAGTAAGAGTTATGTTTCTTATTATGATGGTATGGGGCTATCCCACCAAAATCGTAAGCGCTTAGCTAATCTGGCCCTGGTCGTCAGAGGTTAACAGGAGCCCGGAATGTGAGCAGAGGTGCTAACAATGCTTTTCGTTAACGCGTCTACAGTTTAGTGACCGTGAGCATTGCTTGTCAGGTGACTTCAAACCCTACTTTTTTTTACTCAAAACGAACAGATTCTCTTAATTACATCTCCATTATAGACACTCAATTTGTTATTAATACCAGTAATATTGTAATTAATCATACATCAAAGTCATTTCCTGTGACTCTTTGTCAGCCAGTTATCTAGCAAACTACTGAATTTATGACTGGGAGTAGATAACATAAGTTGATCGGTCTCTTGAAAAGATCAGCCCCTTCATTGCCTCCATTTTTTTGTAAATTCATATCACCTTCAAGGAGGAGCTGAGCAACAGCCTGCTAGGTTAGACGACCACGACTGAGGATTTTAACTCCAAATTGTCTCATTTGCTTGATAATTATTCCTGTTGGTGCCTGCAAAAATTGACCAAACGTTTGCTTTTGCTGTAAAAATA
>JAPZDZ010000021.1:22587552-22601082 GCA_029783805.1 Acanthurus tennentii
CTGTAATTATAAATCAGTTCTACCTGAGAGTCTGATTTCCTTCTATTTAATCTCACTTTGGTCTTAAGAACTTTTAGAAAAATAGACCCACAGTGTGACAAACATGCATTTGTTCAAGTAAATGGAATTATTTTCCCTTTACCCACTCTGGTTTCTGTTAATCCATGGCATAAAGGAATCAAGACTACTCTAAATAAAGGTGTGTCTGAAGAACATGTACAGAGGTGAGCCTAAACCGAAATATTGTATGTCGTAATGTGTGTCTTTCAGTGCATATAACAAGTGGAAAAATTTTTGTAAAACACCGTTTTCATACAGCACAGTTTTTCAAATATGCTGCTTTCTCTAGTGTTTAATATTTATTATACATATATATTTTTTTGAATTATATGGCTTTTAGTTCTTTCTTTACCAGATACCTTGTTTGTTTTAATTTGAAACAGCTTCTAATGGACAGTGACTTTTTTTTTTTTTCAAGAAAGGCGGAGTTCTAAACATGGTTCAGGGGAGGAGTCTTTGCAAACATATAGATTTCAGGCACAGTGAAAACGGAAGTAAATGTATATGCCTCAAACAGTTGCCTGTTCAGGTCAACGTTAGATTGCTGGAATTTTCTTCATCATGACTTCTGAAACAACCGGACAGACTTTTGTAGTGAAGACAGAGGAATCAGCAGCCCCCGCTGCTGGTCCAGCTGCAGTGAAGGGGGATCGGAAGGTGAGGGGCAACAAAATTAGTGCTAAGTGATGTTGGTTATAATGAGCCTTTGTTGTCCAGACTTGATACCTTGCCTGTATTTTGTGTCTTACAGTTCCCCATGGGTGATCACCATATCCACAGAGAAGATGTGAGGAAGATTTGGAAAGAGTGCCAGGAGGAGAGCTTTTGGTACAGAGGTACTCTTTTGTGAAGTTTTTAAGACACACACACACACACTTTTTACTAATTTTGTTACTGTAGCAGACAGACAAGCCACCAAATCTCTCTGATGACTCACGGTTTGAGACCACGCTAAATGGCTGGCCTTGACATGATCTTCTGTGTGTATTACACAAGCCTTTTGTAGTAGAAGCAGCGGGGCTGGGCTTATCCATCGATGTCACGTTTGCTTCGCCGTATGTTTACATTCTTTACAGTTGACTCTAATCTGTGGAGCAGAGTATGCTAAGTCATTTACAAATGGTACCATGTTTATAGTTATCGCCATATGACATTTACACCAGTGTCTCCTTCACTCTTATAGTATGTATACAAAATATCCTCCTTACATGGCTATTGGCTGTGCTTATTTTTTCTTTTCTTATAGTGAATTTAGTGAATAATGACTGCAGTGTTCTTTTAACTTAATATGGCTGATTAAATCTCATTTCAAATTTTATGTTAGGTTTCACTAGGCAGGTAATGTCTTAAGGGCTACCAAATCTATATACCTTACTGAATCCTTAAAAAAAGAAGTGCACCAATAAGAGTAACAAAAATCACCAAATAATTAATGATATATCAGTTATATTGTTATATAAAACTGAGGCCAGAGTTTTAAACATAACCTGTTGGAGTTAGCTTGACTGGCTAACTGCGCTTTAAGCTCCATATGTCAACACTTTCTTATCTTAACCTCTATCTCTGACCTTCCACTCACTGCCAGCTGTGCAGCTGCCGCTTGACCATGCGGTAGTGAAATGGCAACAATCAGTACTTCCTGAATTAGAAGTCAGTCTTGTTCTTTCTCACACATTAGGTTGACGAATTGTTGAGTCTGGTACAAAGTTCATCAGTACTGAACCCAAGACAAGCACGTTAGCCTCAACCTGTAACAGGAATGAACAATGTGCACTTAAAGGATGATAATTTCACCAAAAAAAGTATTCTTTCATATTTTAACACAAGGAGGGACAGGGCGATGGAGGAGTGTAGTATTTAATCTGTTAAAAAAATCTCCTTTGTGTGTCTACTACTACGTTTGCAGGGAGAGTTGTTTGGATGAGGCAGCAATTCAAACTTGACTTTGATTTTTTAACGGTACCTCTTCATGTTCCTCTTTCTGTTTGACTTTAATGACCTCAAAATCATTGTATTCTATAACTTCCCTTTATTTCTTTATTAGCTCTTCCCCTCTCTCTGGGCAGCATGGCTGTCACTGGTGGTCTCATCTACAATGGTAAAGCACTGACATTCAGACCCTCTTATCCCATTACATCATAATGGCACATGCAAAGCAGTCATTTTTGTAATCATCCCATTCGGTTTAAGTTTATGTTTATTTTCCTGCAGGCGTCTGGAACTCATCCAAGCGATTTGGTCCCTTTCCAAAACTAGCAGGTGTGTACCAAACATTTATAGGACCTCAGGTTCCAGGCAGCAGCCTGTTTAACATCCTTCAGCAAAATTTTATTCCTAACTCTAACTTTTTTCAAAATATTTAATCATTTTTTACAATTATTATTATTTTTTATACAGTTGCTGGGATCCTTGGATTTGCGGTGGGGAAAGCATCTTATTTTGGAACTTGTCGAAGCAAGTTTCAGGAGCTTGGCCTTGGGGGTAAACCAGGATCTGGACCCTGGTCTGAGGGACCTGGCTTTGGACCTTTTAAGAACCGTGGTCATGGACACAGGTACACTAAATTTAAAGGTTTCTCAGTCTTTTAGAAGCAGGGATCAAAGATCCTTAGAAATACCATGCTTCTTATCATTTTTTCATGGCAGAGGCTTATCTCCAGGACATGTAAAGCTTTGTTTAAACAATAACGGTTACTGATGTGCACAGATTCTGTTGAGAGCAGGGCATGATATGAAGATGATATGACTTTACATAACCCTCTTTGCACATCTTCCTTTTTTCTTGAAGTATAACAAAATCAGTTGATTGAATAAAAGCAAAAGGCATACTTATTATTCCCTAATGTATCTTTACTGACCGCCAATATTATATCACAGATCATCCATTGACAGATCATCTGTCATTGTTATGCTGCAACACTTCTACTTAAATGTACATATAAATAATATAAATTGTGCTAAAATATCTTTATGCCTCTACATTTCACTGAGCAGAATGTTTTCCCAACAGAGGCCACCACATGTGTGAAGAATATGAGAAAAAGGCTCAAGCTGCACCTGCAGAAGAGGTGAAAAGCTAAAGGTAAATTGATCATATGGGGACAGTAATGTTAGCAACATATACAGCACACACAACTCTGAACCTATTAAAAGCAGAGTTATGTAGAGTACTTATAAATTGACTTTGTTGTTACTAATAAAAACTTCCAGCACCCACAACCATGTAAAGAAGCAAATCATGAATGTCTCTATTTTCAGTGGGGAGTTTTGTATACCGATACACTAATGTTAAAATGATCTGAGTGCAATGTTTATGTGTTCTTTATGTTTTTCAGCCTATTCAAGGAGCACTGAGGTACTGACTGGTTCAATCAGCAGCTTTTTTTGTTGCTTATATTTCATAAATACTACATTTAATTCAACCAAAGTGTGATATAATTTTCATTGATACACTGTGCATTTTATTCATCCAAGAGAAACAATGCATAGATCTACCACTAGAGGGAGCTACCGTCCTTTCAATTATACATAATTTGGAAAGGAGTTCCAATTTTATCTGTTCAAGTACAACTTCATGTCCAGTTGTAAGTAAAACCACAGGATAAAGCACAAGTCATTTGGTCTAATTGTCAGATGATTTTTACTTTTGCAAAACAACCAAATAAATCTAAATTATGTAACACATTTAATGCTTACAATGTTAGAACTTTTGAATAAAACCACAAACGGACAGTCTATTACATGTCATAATAAAATATCTATATACCGTTTTTTTGTATTTTCATACCATGTACTTGCATGTTTTCTTGTATGACTTAACAACAAAAATAAACAGTGTATTAAACACAAGTCTTTATTTATGTGTAAATGACATTGTCACATTGTTACTTTCAATGACTCCAGTTTTGTTTTTTGTTTTTTTTTAGTTTAATCATGATTTACACATGTTTGGAGACAGCCATCTCAGGAGAAAGCAAAGTTCCAGCTGTTTGAGCGATGGAAACAAGCTTTTTTTTTTAGGATTCTAATTATCCATCAACCAAAAATGAAGAAGCTGTAGCCGTTAATAGTGCTTATAAGAAGCTCCAATATTTAACGTTAACACAGGTCTTTATTGGAGTCGTGTGGAGTAGCCGCAAAATATATTAGGGTAGCTTCCTCCAGAGGTGGCCTTGGTTCACGCTTGCTACCGCAGCTCCAATCGCCCGATTACCCGCATAGTTTTTCAAATCTCGGTGTACGCCGTTTGAAATAACAAGTAGACCTGTAAGTACGTCATCCTCAGGACGTCATCCAATCAACAGGTCGTTTTCTCAGGATTGCCACGTATTTGGTAAAATAGAAAGCTGTATTTGTATGTAGGCGTATATCATCGCAGCCAATCACGATCAAGGAGGCGGGACCAACGGGCTATCGACCGTTCTGACAGTGGAGCTCCGTCCCCAACACAGAAACAGACCGAGAAAAAAAAATCACATCACTACGCAAGTCCTTCCAATGGAGGAGGGCCAGGACGTTGAAGCTTGTTCGGCAAATGAAAAGAACGTCTGCAAGCTAGCTTCCTAGCTCAACTAAAGAGAGGGGAAACAAAAGTTGTGAGTATTGTCAGCTTAACTATTATTGAAGTAATTGAGGACACGGCGGTTGCTATCTAATGTAGTTAACCTGGGCTTACGTCAAGTTCCGTGATTAACTTTGCCGTTGAGGTTAACGTTAGCTTTCCAACTGAGGTACCAAAATTGGCTGCCGCAGCATGCTAAAGAAGGAGTTTGGCTCCTCTGCTAGTGTGAGTTAATCACCTAGCTAGAAGCTACCACCGTACAGATTCCTGTTGTCATTAATTTATTTTCGCTGCCAAATTGCTAACTGAGCTGTTAACATTGATATCATGCCAGTATATTGAACGTTAAACTTAAAGTTGACAACTGGCTGGTCAGCTAAATCAAGTTGCTGCTGCTAGCCAACGTTAGCCCCCCTGCTTAACATTAGCAGTTTGCTTAAGACAGTAACAACACCAGGCTAGTTGCTAACTAAAAGCTACCATGAACGTTAACGTTACCTTACTAGGAGGTATTCAGTTTAAAGGAAGCTAGTTGTTCTCTGGTCATAGATTTGTTTTGGTTATAAGAGGTATCCGTTTCAGACAACAAAATCATCCACTAAATTGTTTGGTATGTTTACCTGCAGTATAGAAATATCTACGCACAACATAGTTGATTCAGTGAACTCAGTATACTTAATGTTTTTATATTGCACAAGGTCTATATGAGGACTAGAACAAGAATAACGAAACTGTATTGTTTTGTTTATATTAACGAAACCGCTTTTGTTTGTCCGAGGTCAGACTTTTAAAGATGGTGTGTTTGAAAGGACTAAGCATGATGGTTCTTGTGCATTGGCACAACACTGAGTGAACTGTCAGCTTTGCATCCAACATTCCTCTGAGGACTTCATTCTCCTTGTTCAGATAGCATCTGACATACAATAAAGCATTTGTTCTTTTTTCAGTAGAGAGTCAAGCAGTGGCACTCGGATGCTCACAGTCAGGAATCTAGTCAATCTGCTGTGTGGTTGGAGGTGGAGATGGCCAAACTATTTCAGACAAAGAAACAGTGACAGAAAAGTTACTTTGTGTTCACTCATGGGTCCACATGAGGTTGAAGCCATGCTGTAAGAAGGGTTGCATAGATATAAGTTTTCTTTGAGACAGTAGTTTGTTTGATATTTTATTATAAATTCACCAAATATTATGTCTAAAAAAACTTGATAGTATGGTAGAATTAAATATCATAAATACCAAATGTATATGGTATGACAACCATCAATTTTCATACCACTGTATACTTAACAACCACTATACTGCTGCAATCTTCTACTGAATAGTGAGATCTTCATTGCATATTGCACATAAATGCATATTTGCATTTAAAATTTTAAAGGTCAGTCTACATAAAAGAATGAAAAACTAAATTGAGTTTTTAACTCATCTGGTGTTTGAATTTGCTGCTATGTACCTTGTTAGATGGCTACTGCAGTGGCACTGTTGTGAAGTGGCACACATAGCTTAAGTATTTTACACACAAGACTACAGTGTTGTGCTGGCACCGGCCCTCCAGATCCTCAGTCTTTGCAACTGGCTGATCTCCCCTCATCCATGCCAGGATAAGCTTCTGATGGCAGTACAGATGTGTACAGTGTTCTCTCTTACATGCTCAAACCAGAGGGAATCCCCCCAGCATTGCAGATAGCTATCTGTGATTATCTGAGGCATAATTCCAGTGAATTAGTGTGTTGGTTTAATCTGCTAAGACAGTAATGGCATTGAAGAGTATGGGGATGAAAAACCAAGCATTGTAAAACGCCCCCACAGTGGCCCCTCACTAAGCTGCCCCCTGCAAGGATTTACTGTTAACTCAGCATTTCAGTGGTGACTTCAAACTATTATGTAATACCAAAAATAACTCAATTCTCAACTTGGAGTTTTTAACCAAAAATCCTATTAATCCAAAAAGTTAGTTGTTTTTGTGTCTTGTGACGTGGTTACACTCTCCAGCAGCGACTGATTGCTACATCATTTTTGGGGTGTATATTACCAGCGCCAGCAGCTTGTATACTACCATCTTATTCCCAAGTAAATTTTTTATATTAACTTTTTTCTCTTCCTTACCTTTACCTTGGATCGACTGACTGCTGTGCTGTCATCAGGAAAAAGAATTTGTATGCTGTGCGTTGCTCCTTGGCCTCTCAGTGGTTATCCTATAGTTAATCCTCATTGGTCTTCTCTAAAACTCCTCTAAAACTATCTGAGCTTTCCATATCATTTAATACCAGCTGTTACCTATTTGGCAGTGTACAGAAGATGACCTCTTATCTAGCACAGACTGACCAGTTGGATAAAGGTGTGTATGTGCATTTACACATGGCTAAATATTAACTGGATGACTGAACAAATAATGCTTTGAGGAACTTTGACTGAATTAAATTGAACCTTACTTTTCAATTAAAATGGTGTAGAATAAATTCCTCTGTATAGTAGCACTAATCTTTATGGTCACATTGCCCTGCATTGAACATTGAATCCATCTAGAGGGCTTGAGATTGAACTGCAATGCTGTGCATTGCAGTTCAATCTGTGTTCATTCAATCTGTGTTCATTCTGTTGGTGGGAATTTCACATGCTACAATGCAGACTTTGTGTAAAATAGTCAGGATAAGAATATTAGCGAGCTGATAAATGGTTAGAAGTGGTGACCGCTGAAATACTTGATAAAACCTTGAAAAATTATAGTTGCTTTATAACACATAGTAGCCTACATAAATGAGTTTAAGATTATTTCTTATTTTCAATGGTTATTTATTTATTTATTTATTTATTCATTCTGTATTAGGTGATAAATTATTTTTATTTAGAGATCAGTGTTTTTGTAGCACATTCTCTCTGACCAACCTAAATCTAATTTCCAAAATGCTCTTCCTCTTCCCAGTGCAGTGTATACAACATCACTTACTCTGATTTACATGGTTTCATTGACTGCACTGAGAGAGTTAGTGTATTGTAGCACACAACAAGGAATGAGTCTAGCTAGAAATAACCTATAATTGAGCCCTGCTGAGGAAGATTATCCCTGGCTGTGGAGCATAATTGATGTTTGGGTCTGTCTTCGCCAAAGAAACCACCCTGTCTTTGCCCTCAAGACAGCCTTAGCTGAGTTGCCAGTGCTTCTGCCATGTTTAGATCCATTGATGATACATGAATGCTTCATATTCTGGCTATACATGTCCTCCAGACAAGATATAGATTAGAGGATTATCTGTCAAAACCTGCAAATAGCAGTTTGTTTATGAACTTTCCTTTATAGTCGGAAGAGGCCAGTAATATTTCCGCTCAAGAGGTAGTGATTACGACAGGGCCAGGCCTGTCATTTAGTGCTGGAGGAAGCCAGATATAGGATATTCCCCCTTTGTCCAATTTACTGTAGCACACTGCCTGTTTCTGAATATGAACTAGCTAAAATTCTTCAAGAAAAGTAAAGTAAATGAGTTTGCTTTTAAGTCTTTATATGCAACTGTGATACATATACAAGATGAACTTGAAGGACACGGCACAAAACTGTTGCAAGCTATTGGAAGTTGATATGTGGCAGAGACCTGAAGGGAACACAGTGAAATGAGATAGATCTATTTTGCCTTTGTCAGGACAATCTCTTATTTCCTGAATGGGTCATTAGCCTCCCATATGCAGCATCCTTGTTGTGTGCTAGAAATTGTAGGGTGATATTGTGTGAGGCCAAGTTAACCATTGATCAGATTGATTCTGCTGTGCTGACCTTTAGCCCCTATCACACATTGCAGTTACACCAAAATATGCAGTGGTTAAACTTCTTTACCTTACACGGATCAGGAACTGGACCTGTTTGTTAGAGAATGAGTGAGCTGTGTTGAGATGTGAGATACATTTTGGCACTACTAGAGAAAAATGTGCATTTAAGAGCTTAAAAATAGAGCAGAAGCTTAGTCTGTGGCTGTATTTGCCTCAGCATTCAGGATGTGCACGGGGTTTGGCTTACCCTTTTCTGTGGTCACACTTTTTTATTTTTTGGAGTCGCTGAGTTGGAACAGGAAGTCAGATGTATTATTCACAGGTCTGTCAGCGTGAGAAGCGAGTGATTGCATCTAAAAAGCGCTGTGCTTGTGGTGGGTGGGATAAAGGTACGTGCAATGTCGCTCCGACATGACTTTTGGGGCATCAAGGTTTATGTTTTGTTTGGTTTTGTTTTGACTTGTTATCTGCACTGGCCTGTTCTCACCATCAGTCCACAGTGCTACAGTGGACGTTCTCACACCTCAACTTCTCTGTCTGGCTGCTGTGTGACTCAGTGGCTTGTTCTTCCTTCCTTTGCTTGACTAAATTTCGATAATGGTTTAAAGTGTTTATTCACTCGTACTTATTCTCTTTACATAAGTCAGTCTAATGACGCTGGATTATGTTTTCATACAGTACTCTTGCAATTTTTACTTTTAAAAAAGGTTATGAATATGCTATATATTTGCTCTGAGGCAGACAGTAATAATAATTGTACAACTGCATATGAGATTATCTGACTATAAAAGGAGCCATTTTCAGCCACTGTGATGATAAACTGGAGGGAAAGTACAGTTTTGGAGGCTGTGATCGCTTATGTAACTGCCTCTTGGATGTAGTGTGTAATCTTCAGATTATTACTCTGCTCAGGAGGAGGTTTTAATCCTGTTCCAGCACAGAGCAAACCAGGCTGAGGCCAACAGTAGGTTGACCTATCACTTTGATGTGTCCAAGACTGGACTATCGAACAGCAATCCAGCCTCTCAGGCCTGTCGTTATACAGGATGTTGTTCTGTGTCATTTCACAACCCATTACTTAGCAGAACCTGAATAAACTGTAGAATCGAATCTTGGAAACGTTGAGGAGACTGAAAAAAGACACATAGACTGTGTTTCAAAGACATTATAATCTCTGTCAACAAAATAATTCCAAGAAGAGATAATGACAGATACATTCTCATGGCTGCTAATTATTGTAATGCTAATGTGTAAATGAATTTTGATCAGTAGTCAGTGTTAATTGGATGTAACATAAATTACAGACTATAGGAGGATATTAGTACAAAAATGGATAAATGACCAAGCTGATTGGTGTTTTCTTATTAGTTTGCTTCTTTTATGTTAAAGACATAATTTCTGGTCTGTTTCAGATTCTTGTGCAGTGAACTCGTGGACCCTCCTTTCTCTCTCCAGTTCCAGTCCCGCTCTATGGCCTTAAGGTACGTCACAGGGGTTATGTGGGTAGTGATCCACTGTGCTGTGTGGTTTAGGTTTTATAGAAAGCACGAGCTAAGTAGTGTGGGAATGAACAGGGTGCTGGATTAATCTCCTTGCTTGTTTTGCAGAATTCAGAAAGTAACAGTGGAATAAAATGTTGAATTATGAGTCTTTTCTAGTTGAGTATCGAGTTACCTCTCCTGCCTTTCTAACTTCACCTGTGTGCTGTCAATGAATTATTTCCATGCTACCAGGTACAGCTGGTTATAGTTACATGATGGAATAAAGGTTTGGCTATTTTATATTGGATTTTAGCTTTAAAGGTAATATTTAATGGTAAAAGAAATCATGCGTAGTTAAACATGATAGCACAGCAGTGTTGTAGTTGAATGTTTAAACACAGCATGAGCCTGTGTTAAAACTGCTGTACCAAACACTGGTTTGGGTGTGTTGGAAGTATCATCAATTATGATATAGATAGCTGATAAATTGGGTCACTTGAGGTGAATCAGGCCCTTATTTCTTTTCAGATTTCAAACAAGCATTGATAAGTTAAGCACTTCTGCTGAGGAGTCAGTTCTTATGGCAGAACCAGTCTTGTGCTAATATTTAGCTTGTGCAAATTATCCTGTCAGTTTTTTTTTAGATTTTTTTTTCTTTTTGCCAGAATTATTTAAGATCAAGACATCAGAAAACAGACAAGTATTTTATTCTAGTACTAATATAACTGTTAGCTTCAGCTTCGTGGTAGTCTGCATTCTCTGAAAAGCACAATGATAAAAATGCTTGTGGTTAAGTCAAGTTGTTTCAGCAAGGAACTGTAAAGACTGAGAAGCTAAACCGTACTTGTGTCTTCCTGTGAATTTTTTTTGCATATTATTGTGGCCTCTGGGGAGGGATGTCATCTCAGAATGGTAACTGGTCAGGACAGAAAAGGGATAATTTTGATGTAAAGTCTGGTCAGGTTACATTCTCACATTCTTTATGGGTTGCCTCACAACTGTAAATTAGCACTGGGCAGAACCAGCTTGACATCTCTGTCCAAGTGTCTGGGTGTTGAACGTTGCACTTCCTGTTCCTGTTTTCAGATAAAAGACAATACTTTAAACTTGAAGGTATCCAGATCTGAAAAAATAACAGTGTGCAGTAATTAAACAAAGGCTTTTAGAAGTAGAAGGTGCATTAAGGAAGAAAAAAAGAGGTGAAATACATCCTTAAATTACAGGATTCTTTATGAGTCAAGACTGAACAGTGAAGTTTTGTTTCTTGACAGCATCTTACCTCCAACTGTGTAAAGTTTATTGATCTTAACCTCCTTAGCAGTGCAAGGATAAAAAATAAAAGAAACAGTGAAATGTTTCTGCAAATGAGTGGCACTGTTGAAATGTTGAATTCTGGACAGATGTATGGATGTCTTTCATAAGTATATTTGTGTGTTGTGATACACAAAAGTACACACATGCACACTGTTTCAAAACTGTTAACATTTTTATATAAGTTTAAATAAGTACAAAGATGTTATTGACTGAATACAGAACAGCTGGGGACCAGCTCATGTGTGGAATGTAGATCTTAAAATTTTATATAAAACTAACAAAATTAAGTTTTGTTATTGTTACTTTTGTTTTTTGAAATTGTAAGGCAAATGAAGACATTAATCATAAAACATAACATTTAAGCAATTATATGCACGTATGGCATTATGTCAAAAGTGACTACATAACTTTAGGTAACACCAATGCATTTTGCACTCTAAGAAAGGATTGCAGCTTTGATAGGGTGCTTCCTGTTTGGACCAATAGAGGGCAGTGCAGCACCGTTTTGATCTTCAGCTTACCTGACATGGCCCTTCAACTATTCACTGACATCAGGTGGTGGTGTAACAGTTCAGATATATGTATAGGCAAAGTACACTGCATGACTGTAGTAGGTTTATGCTGACTGTGTATTGACCAGCCCCCTCCTCAGCTGACTGTGAAACAGACTGTGACTTCTGGGCCCCAGCCCATTAGTTTTCCTGTTTTCTTCTGCTTGAAAGCAGAACAAGGCAGAGGCGGGTGGGACCCAGAATGGCATAGGAACGCTGCACATTGTTCCCAGAGCTTCCTCTTCCACATTCCTGGGCTGATTGGGATCTGGGCCTCCTGTGCTGGAGTATTGTTCTAACTCAACAGCACCACAGACCTGGCCTCAGCAAACCACAGCTGCCTCCACTGACCATTGTGGTGCTCAGGCAGGGTGATGGCTATCTTTGCCTCATTAGTCATCCCTCTCTCTCTCTCTCTTTCTGACTCACTTAGTGACTGTGAGTAGGATCTGCTGCCTCAGCCTCTCTGCATCTTTGCTTCAGTCTTGAACAACAGCAAATTTCCCTTCTTGCAATTTCATTCAAATTTTTCCTTGTTCATCTAGTGTCTGATATATTCATTTTTTTACTGTCTGGGAATAGCATTGGAGGTCAGGCTGTTACAAATGCTCTTGGGCTTATTTGGTGTACATTATGATGATGGATGACATATCTGTTTGCAGTTGTAGAAAAGCTGGATAAGGAAGTCTGTGCCGAACTGCTCAGTTCCTTTTATACAGGTGTCAGGGGTCTTCAGCAGTAACCGAGGAGTTCCTGCTCCTCGGTTACTGCTACTGTTCTCTCTACCAATGGAACCAAACTAAGTTGTACGATAAAACTGAGACTTGCAGCCTTTGAGCCCTGTGCTCAGATTCAGTATGCCTAAAATGCTGTTTCTTATGTATTCAGTACGTTATGTGTGGATTGATAGGATTTAAAATAAATTTAATATTGAACTAAATTTTATAAGTGAGTAAAAAAGAGTTTTCCAATCATTCAAAAGTTTGACTGCTTTGGATCCATGAAGTGAGTCCAACTTTGTGCAAAAGTGTTGGTGAACCACATTCCAAGTCTAACAAGCTCCTGGTGGTTTGCCAACGAATCTTGCTGAGTCTTTTTTTTTTTTACTTCTCTCCTCTTTTCTTTTTTTTAAATAAAAAAATTATTCATTTATTTTTAATTATTTTGCAATTTGGGGCTTGTCAGTAAATGACAAAAACTGATTTAGGCTGCTTGGTGTACTTTCTGCCAGCTGACCTCTAGGGGGCAGATTTTTTGCAAGACTGCTGCACTGCATTTATTATTGCAGTCTTTGTCTTTGTGCTTACTTCGCAGGTGAGCTTCGGTGCTGGATAAATGTAACACAAAAGTATGTTTACAATCTTTTTTTTAAAATTATTTTTATTTTTTGTTTTTACTCTCCCCTCTCAGGTTTGTGACATAGTTTTTCACACTGAAACAGTTGTTAAAGAAGTTTTCGCACATTTCAGTGAAGGGTGTAAAGACTTCCTTGAAATAACTTTATTACTACATTCACTAGTCATACACACAAAAACTTCTGCCATGGTATCTTTACTCTAAGAAATCATTTTTAATAAAGGAGTAGGTTACGCAACTTAAAAAAATCCAAAACTTCTTCTTCTGTTTTGATTTAAGGCATAGTTCGTAAAAAAATCACTCAAAATCTGGCCATGTGACGCTTTCCTACAGGATTGTGTGTATTTACATCTGGTTTTTAATTTAACTGCAGTGAAACAATCTTAAACTTAACTTTTTTTTCCCAGCAATGCTACTCCCTCTCTTCATGCATTTTGTGATTTGAGCAT
>JAPZDZ010000021.1:22615908-22627203 GCA_029783805.1 Acanthurus tennentii
CAAACATTTCTGCAATTGTTTACAGTGCAGCATTTTAGGATGTGGTAAAAATGTTACCCAACAAATTTTATGTGATGTTCATCAGAAATTCTTGCTACCACTGTTCTGTGGTAACAAAACATGACAGCTACCAGTTCAAAAAAATTTACCCTGGAATTAGTTAATGTTCTCTAACCACAGTGACTATTGACATTTGCATGAAGTTTTTTTTGTGGTAAGAGGAAAACAAAATAATCAGAAGTACAGATAAACAACAGAGTCATCCTTTGAAACAATGTGACACAGCTGGTCTTATGGAAATTTGGGTTGACTTGTTTTGCATTAACAACATGTACAACATGTTTGTGTTTGTATGTTTATTGTAAGTACTGCATGTGTAGGAATAAATTGCATCTCTACAAAGAATAAGAATTAAAAAAACTTGAGTATTCTCTGAGATATTACAGTTAGGAATATATTAGGAGTCAAAATTAATAATCTCATTGGGGTGTTCTGGGGATGCAGTCTTTATTCTTAGTGTGCATGCAAGTTTTTTCAGTGGAAAAGATTATATACTTTGTTTTGTGTATTTGTTTATTATTGTATGTAATAGTTTATCATTAGATTTCTTGTGATAATGTCACACAGAAAAGGTAAAATGTTTTATTGGAGATTCTAAACTGTAAAATCAGGGTCAGAAAGACACCTGGAGAGAGTTCATAAACTAGCTGCTGCTGTACGGTGACACTTGTGGGCGATGTGTAATTTGGTGAGCTTGCTCTAAAATATTGAAGTTTGGCAGAGTCTAATTAATTCATTAGTTTAAACATACTGTACAGCCAGAGGGGAGAGAGATAAAAAGAGAGAGAGAGAGACTGTGCCAGTATGAACTGAAGTGTAGACAAAAAACTTTCCAAGCACAGTGCGACTCTACAGTTTTCTTTCTCATTACGTATGAACTACAATGCAGAATGGATTCTCTATGAACAGCCAAACAGGGTGACAGCTGACTCATATCAGTGAGTCCAAAGCAGGTTAGAGAACATTGTTAGGCCCAAATCTAAGTCAAGAGTGTTAAATAGCTGTATTCTCAGTACGCTGTTTTACTCCCTGTTCCTCTTTCTGTGCACTGCAACAACAATTGCATGTATTGAAGAAACATCAGATGATTGATGACAAAATGTATTTTTTCTTTCGTGATTTTGTTTAATTGCTGTGGCGGACAGCCATGGCAAAATATCACCTGTGGAAACATTGCTCCTTGTGTTTCACCGTACACAATGATGTTTTCTATAAAAGCAAGAGGTATATCTGCAGATCGCACCGTCTCACAAAAATGATCACAGCGTGCGACTAAATGGTTGCAGTCTAGAGTGATGTTGTGTAAAACTAAGCTAACGGACTTATTGATACTAAAAGTATCAATCACTTTTAAACTTTTCTTCCTGTATGTACAAGTCTGCTGCTTTCCTTTCTACCAGATCAATATTGCAACAAAAGAGTTATTGTTCTTTCAGAATAACTTTGTTGAAAGAGCTGGTTGTGGTATTTGCTTATTCTAGATTTAGACATGAGCAGATTTGCACAAGGGTTTGATAATTAATAACATGGCTCTAATAGAAGTTATAAGTATCCTTATGTTTATTTTCGAGATTATTATAGTCCATTATGAGAGGTATGAATTTAGAAATAATTTATTTTATTAAATTTAGTTAATAATTAGAGGTTTGGACTCAAATGGAAGTTGCATGTTTGCTCTAATCAGCACTGGAGTATCTCCTTCTTGATCTCTCTCATCATTTCAGTCAATTTGCCTCTTTAGGAAATGTCTGTGCTCCTGTTTGGATTACAACTAGAGCATGACATTGCCTACTTTACCAAGACTGTTGTTCTTAGTTTGACTCTGCTGCTTTTGACTCCCACTGTATTATTTCCTAACCTCCACCCCTTGTCCTCTTTGCAGCTTCTGCACCAGTTAGCAGCAGCGTAAGTAGACGCCGTGCTCCCTCCTCGGTGACTCCCCTCTCGTGGGAGAAACACAACATCGCCGCCATGTCGAGCATCACCATCGACCCCGAGCTGAAGCCCGGGGAGTTTGTCATCAAGAGTTTATTTGCTGAGTTTGCTGTGCTGGCTGAGAAAAAGATCGAGATGGTGATGGCTGAACCGCTGGTGAGTCCACAGGGGGTGAAAGCTGGTGTCAAGAAACACAGGAAATGAAATTCAATACTAGACACGTGATGTGGCACACTGCTGAGATAAACTCCTCTCTTTTGCAACTAACTGCCATGCCTGCAGCCTCTTCAGGAACAACCCTGTGAGGAAACTGGCCAGAGTGGCTCATGATCTTTATGCACATGAGTTACAAGAGTTATAAAATTGTTTATATCGAACAGACTGGATTAACTGTCTTTTGACTGGCCTGTTCCTTAATTCATTCATTTTGCTCAGCCCAGTTCCTCCCCTTTATATGGGAGCTCCTGGCAGGGTAATAACCTCAGGCTGATAGAAGTCTTACCTCACTCTCATTCAGCCTGTCATTCAGCTTATGCACCACAGTAAAACTTAAGTGTTCCTCTCTCTTAATTGCTTACTCATTAGCAGGCCTGTGGCTTGACTGACAGCAATCTGCCATTGTGCAAACACTTACAGTATTTCTGCTGGGTTGGTAACATACTTACTCTGAATCTCTTTCTTTCATCTGTCAAACAGGAGAAACCCCTGTCCCGATCCCTCCAGAGAGGGGAAGATGCACAATTTGACCAGGTCAGTACTGCCACAGTAACGACCAGGAGGTAAAAACTGTATCAGGGGCGAGTGTATGCATGTGACATTCTCATCCCAGGGACCACCAGCAGTGCTTTTTGTACCTCTGTATGTGTGCGCAGTATTTGAATCCCCCAGCTCCACCCACTCAATGGCCTGTCTGTCCCTCATCTGTAGCTGGTGCAGAACACTATACAATGGCCTGCCTGCTGCAGAATGCTTTGTTCAGCACAACACAAAGCCAACGAGGATATGGTGCTATAGATCCAGCTGTCCCCATTGTGAGTGAGGGAGAGAAAATGAGTATAGAGAGCGCAAAAGTGAGAGTGTAGAATCGCTGTGTCATCCTCAGCTACTAAATCAGCACTGGGTGCTGGAGTGTATCTGCTCGATGCCATAAGGGCAGAGGGAGCAGTTGCATAACTCTCCTGCCTAGCATCCATCATCCACCTCCCTCATCGTACTGCATTGGCCCTTACACACACACATATACGCGCGCACACACTTTGAATAGTTTATGCATACTGACCATCTCCTTTCATGTTTTATGTATTATCCGAAACTGTTCACTGTAATCTTAAGTTGCTAAAGTGCTGCTTTGTTGTTTTCTCTATGTTCAGGCTAGTGACACAGTTAAGTCATTTCTCATTAGAATACAGCTGTTGCCATACATGAACACACAAACCATCACATATCCTTTCTAACAGGGGATTCGTTTAAGAAGGCACGATCTGACATCATTATTGGTGATGATGTGTTCGGTGGACAGCTTATCATTAACACATATAACACCACATAGCCACATGTTCTGTGGAACTGCTCAATAGTGTAGCAGCACTATTATGTTCTCAACATGTCATCCAACACTGCACTCCCAGTTACAATCAATAGCTGCAGAATGTCAGCCACTAGGTGAGAAAACATCTGGTCTATGCTCACCCTTTAGGCTAGTCAGCTACTGATTATCCTCTTTATTGTTGCTATGGGACAGCATGGCTATAAAATGTGATCATTTTGTCAGCATGTTATTTTACAAGTGAGTATTTAATTTGTGAATCAAACATGCAGAGTATGTGGTGGAGACTCAATCATTTAGTAATAATCAGTGAATCTGATGTTTTTCTGATGTTGTTTTCCAGTTAATAAGCTCTATGAGCTCAATAGCAGAACACTGTTTGCCCTCCCTACTGCGCACGCTCTTCGACTGGTACCGGCGGCAGAGTGGCACTGAAGACGAGTCTTATGAGTACAGGCCTCGATCTAGTACCAAATCCAAAGGGTGAGACTCTCAGCTTCGCTTCATTTATACTCTGTCTTGTTCTCCCCTAAGAAAAGCATAATTTGCAAGTGATTACAATTGTTTGTCAGTTTTAAGATGTACTTTGCTTACAGCCTCCTTGTTTACATTTCTTTCTCTCTCCCTTTGTAGAGATGAACAGCACCGGGATAAAGATTACCTTCTGGAAAGGAGGGATTTAGCCATAGATTTCATTTTCTGTTTAGTTTCCGTGGAAGTTCTAAAGCAGGTGGGTGACGTGGCGCCCTACTTTTCGTATACTGATATGCAGTGCCTATAAAAAGTGTATGCCAGTTGGGTTACAGGAACCATGTGAGCACTGAATGTTTACACTGAGGAGGGGAAAGTCAGTGTTTCTATTTGACCTTTTTATTGACATCATTATATCACCAAGCAAGTGCTAAAGGGAATGGGAGTTGTGGGTCTATGTAACTGGTTATATGGTATCTATCGTAGATAATAAAGTCATAACGAGTGCTAAGTTAAACATAACAGGGGTGGAGCTTAACTTTCGCTCTTGCTAACCAGATGCAAGTTTTTTTTGATATATTTGTTCTCTGAATTAGATGGAATAGTGTTTTAAACATTTGCTGATTTTTTTGTTTCCTACCATTTTACTGCTATTATTCAGATCACCAATAATTTGCAGACTATGAAAGACGAAGGTATGGTTTAACAGGGTTGTACTTGTTCATTTACTTACCTTCTGTGGTACAGAAATGAGCTGCAGTGTTGTTGGTGAGGTCTTTCCCCACAGGGGGGCACAGTAAATAAACACAGTGGCAGCAGACCAACTCTGAACTGAGAGTGTTTCTAAAGCGAACTGTCCAGATCTAAACAGCAATCCGAACTAAAAGCCAGTCCCTTGAGACCACAGCTAAGTTGTCCTTGGCATTGCTCCTGTGGGGAGGGCGATGAATGGTAGCAAAGAGAATGAATGAAGAGTATCAATGCTTTTAATAAGACCAGTGATTCTATGTTTCTGTCACAGATTCCTCTTCATCCAGTGCCAGATGTTTTAGTACATGAAGTTCTGAACCTTGCATTCAAGCACTTTAAACACAAAGAGGGGTAAGTAAGCGTCAAAACACGGAGAAACCAATGGCACAAATGAATAATATATGCTTAGAATCCTGATGAATTTACATTATCCTGCTTCATCATTTATTTATCGATGCCAGGTTGAAAAGACTGGCTCTACAAATCATTGTGTCACTTTTTAAGCTGTCCATCATTAATGACACTTAAACAAAGCATGACAAGGCTAAAGTAAGCGCACTTAAAAATATCCTCTGCCGTTAAGTGCATTGTTGTTTTGATGTCAGTCATTCAGCACGATGTCCTCCACATGTCTGTTTGTTCAATACTTGATGCTATGTGCTTCGATTGACAGGTACTGTGGCCCCAACACTGGCAATGTGCACATCATTGCAGACCTGTATGCAGAGGTCATTGGAGTCCTTACACAGTCAAAGTAAGCTAGCTTATTTCTGCATGTTAGCTGACTAGTAACTGTTCACAACTTATCACATCCCCAGCCACCTCTTAAGCTCTTACATTTATATGTATTTGTCTTCTGTGTGCTCAGGTTTCAGGCAGTGAGGAAGAAGTTCATCACAGAACTGAAGGAGCTCAGGCAAAAAGAGCAGAGTCCCTATGTGGTTCAGAGCATCATCAGTCTCATCATGGGCATGAAGTTCTTCCGAGTCAAAATGTACCCTGTGGAGGATTTTGAGGCTTCTTTTCAGTTCATGCAGGTAAACTGTTGTTGATCATTAACACATGTTTGTCAGAGTGTATTAACAGTAAGTTTGGCTAAGATACATGTTTACCAAAGTGCACCAGACATTTTGTTTTACTGCTGTCCCATTGTTCATATCAGCGGCTCTCTGTAGCGATGGCTCATAAAGTTAGATGAATTATGATCAAAGGTGATGTTTGCCAAGAAGTGAGTGCATGTGTGTTTCCTTTAAGAGCAGCGAATAGAGCAGTTTTCACAAATTTAATACAAGTGTGAAAAACACTTGCTCTTCTCTGTGATTTCCTGATGTGTTAATGGAACATTTTGTGGTTTATGTCCACCGCTTCTTTTTAGTTCATACAATATCATGATTTTTACCCATGTGGTGATCTTTTAGAGCCCGACCAATGTAGGATATGTGCATTTTGATTTGATTTCTAAGAAACAAAATTATCATGACCAAGTTGTCTCAAATCAAATGCTTTATAACAACTAAAAGTTTGGAAAAATGACAAAATGAGAGTTTGATATTTTGTTCTTTTCTTGTGAGCAATAGTCGTAGATTTTGCATTTATGTCATCATACTCTCCATAATAGATTAGTCTACATTTTCCATGTGTTTCTTTTTAGTTGAACATAAGCTGATTAAAAGCCGAGACAAAGTTTTCGTATTTTGCAGTACCATCAGTGCAATCATGAGGTTCTTTTCAGTGAAAGCAAATGAAAAAAGAGAAGACAACAGAGATAAAAAGATGCTGCTTAAATGTCGATACAAATCCAACCAGAGTTCATAACCTAAACCAGGGTCAGGGTTTGTTATATAATGTATGTAACCTCTTTGTGTTCCTCTTACATGTGCGCCTTCCTTTCCCAGGAGTGCGCCCAATATTTCCTGGAAGTCAAGGATAAGGACATAAAGCATGCTCTAGCAGGCCTTTTTGTAGAGATCCTCATTCCTGTTGCAGCTGTGAGTAACACTTTAAAACAACTTCCAATACTTTACTCTGCATGAATAATTTCTCTGTAGGTAATTTTGTCAATTTGAGATCCTCCTTAATGGCTTGTTTGTCTTCAGGCGGTGAAAAATGAAGTCAACGTGCCCTGTCTGAAGAACTTTGTGGAGATGCTGTACCAGACAACATTTGACCTAAGTTCCAGAAAGAAGCATTCTTTGGTAATAATTATATGCTCTATTTTTTTTTCTCCCTTCCTCCCCACCCCTATCACTGTTCACTCTGCTGCTTTACAACTTCCTTCTCCTATTGTGTTTCACTCTTCCTGTATTTTGACAGAATTTCTATTGGCCTCAGCACACCCAGTCTGTCATTATAATGCAGAAATATTTCACTTTGAAAATTAAAACATTACCAATGTCTGATATGCTGTTGTTTTGTTTTTTTTTACTGACCATCTCCAAAATTGTACTTATGAACATTTTTTAACATTTATTTGATATATTGAGTTTTTTCTCACTTATACATCCAGCATTTTTAGCTGAGATATATCTGAGATTGTGATTCATACCAGAGATCTTAAAGCGATAATGCACAGCTTTGGTTTCAGCTCTTGAATTTGTTCTTGTTTTTGCTCTCTGCTGCAAACTATTTTTTCTGACACTGAGTTACATATTTTTATGTAAGCATTTAGACTTTTTGGGCAAAAAATGTGTCCCTTTGTTGTTGTTTTTTTGATGCTCACACTCTCCTGTCTCTCTTCCCAGGCTCTGTATCCCCTGGTGACATGCTTGCTGTGTGTTAGTCAGAAGCAGTTCTTCCTCAACAACTGGCACATCTTCCTCCAGAACTGCCTCTCGCACCTGAAGGTACCGCAGGCCTGAGCCTTTACACCCAATCTGTTTTAGGAAAAGTTTGCTCTCACGAAAGTAGCACAATGACTTTATTCTGTAAATAAAAGTATTTTTAGGCCACAGTGCTTAGTTAGACAAGTCAGCCTAAACCTCAGAGGTCTTATGACTTGTGTTATGAAACTAGAAATGAAATGTTGGTGCTCTTGATGCCATAAAGTGGCTTCTGTCTCCTTAAATTCAAGCTCATAACTTTTCTTTGTCCTTATGAGATTGATAACAATGTGTCAGAATTTGGTATTGTTTAAAAAAAAAAGTTAGTGATATTATGAAGCTCTTTTGTTAATTTATGGTGAAATAACACTGATTAAGTAAGTTGTGGTTGTGAACGGTGTGCTCTGTGGTTCTGTCTAAAGATCATAATGTACTTTCCCCTCCACTATCAACAGCCAGATCTGGACAGGAATAGCACTTGTTTGATAACAGCGTCTTTGTTCATAAAACAAAGATTTATTTTTTGCCCAGGTGGACAAAATACAAACATGAAAAATATTGCATGTCACTTACAATTACCTTTGAAACGACAGCTAATTTCAGAAAGTTTTTTAAAAAAACCTAACTGTAGCATCTTGACACTTCCAAAATGCATCTTAGCTAATGCAACTTGAACATTGTAGGATATCTCAAGTGCTGTTTTAACTCGGTCTGGTCTGGTTAATGACTCCCTGTGAATCAATACAAACCAGATGAAACCTACTTTCCTCTTGTCCTTGACCATCATGAAGCCAATTCAACCCCGAAGCTCACTGACCAAATTACTGACTGACTGACTCAATGACTGTCCTTTCCAGTCTGCACTGATTGCACTCTGTGGAGATTGTATGATCATGGTGGATTGACTTCTGTTTGTGTCTTTGTGAAGGTGATTTCGATGATTTTGAATGGCCACCTGTCTTGGTGATCTCATCCCAACATCCTTTCCTAATCATTTTAGATTTCCCTGATATGAAAATCGAAATAAGACAGTCTTCTGAGTGGTGTTGTTGTTTCTTTGATTGAGATAGTTTTACGGGTTTGTGTGTTGCCTTGAGTGTAGTGATGATTTTAGTGATTTAGGGCCTCTTGTCCATCTAGTGATTTTAACCCTGTGGTTCCTCTTATAAAGACCAGCAGTCCTTCAACTTAGAGTGAAACTTCACAATGTAGTAATCAGAATAAATCAAAGTAAGTTTTACAGTTTTAACAGGTAACAACTCTTTATAAATGTATTATTCAGCAAAATTTAATGTATTACTCCCAGAAAGCCCTGCTGCCATTTATTACCCATCCTCCACTATGCTTAGTTATGTTACAATAAGGATGGTGAGTTATTCTTGCACACCACCTTTTGGAGGAAAAAAAAACGAGACAAAATCAAAAAACTCATGCAGAATTTATTTAATTATAATGTCAATCTAAATTTGTTTATTTGACTTGAACTTGGGCTATAATAAGAATAGAAGAAGTAGACTTTCTAACTGTCACTCCATCTGGAAATCCTGTTCCTATGAAATCATTTTGTTTCTTAATAATGTTATATGAAGGATGATTGATAAGTTCATGGCCTCAGGTAGAAGACAATAAGTTATAAAGCTCTTGTTAGATCTATGTGCACCTCAACTCTTGCTAGTTGCTAGCCAGCTCTTTATCACTCACATTAAACAGCTCGTACAATTAACAAAAGCTGTGTAATTCTTCCTCTTCTTTAGGTCATGAATTAATCAGTCACCCATTTTATTGTGCCAAGTAATAGAGATAATAATTTATGTCCTCATTTTCTAGCCCTACTTTCAGTTATGATCCCCACAGGGTTAAAATACAACAGTTTGCATTTTGGACCTGTTTGATATCGATTAAAATGGATGGCTGATTTAGGTGTTGCTGGGTTTTGTAGGTGAACTAGACCAATTGTTTTTGTTTGCTTTATTTTCTATATATCATTTCCCATTCACATCTTTAGATGTCCTTTTCCTCGTCCTTTTTGTCCCTCTTACACCTCTCTGTTAATGTGTACTTTCTGTGTTTCTGTGTCGTTTGATTTTCAGACCACAGCACACCTCATTTTGCTTTGCTTTGGCATTTTTATGTTAAGATTTAGCTCACTGTGGGTTAAAGTCCATAATACCATGTCAAATACAAATGGACTGATTATTTTTTTATTGCTAGCATGTCACTAATAATTCCACCAATAAATCAACAAGTGACATGTTAAACAGTCCATTGTGTTTGCATAGTGCCAACTGTGTATTGTCACACTCAGAGTAAAGATACTCTGGACTGCTCGTCTTATTTGTTTCAGTTTATGTTTTTGTTTTTGCCTCTAACTTGCATGTGTCCCTCCCCAATCCCTACATTCTTTGTCTCTGTCATTTGATCTTCTTCTCACACTGACTCGCTCCAGATGCCGTCTAACAACAGCATCCGAAAGCAGATTGAGACGCTGCAGGTGAGTTATCTGGCGTCACAGACCTGCCTGGTGCTCCTATCACTTTTTAATGGTCCAGGTCCTGGACGGCCTCAGGAGATAGGGTCTCTCTCTGTAGTCACAGTTACATTCAAGTGTTACTCAGTTAAAGGAGAGATGAGGAATGTGGTGTTGTTTTTGTTGGTAACATGGTTTGTGTATATAGGCAGTGGTAAAGACTTTGACTTTTATCTCATATATAGTAGCACATTTAGATTTTTACATGTCAGGATGAAAAGGGGATGCGCAATTTGTTTTCTTTACTTTTTTTGGGCAATAGATGTTTAAAAGATGTTTTTTATCGAAGCAAAAATCAGTGACTCAGCTGTAATTACAAGCGCATTACTACACTCAACATGCAGCGTTACAGTTCTGGTGGCAAGAAGGGGTCTGTTATTCATCATCTACATCAAGCAAAAAAACAAGATGTATGATGATATTGCAATAAAACACATTGGCTAAAAAAATATTTAACAATCAATAAAACTTTAATGCAGTATTGATTGAACGTTCAGTATTGTGCATCCCTTGTATTTATAGCTGAAGGGTCAGAGAAGGTCACAGACGAATGAAAAGATCGATTCATTCAGCTGTCGTGGAATTTGCTGTTTTTGCAGTGTGTGCTGGCAGTGCTACGTTTAGGTTTTTGTTGGAGTCGGTAACAGGCCGGCTGGCAGCTGCTACACTATGCAGTACCTGCCACACTGGCAGCTGACATCACGGCTGAGTGTTGTTTTTATAAAAATGTCAGACATCCTTAATAAGCACAGCAATGAGGTGACAGGTGGAATTTGTTTTCACGTTATTTATCAAAAATCTTGCTCTGTTTTGAAGCAGTCTCTCTCACATATTGAAATTAGCACAATTACATAATCACAGGAGACAAAAGTAAACTGTTTAAATAAATGCATTTCCTGGATTGAAGAAGCCTTTTATTTAACAACATAAAAATCTACAGAAGTTGAGAAAGTCAAAGGTCTATCAACAGAAATTTGAGTCAACTAGTGTACAGCTGATTGTGAGTTCTTAAAATAGAAATGTAATAAAATTATTTATCCTGCCAACTACAGAATTCTATATTTACCTCCCAATAATGTTTGTTTTTTGAAAAAGAGCCTCAGTGTTATAGTGTTGACTCGCTCCAGTTGACAGTAGAGAGACTACATAAGTTTGTCCTCTGTGATCTACTTTTCTGGTCATCTGTC
>JAPZDZ010000021.1:22627303-22639376 GCA_029783805.1 Acanthurus tennentii
TGTGATGATGTCAGTCTTTAAAGTCTGTCTGCCCTGCTGATAACCAGATTTATTGAACAGTTTTTAAAACTCCTTGTTGGTTTTTGATGTCAAGATACGATTTTGCTGGTTTAACTGCTTTAAATATTAAGACAGAAGAAAGCAAACCGTGAAGTGTGTGTAAACAAAGTGCAGAGTTGTGGGACATTAGTGCTTAATGCCTTTGGACAGACTTCAAGCTAAGGTTTGGTAATACAACGCCTGGGTGGTTAAAAAGGTTTGCTGTGTTGCCATTTGATGGCAAACCCTAACTGTGCAATCTTTGCACATTACTGTTCCTTGTTTTGGATAATCCAGGCTGCCATCATATTAACAAAGTTGACCAACTCCTCTGTGTTGACATCCATGTTGCTGTGTTGCCAAATACAAAGGGGAAGAAATCAAAAGCGCTACCTACTGTTTGCTATTATCGGTGTATTGTTTGTCTCTGGGGAGGACTATCAAATATTGTGATTTCAGATTTGGCTGAGAAAACAACTTTGGATGAGTGTTCTGGTTTGGGGGGAATGTCTTGTCTTGTCAATGATTTCTGTCTAATGGCAGATCATGGGGACATTTTGACCGTTTACAGTCTGTTAGAATCATATCACACACCTCCTACCATCAAACACCAAAGCTGACATATGGAAATCCATGCCCATATCACACTCTGAGCATGGTTGCTCACAGTATGGGCTGGAGCACATGTCTCAACAATATGGATCTGTCATAGCAGGTAACTTCGATGCCAAAAAAAAAAAAAATTTGGTATATCAACTGATGTCTTCTACTGCAGGACATTATCATTCAGTTTAGCATTAAAATGGTTGCAACAACTTGATTTATTTTTCTAAAAATGTTTTTCTGATTGACGACTGACTATGTGTAAAGTTTTCTTCACATTACCCATGAAATAGTTGTGTTAATTTCACTCATTTCAGTGAAAACCACATCTAAACTTCTCGTTCATCAGACTGTGTGAACTCAACTGTTTAGATGTCAGTCAGTGACTGAAAAATGATCCAATCATTAGCTTCTGCTGTATGTAGTTGTCCAGTTTGATCTGTGTTACTCTGAAAAACAACAGCTCGGTCTGACAGATCTCACAGGTAGGTGATGAAATTGCCAGAATGGAACTGAGCGGCTCATAATATTCTTTTTATATCCACAGAACAAAGACCCCAAAATGTCCCGTGTGGCACTGGAGTCGCTCTACAGACTGCTCTGGGTTTACATCATCAGGATCAAGTGTGAGAGTAATACTGTCACACAGAGGTCAGTTCCAGGGCCACCTGCAAAATCGACCCTGATGAACACAATCGATGACTTTGCAATCAATGCCTGTCAAGTAGAAGTCATTTAAGTATTGGCTTTTGTTGTCCTGCTGTAAATAAGCTTAAAATTTCCCCCTTTTTTTCCCCCTCTAGTCGACTACTCAGCATCGTCTCAGCACTTTTTCCCAAAGGCTCCCGGAGTGTTGTGCCCAGGGACACTCCGCTCAACATCTTTGTCAAGATCATCCAGTTCATAGCTCAGGTCAGCTTGAACATGAATTGACATACATGGATCTTACAGTTTAGCTAAATATAAGAATACACCATGAGGTAACTGTGTAAGTAATTATTGCATTGTTTGTTGTTACAGGAAAGGCTGGACTTTGCTATGAAGGAGATAATCTATGACCTCCTGTGTGTGGGCAAGTCTCACAAAACCTTTGCCATCAATCCAGAGGTGAGGTTCAGACTGTGCTCAGGGTGAAAAATGTTGTTGAAGTGATTTGGTTTTTCTCTCCTACATGTCAGTTATCTCATCCTCTCCCTGTGTCCACTCTGTCAGAGGATGAATATCGGTTTGCGAGCCTTCTTGGTGATTGCTGACAGCCTGCAGCAGAAAGATGGGGAGCCTCCAATGCCTACGACAGGGATCATCATGCCCTCTGGCAACACACTGCGTGTCAAAAAGATCTTCCTTAACACCACCTTAACTGATGAGGAAGCCAAGGTCATAGGTAGGTTGGATACTTGATGCTTGGGCCAGAAAAGTTATAATATCTGTGTTGAGTTGTTTTTTCTTGAGTATAATGACTCTGCTGGGTGTTTCCAGGCATGTCACTGTACTACCCACAAGTAAGAAAGGCCTTAGACAACATCCTGCGACACCTAGACAAGGAAGTGGGACGCTCCATGAGCATGACCAGTGTGCAGATGTCCAACAAGGAGCCTGAGGACATGATAACGTACGTGACCAGAACCTGCATACAGTCATACAGTCACTTTTGCATTACTGTCCAAGTCTCTGTGGGCCTCTGACCTGCAGCAGATTCTCATAAGCTGTTTGTGCCACAGGGGAGAGAGGAAGCCAAAGATTGATCTGTTCCGAACGTGTGTGGCCGCCATCCCAAGACTAATACCAGATGGCATGAGCAGACAAGACCTGATAGAGCTTCTAGCCAAGTAATGCACACTCCTCTAGCCCCACTGCAGACACACCAACATACAATCTGCTGTACAATCTTCGTCCCTAATGTCTTTGTCCTTATTGGCTCCCTTTCTTCCTCTAGACTGACCATCCACATGGATGAGGAGCTGCGTGGCCTTGCTTTTACTACCCTTCAGGCCCTGATGGTGGATTTCCCGGAGTGGCGGGAGGATGTTCTCTCAGGCTTTGTTTACTTCATCGTCCGTGAGGTAACTGATGTCCATCCCACACTGCTGGACAACGCTGTCAAGATGCTGCTGCAGCTCATCAGCCAGTGGAGGCAGGCAGTGCAGAGCAGCAACAGGAGCCACGACGTGCAGGTTTGTCAGAGACGTTCAGTTTTATTAAAGTAATTCTAGTATTTTTGTGTGTAATAAAAGTTCAGAGTGATTTAATCCCACGTTTTTTTTAAATAGGGCTCTGGCAGCGGCCATTCTCTGTCCCTGGATCGCACCCCTCCGTTAGGTGTGCTGCATGTGGTGGAGGGTTTAGCGCTGGTGGTGCTTTGCAGCTGCCGCCCTGCCACACGTAGGCTGGCTGTGAATGTCCTCAAGGAGGTCCGAGCACTGCACACTGCATTGGGCATCGGCAAGGTAATTACTTAAGACTAAGTCAAATGTGCAAGAATTTGGGGAGGCTGTAATTATTACAAATTCACTGTTTTCTGAAATTTTCTCTGTCTGTTTTAGGGAGATGAGGAATTGGCCATTGATGTGATGGATAGATTAAGTGCATCAGTGTTGGAGAGCTTTATTCATCTCACAGGAGCTGACCAGGTTAAAAAGCCTTTTCTTATTTATAGACTCAAAGAGCTTGTACAAATACTCTGAGACTAAACCATCTCCTTCTGTTTATTTTTTTCTCCGTAGACAAACCTGCTGTATTGTCCCAGTGGGATTGATCTTCAGACGCTAGCAGAGTGGAGCTCCTCTCCCATCAGCCACCAGTTCGATGTGGTGAGCCCCTCGCACATCTGGGTGTTTGCCCATGTTACTCAGGGTCAGGACCCCTGGGTCATCAGCTTCTCCAGCTACCTGCGGCAGGAGAACCTGCCCAAACATTGTCCCACTGCCCTCAACTATGCCTGGATGTTTGCCTACACACGCCTGCAGCTGCTATCTCCACAAGTCGACATCAAGTATGTTTTCTTAAACCTCTCTATGTTTGAATTGTTTGTACACTGGTTTAACTGTGTCTGTATGTGTTTTTTATTGAGGGAGTTTTTATTCTTGGCTGTCTTTAATAAAACAAGATGATGGTATCTTTGTGATGATGTAGCTTAATAGACTTGATTTATAGACCACTAAGACTCATAAAGAACACGAGCTTTTGACAAAAGCAGGCAGAAGGCAGTTACTTTATTCTCCAGGCTCAAAGTTTAGTGTTTTTCTGCCCTGTCAAATCATTCACTTCTGTTCTCTCCTGTGTGTCCTTTGCAGCAGCCCCATCAATGCCAAGAAAGTAAACAGCCTGAACAGCAGTGACTCCTACATTGGTCTTTGGAGGAACTACCTGATTCTCTGCTGCAGCTCCGCCTCCTCCTCCCCCTCCATGTGTTCCTCATCCTCCACGTCTGGCTCCGTCCGCTGCTCCCCGCCTGAGACGCTGGCGTCCACGCCGGACAGCGGCTACAGTTATGATTCCAAGGTCAGGAGCATGTGCACAGACCATGCACATTTACAAGGTCTTAAATAAACAAAGCATATGCAACTGATTTTAATGAAAGGTCTGGAAGCTGAGCAGAAAAAAGGGAAGTACACTGCATTTACAACCAATTGCCTTTTCTGTGTCTGGTATCAGATTGTTGGCACTCCGTCCCCCTCCTCCCTGTTCAAACACATTGTTCCAATGATGCGCTCTGAGAGCATGGACATCACAGAGTCCCTTGTGTTGGGGCTTGGCAGGACCAACCCCGTGGCCTTCAGGTACACAACACTCCCAATGAGCCACAAATAAACCTCAGTTCACCTTTTCAGTCTGCTTTTGTTTTGATAACGTACTTGTACCTTTCCTGTCCTTCAGAGAGTTGATAGAGGAGCTAAATCCCATCATAAAAGAGGCTCTAGAAAGAAGACCTGAAGTGAGTGCACTTTGAAACCTCGCTGTCATTAAAATGTGTTTGGCACAGGACAGTTTACTGACTAACAATGTTCCTTTGTTTACTCTGCAGAACATGAAGCGACGCAGGCGTCGTGACATCCTCAGGGTCCAGCTGGTCCGGATATTTGAGCTACTGGCTGATGCTGGCGTCATCAGTCAGATGTATGTAATCTACAACCAATTTAGACAATAAGATTAAGAGTTAATTTTCCCTTTCATCTAGCATATTTATAGACATAATAATCCTTTATTTATTGCTTTGTTTTTGCAGAGGCAGTGGAGGGTTAGATGGAGAGAGTCACTCTCTGAACAGCACACTGCTCGAGTATGTTGATCTGACCAGGCAGTTGCTCGAGGCTGAAAATGACAAAGACTCTGACACACTGAAGGACATTCGCTGTCACTTCAGTGCACTTGTGGCCAATATCATTCAGAATGTCCCAGGTATATCTCTTTAATTTTTTTCAGTCATTTAAAAGCAGATTACCTGGACTGAGTGTCTGTCGGTTACCATGTCGTGTACTAAATTTGTCACTTATGTTTAGTCCACCAAAGGAGGACCATCTTCCCCCAGCAGTCGCTGAGGCACAGTCTGTTTATGCTGTTCAGTCACTGGGCTGGGCCCTTCAGCATCATGTTCACTCCTCTGGACCGCTACAGTGACAGAAATATGCAGATCAATCGCCATCAGTACTGTGCACTAAAGGTACCTGCCGTCACATAGATTAGATTAAAGATTCAAATGTTGAAAACTGTTTTATATAATTTAATGATTTTACTTCAAACTAACTACTTTTTTTAACTTTCCAGGCCATGTCTGCAGTGTTGTGTTGTGGACCTGTAGCTGACAACGTTGGCCTTTCCTCTGATGGCTACCTCTACAAGTGGCTGGACAACATCCTGGATTCTCAGGACAAGAAGGTAAAAAAAAATAAAAAAAATCTTTCATATCATTTCACTGTGATTGTTATTAAAGTTGTCTTTGACGGTTCGGCCAGAGTACGTGGATAAGGGCTTGATATTCCTTAAGGTGGGAATGTGAACAACAAAAAGTTTTGAATCCTTAATCCGATATTCAGAGTGTAGAAGCTGAAGGTGGCATGTCCAAAGTTTAAACAGAGACAGAGTAACCGAACCCTGTACCAATTGTCACCAGCATATATTGGCTTACGTAAAAAGGGCGACTCTTTCATGTTTGACCTGTTTTTCCTTATCGAAGCCTATAAACCTTCCTACAAGGTCATGAACTATATTCCAGGAAACTTTGTCAATGATGATATAATGGTGGCAATTAACGCAAGATAAATACATACTGTCTCTACTGATAAGCAGCACATATTTTTTTTTTTGTGGAGTGATTGGTTCAGCGTGGCTCACTGTCAGTGCTAAGGTCAAAGTCAGGCAGCACAGGTTCACATACTGTGACACTAGCACTGCGCAGTGGTGTTCAGAAGTACTGCAAGATGTCAGCGCCAAACTGTTTCTTTCTGGGAAAATTGAAAAAAAGCACTGAAGATTAAAGTCACCTTTATTTCTGTTTTGAACTTTGTATTTAAGAGATAAATCACAAAATTTCCTTTATGTCTTTTCAAGATATTACTCATTGTTTTACAAGATTTCTCTTGTCAAAATGTACAGTGTGATGCTTCATGTGGTAATCCATATTTATCTGTGAATGTTCTCATTCATCCAGGTCATAGTTATTCTGGTCAAATAAATCGAAGGCAACTGGACTCATTAATATGTATCGCATATCTCATATTAATGAGTCCAGTTGCCTTTGATTTATTTGACCAGAATAATCCATATTTAGCTCCTGCATTATTTTTTTGTCATCGCACAATTCATATCAGTAGTCCTTATGGCAGGCTTGACTTAGCTTGAGACTTACAGCATTATTTTGATCTCTTATAGGTTCACCAGCTGGGTTGTGAGGCCGTGATGCTGCTGCTGGAGCTCAATCCGGACCAGAGCAACCTCATGTTTTGGGCTGTGGACCGCTGCTACACCGGCTCTCGTCGAGTGGCTGCAGGTTGTTTCAGAGCCATCGCCAATGTCTTTCACAACAGGTACGACACACTCCCAGCTGCAACTTGGACTAATTTTTGTGGGTTTGTTTTCCTTCTGGGGTCAGTGAACTGATACTCAGGAGCTGCTTGTGTTTAATATTTTCTCTTAGGGATTACCAATTTGACACTGTGGTGCTGCTGAACCTGATTCTATTCAAGGCGGCTGATTCTTCCAGGGACATCTATGAGGCGGCCATGCAGCTGTTACAGGTACACATTTATGGTTTCTTTACAAAGAGTCACTTTTACTCATCTACACATGATCTACACTGCTTACTTTGCTTTTATAATTAATTTAATACCGTTTTTTGACATTGCTTGTCTGTGAAACTAATAGATCTTGGAACCCAAGCTCTTCCGTTACGCCCACAAACTGGAGATCCTGCGAACAGACGGCATCTTGACGCCTCCCTCACCGCTGCCACATCTCTACTCTGTGTCTTATTACCAGCTGTCTGAGGAGCTCGCCAGGACCTATCCAGAGCTCACACTGCCCATCTTCTCAGGTTTGCACATTAGACTTTGTTGACAGCTGTTAGTTGAGCGGCATGGTGGTTTATTGTGTGTCAAATTATTCTTTTATCCTAAAGTTTTGTTTGCCTACAACAGCAGGGATCCGCACTTCGTCTGTGTGAGCAAAACAGCAAAGGTTATATATAAAGGTTATATATAGCACTTTGGCCTAGCGGGTCATGATCACATGCATTTCCAGCCTCACAAACAGCCTTTGTTATGTAGAACCAACAGCACAACAACACAGTTTTAACATAACTGCATAATATTGCATAAACCAGATGTGGACACCAGATTTATTACCTATAAAACATGAATATCAGTGTCAGTATCAAATATTTTTCAATCTTATTTCAGACAAGGCATTGCGTGATTATGTGAATGTTTGGTCTTATGTAACTAGATCACCACAGCTGGTAGCCATGCCAACACCTGGAGGTAACATGACAACATACAGACAACATACAGAAGACACACATGAAGAAAGAGTTATCTTTAGCAGCAATAAACTGGGCACATTTCTGTGAGATATGCTTTTTCACTGATCTTCAGATAAACTAAATGTACTTCTAAAGTCCACACAGAGAGAAAAGATTCAAGCACAGCAGATTTACTTTTGTCATAATCAGTGCTGTTTGATCACAACCGAGTTAGAACAACCTTGAATCATAAAACACAGAATTTAGAAGAATAAATGGGGAAACATAAATTTTAGACAAAAGACAAAAATAAAAAAAGGAATTCAAAAATATGCAACCAGATTTCATAAAGCCCTGCCACTTTGTGTAAGGACAAGAAATCACCTTCAACTTACTTCAACCCTGTTACTGTCCCCACTCCAGAGGTGAGCCAGCGCATTCAGACAGCACACCCTGGTGGTCGTCAGGTCATGTTGCACTACCTCCTTCCTTGGATGAACAATGTGGAGCTGGTTGATTTCAAACCAGCCGCACGGCGACCAGAGGATTGCGGCAGCGGCGAGGACGAGGAGGAGACACACGAGCGGGAGATCATGATGGTCAACAGCAGGCGCTGGCTCCGTGGAGAGGGCTGGGGCTCCCCGAAAGCAACAACCATGGTGCTAAACAATCTCATGTTCATGACAGCTAAGGTGAGACTGCTGATGGACATCTGCTGCCCATCATATTCATATTTACTTAAGCTGGGTTGGTTTTGAAATGTTGACTGAGATAACTGATTGATCATGGAATGATTTTATTTTTACAGTACGGGGATGAGTTTGCCTGGTCAGAGATAGAAAATGTGTGGACCACTTTAGCAGATAGCTGGCCAAAGAACCTCAAAATCATTCTGCACTTCCTCATAACTATGTCAGGAGTCAACAGTGACCCCAGCCTCTTGCCCTACGTAAGTCACACAATATTTACCTAACGCAGTGTGTCTGTTGGGTTTGCACATGCTGCGTGCACCACCTATCCCTCATGTGTCTGACTGTGTTACGTGTGTGTCCACAGGTGAAACGAGTTGTGGTTTACCTGGGCAGAGATAAGACTATGCAGCTGCTGGAGGAGTTGATGTGTGAGCTTGAGCTGACTGATCCTGTTAGCTCAGCGGTCACTCACATGGACAACCCCCCCTATTACCGCATCACCTCCAGTTACAAGATCCCCTCAGTCACCTCAGGTTAATCAGCAGCACACTTTCAGCCATATTGCTAATACTAAACCATGTGTTTCCAGTGCTGGATGGTCAATGTATCATGTCTGCTTTGACAGGAACAACCTCCAGCAGCAATACCATGGTGCCAGGGAATGATGGTCATCATGACAGCAAGATCAAAGACTCTAACATGGACGACAGGTACAAACAGAAGCCCTTTTTGCTTTGTGTCAAACAGTGAATGTGATGAGAGGAGAAGTAAATATGAACCTGAATGATATGGCCAACATCAAAGCAGCAGTAAAGCCTAAAAAGACACTACTTCTTCTTTTAATATTCTGAAATATGACTCAAATACCTTGTTTGTATGTGTGATGTAACTTCTCCTATGTAAAAAGTTATAAAAAATTAGAATAGTTTCCAGTTTTTATTTGATTAATAAAAAAAAACCCTCACATTTGCTTTAAAAAACACACCAGAGACTTTGAGATGTATGAGTTGACATTATTGTAATTGAAAAATTTTGCTGATGCAGTGGATTAGATTCGAACTGTAAGCTGTGGGTGGGGGGAGTGTTAAATGCTGACACTGTCCTTCTAAATCAAATGCGTCCGCTCTGCAGCTACACACACCTGGACATCTACAGTGGTCCGAACAGTAACCTGAACCGCCAGCACCACCGTCTGGAATCCCGTTACAGCAGCAGCTCAGGAGGCTCTTATGAAGAAGAGAAGAGTGACTCCATGCCACTTTATGCTAACTGGCGTTTGAAAGTGATGGACAACAACCAGCCAGAGCCTCTTCCCTTCCCTCCTACAGGAGGCTGTTGGTCTCCTCTCGTGGACTACCTACCTGAGACAAATGCTCCCGCTGTACCACTTCATAGGTACATGATTCATAACCTTTGCTCTCAGTCTGTATCACACTATTGTGTTCTGTGCCTCAGTCAACACATATTTTGTCTTTTTCAGGTGTAATATTGCAGTAATTCTACTAACGGACCTCATTGTGGACCATGGGGTCAAAGTGGAGTGGAGTGCCTACCTGCACCTGTTGCTACATGCAATTTTTATAGGTAACTCAGCTTCCTTACATCCAAACCTCAAAAAATTGAGTAAAATGTAAATAAAAGTGTCTAATAACTTGCAAACAAATTGTGTTTGCCGACAACCGTTTTTCAGATTGTTCCAGAGCTCATGTTGTAACATCCTTTAAACAATCATGTGTTGCACAAAGTAGTGAACGTGACCACATCCTTGTTTGTGAACAACTCAGCATTTTCAGGATGCACCTTTTTTTTTCTCAGACATGATACTATCACCCCTTTACGTGTGTGAAATGTTCCACACAGGTGTTTTTGAAGCATTTCAAAACTTTCCCAGTCTGTTGTTTTCTTATATGAATAACCTGATTACTCATATATCTGATATATCTTGTTTCTGGTAATTATGAAAGTCAGAAGTGCACAATTTAAAAAGTACGTAGAAAAGTACCTATAAGAGGAGTTTGATTTACTTCTTTTACTTTATGTCAGCTCTCCTCGCTAAAATCAAACCATCTCATGTCTTCCCCTCGTCTGTGTTCTTTCCAGGTTTTGATCACCAGCACCCAGAAGTCTACGAGCACTGCAAACGTCTGCTGCTTCACCTGCTCGTTGTCCAGGGAGCAAATAGCAACGTTCAATCTGTGGCTATGGTGCTTCTACGCAACAGAGACTACAATGAGCCGAGGGTCCTGACTGTGAAGCCAGCAGCTCCAGAGTTCAACCTCACAGGTCAGTTCTGCTGTATGTCTCTGAGTCAGAAGAAAAAAGGACAAGTGAGAGAAATATAATTTAACTGAAGGAATTTGAACTAGTAAGATTACTCGTTATTGTTCATGGAGGGAAAGTAAAAATATGCTGTTTTTAGTGCTTTTTATTTTGCCAAAGGAGTCACTTGGTGGTAACAACATTCAAAATATTGTGGTGTACTTCTTGAGCAAGGATGCACCTCGCTGCCACTGTCATTGTCATTTCATTAATGTCGTTTAATGTCATTGGCCCCTACAGGAGTGCAGGAGCTTTTGCCAGATTGTCAGCCGTCGCCTATGACAGACTCAGGCCTCAGCTCAAGCTCCACGTCGTCCAGTATAAGCCTCGGAGCAGGAGGAACTGCTCTGTCCCACCTCTCGCCAACACTCCTCAGTGAGGTGGACATCACTGCTGAACAGGACGAGAAGGTCAAAACTCTCATTGAGTTCGTCACCTCAAGGTGAGAAAACCCTGTCCTATCCAAAAGAATATTTTCCAAAACATACATTTTCACTTCTGGTGCTATTTACTTGTACAAGCACCTCTACTTGTGTTCAGCAAACTTTGCCTCATAAATAGCCCCCAATTTCTTATTATAAATCAGTTTGAATCAAATAAATGTGGCTATGTTATTCATTGTGTCCAATCATTTGCTTTCATGCTTCCAGCAGTCTCTGAGATGACTGGGTACTTTTACAATGCATGGGTTTGATGAGTGGCTCATATTGCCTGGTGTGATAAAGTCAACTAATGTTTTGAGGTGCAGTTTGATCTCACAGCTTAAAGAAATCTTCCTGCCTGATGTGTGTTTTCTGTTGCCTTGTAGAAAACGAGGTCCACTTTGGAACCATGAGGATGTGTCGCCCAAGAATCCCAACATTAAGAGCGCCGACCAGCTAAGTGCTTTCGTCAGACATGTAGTGGCTGTCTTCAAACTTTCCCACTCAGGTATGTGTAATTGAGAACTTCTTGTTACCTCATGTAACAAGTTACAGTTTGGGATATGAATATTGATTTGGATAACTTTGTCTACCTGTGTGCTTGTGCATCCCCTCAGGTTTCCAGCTGGAGTCGCTGCTGAGTGATGTAGCCCTGCAGACGGCTCTGTCTTGCTCCTCTCGTCACTACGCTGGACGCTCGTTCCAGATTTTCAGGGCGCTCAAGCAGCCTCTGACTCCGGCCTTATTGTCTGACATCCTGTCTCGGCTGGTAGAGACTGTAGGAGACCCAGGAGAGGAGGCTCAGGTCAGAATGTGGAACAGCTGCAAAGCAAAATCTTAAAGCAGCTGCAATCTGATTTAATGCTGCACACAAACAAAATCAGTCTGTGAGCAGCAAAGCACAGTGAAAAGAGCTTTGCAGCCTGTCGCCTGCAGCTCTTTATCTAACAGCTCCATCTAGCTGCCTCTTAGAAGCTCACAGAAAAACACACTACATTTCTTGTGACTGCTTCATAATAAATGTAAACTTGTGTTGTGAAAGT
>JAPZDZ010000021.1:22750580-22767853 GCA_029783805.1 Acanthurus tennentii
TGTGCGTTCACACACACGTATGCTCATAGTTGTGGTGTGTGTGTTGATGGATGAGGTGTCAGTGCTGCCGGTGTTATGTGTCAGCCTGCCTTCATTGATAAAGGTACTTGTTTGCCCAGTGTGGCATTTCACAGGAAGGTTTTGAGTTTTTGCAAGAGGGAAACGTGAGTCTGGACTCGTGTGTCTTCACATTTTTAGACCTCCAGATTTTTGTTTAGGAGACCTGCTGCTGATTAATTCTTTCCTCGTGTTGCTTAGTCACTTATATACCTGCAGGCTGTAGGAATAGTCTACTTATTATGCAGTAAAACACTCAGGCAAAACAGTCAGCAACCACCAAGAGTCTGAGAAACAAGACGACAAGATGAAGGAGGAGACGGTTAAAAGTGTAAAGCCAGCGCAACACGTTCGAGGTGTGACCACCATGATACTGCATGTGATAAAAGAGGCAAAGCATCATATTATAGTGTGGGATAATGTCTGGGTGGGCGTCTCACACACACACACACACACACACACACACACACACACACATATCAAGCTTAAGAAACAGAGGCAACAATTATCCTCCAACTATTCCACAACCTAATCTCTGTTTCATAAGACCAGGAATCAACTCTGACAGTCCAAACTGTTCTCTTGCACGGATTTCATTCCACAAATTGCTTTTTACGTGTCTGTTGTACTTAAACCAGTGAAATGTCTGTGGATTTCTTTTTTTTTTAATGCAGCTCCACAGTATGTTCATGTTTCTTTGTATGCTAAGATTAGCGATGATGAAAAACAGGCTCACATCTGCACTCGACGGGACCTCGATTTAGATTTTTCTCTCATTTTCATTTTTTATTTTTTTGCAAAACATCTAGAATGATTCGAGTCCAAGTGTTTTGCTGTTCGTTTGATAACGAAATGATGATAATTAATGATGTCCAGGTTTTATATTCACCAGTAGATTGATAGCATAAAGCTGCTGTACTACTACTGGACTCACAGTTAGCAGTGCCTGCACTCGATTATACCTGCATTTAACATGCTGCATTTGTTTGTGGGTTCTTTTAGACTCCATTCATGAATGTATTGTCTGATGCAGAAGAAGCCTTCTGATTGGCTACAAATAATTCCCTGAAAAAAAACAACAGAAATGGATTGGGTTTGTCAAAAAAAATCCACACAAACGAAATGAAAAGTAGTTTGTAAATGCAAGTTCAACATCTGTATCTAAAAGAATCAACATTTACATGCTTTTGATGCAAGTTGCAGACAAATTAAAAACATATATAAGTGGATTTTAATGGCATGTTTAGAACAAGAGGTGCATTCATGAGCACTAGTAATAAATCTGTAAAACTCTCTGCGCAGGGATTAAGATAAGATTTTTGTTTGCATTGAAAAACGTCTGTGGAGGAGTTGAATCCTTCTGTATGAATTCATTAATATTGCATCAGATCGGACTCCATATGATCGCCATCATAATACAGTTCAACCAAAAAGTCATAATACGGTTACACTGAATGATCGTCCATCTCTAACACACACAAACACACAGGAGTTAAGAGCAGCAGTGGTGTGTTAAGTGACACCATGTGTATCACTTAACAGGGTTAATGCTCTCAGCCTCTGCATGCTTACACACTGCAGTGATAAAGATGAGGAATGGCTCGGTCCGCTTCAGTGTGGCCTGGGTTTCTCACAGCTTGACCTTGAACCTCTCGATCTCAGTCCGCTGACATAATTGCCATTCCATCGAGATTAAATGATTCCTGCAGTAGCTCCAGACCTCTCAAACGCCTCTGAGGTTGTTGTCAGGGGAACACGAGCAAACTGAAGGCAACAAACTGCTCTTTGCCAACAGCCCTCATCAGTCCCACACTGTCACACACACACACACACACACACACACACAGACACACAGAACTTTGTTTATAGCATGAAGCCCCAGCACGTGATTGGCCATTGGTGTCTGTGCTTTTTCATCAGACCACTAGTGGGATTTTTTAAGCTCCAACTTTAAGCGGGACAGATGTTCTTTCTGTGGTGTGTTCAGTATTTAGAGCTTTTACTTAAGTAAAAGTACCAATACAGAGAGGCAGAAATACTCCATTACAAGCAAGGGCCGGGACCAAGCAGACGTCAGCCGGCGTCAGAGAAACTGCTGCTGCATCGCGTCAGGCCAACTACTGACTAGCATGTACGTTTAAAACTCTCCACACCAGCAGGTGGCAGTAGTCTGTATTTGTCATTCTCTTCTGGTCCACCGATTTGCTAGCAGCCAATCAGAGTGATCATTTGTCCCAACAGTTGACGCCAATTAAACATGTTGAATCAGGTGAAAACACGCCGACGGGGGTCACCAACTTCGGCCCGGTGTGTCCTGGCCCTAAAAGTCTGAAGTTTAAATGGAGCTTTATTAGAGTATTAGAGCTGCAAACTGTGTTACAGTATCATCAAGAAAATGTAGTTAAAGGATTTAAATGAAGTAAAAAATTAAGGTTTCGTCCATCTGACTGATTTATTTCTATTAATCTGTTCCCACTCCAAACTCGTCACATACAGCAGCTTTTTACAGCGTTGGTTACCTCTTTAGCATCTGTTAGCGCTTTGACTCTTAAACCAATGGCTTCACCAGACCTGGCGGTCGTTTGGAGACCTGTGTTCAAGTCCCAGTGAGAGCGAAAGTCTGTGATTTTTTTTTTCTCCCAAACCAAACCTAGAAGTGTAGTTGCCTAAACTTCACCAAACCACAACTGTTTTACAGCGTTGAACAGATGTTAGAGAGGTTTAAACGTTAGCAGGGAGGTTTTGCGTGTCACAAACAGATGCTAAAGGGACAACCAGAGCTTTAGAAAAGTCCTGAGCAAACATTAGTGTGTGATGAGTTAAAATGTGTTGTGATTAAACAGAATATGACATCATTAGATGATAAATACTGAGATCAGTGTGTGAACTGCATGTTTCTATTGAAGCTAGTTTGAACTACTGTATAAACAGTTTTAAGACGGGGACAGCTGTTGTAATAAGTGGTCCTGAGATGATTAACGACAAAGAAAAGAGGGAAAAACAAAAGTTTGATTAGACACATCTGTTTATGGACTTTATCTCAAGTCTTTGATTTTTTTTGGTGGATTATTAAATAATCTATTGAAATGAAACCATATGAGAAGTTTTAAGCAGAGAAATCACTATTTGGTGAAGCCGTTAACAGCTAGAAAGTGCAGATTCAGACTTAGCTTGGTCCAATTAGCCGCATTTATTGAAATAATTTGACTGTTTCCACAGATAAAAAGATCAGGATGGAAACAGAATATAATGAGTTGACAGTTCTGTCTGATATGAGGCAAATTTTGGACCAGTCAGGTGTAGTCACACAGGTTTGTGTCGGTTTATTTGCAGTTTACAAATCAAGTTTTCTACACACTGGCGTCAGGGTGGTTCGTCTCCGCTCTGTCTGATTGGCCGATCAGCTGGTTGGTCATCGGGTCGTGTTTCTCCAAAAGTTGACTCTGCTTCAACTTTCCAGTGGAAACTAAAATGAATGGAAGATTTTTTTTTGCTGCAACGTCTCATTTGATCTAAGTGAAGCTGTAAACATCTGACATCTGAACCTGACTGAGGAGCTTTTTGTAAGAAACTGAAAGCCAAACAAAAAACTTTGGTTGCAAATAGTTAAATATTTTAAATGTTGTATTTTTAAAAGCTTGTTATTCTGTCTTCATCCTTAAAATAAACAGTAGCTAAAGCCATCAAACTAAATAAGTGAAAGTTTAACATTTTTCCTTAAAAATTTAGCAGAGTGGAAATTTAAATGGAAAAACCATAATTAAGCACAAATGCCTCAAAATTGTCCTTAAGTACTGGACTTTAGTAAACGTCCCCGGTTACTTTCCACTGCTGGTTGCGTTGCTGAACAGGGAGCTGCGGCTGCCAGGATTTGTCGCATATCTGCGCTGTGACTCAGAGCTTCCTCTCAGCAGTGTGTTTGTGTTTACGAGGTGCAAGTCATGAACTCTCTAATGAAGTATTAACAATCACTTTGTTGTCGAGGTGTTGCTTGCGGTTTTATGGAAAGAGGGAAACATGCATGTTAAAGAACCGCATATGGAGCCGGCTGCGCTCTGAGAACGTCGCCTTGTGGGTTCATTGTCATCAAACGTCTAATTTAAAAAAAAAAAAAAAAAAGGGGGAAGTAAAACACCGACTTGCGGATCAGTTCCCTAATGGATACCTTCGCTTCAGTGAACACCAAAGAGGTTTTTGATTATCCAGCAAGTGGAGAGAGAGAGAGAAAAAAGAGGCTGAAACAGAATCTAAGTTGTCATCAGGGAGAGAAAGAGCTTGTGCAACAGAAATTTAAAAAAAAAAAAGCAAAATGAAGTCACTGGAGACACAAGAGAGCAGGAAAAACAGATAATTTCACATCAAGCCTCCAGAGTCAGAGATGGGCAGTCCTTAAAAGGACATGGGAGACCCAGGATTGGCTGAGGTACCAGACCAGCTAACCACTGGATTGGTCGGTTGGGTTAGAATGACCTGCATGGAATGGAGAAACTTTCCAAATAAGGAAGAGAGTTGTCGGAGCTGACCTCCATAACACACAGACTGGAGAGGCTGAGAGAGAGAGAGAGAGGGGGGAGGAAAGAGGGGTGAGTGGAGGGAGAGAGGGAGCGATTTTAAAAGAGAGACGAGGGGAGCGAGAGATCAGGGTGTATGCTTGAGAGTTGACAGCATGGAAACTAACAGGCCTCAGTGATCCCCTCACAGAGCGCCGACTGTTTCCCAGGAAAGAGCACACTGGTATGCTAAACACTGACAAACACACACACACACACACACACACACACACTTATGCTCGGAGAATCGTTATTTCCGGATAAAGTCGATCAACCTCCGATTAGATCTTGTTGCTGTGAGCATGTGTGCTTCCACTTGTGGACGTTAGCTTAAGGGTGTAAAAACACACACAGAAGAAAAGAAAAATTCACTGTGACTCGCATCACAGTGTCATCGAGTCAACACACAGGGGATGACTCACCCCCCTCCCCCACAGAGAGGAGGAGGACCCCCCCCTCCTCACAGCTCCCTGACCCTGACACAATTACATGCCCACATTAAACTACACACTGGCACCCCCACTTCTTTTATTAACACGCTGTGACTCATCAGCGGCCTGGAAAACACACATCGAGTCTAAAAATAGAGGCATTACATACGAAAATAGAGATGATGATTTCCTAAAAATAAGAAAAAAAAAAGGTTTTGTTTCATTCCACAAATATGAAGGAAAAAAAAAATTCTGTTGTTGAGAAACTGAAGATTAGTGAGTTTGTGTCACCGACCAAAATGTGGGTGAACAGCTAACACAGATATTTCTGTAATTGCATTATGGGTCAATTGTGACGTTTTCATCGCAGGAGCTGCATTTTTTTCGGATAAAGTGAAAATGTGTCACACCAACATACCATTGTAAAGACACACGGGCCTACAGAACATATTCTCAAGACGGAGAAAGAAACATGCTTGTTTAGTACAATAACCATTCCTACCAAAGTCATTTTAAACTTGATCGCAGCATCTGTCAAGATTATGCAAATCAAAGTTACTCCTTAAATACATTTTGAATGATAATGATGGTTTCAGGATACAGCGATTCTGCGATATTTGACATATTTGAAGACAATCGTCTTATAAACATTGAGGTGTTTGTGTAAACTGATGAAATATAAACCTCCAAAAAGCCAAAACGCAGGAATTGCGTATTCAGTCAAATCAACGTGGTGTCAGTTTTTACAGAATTTGACCATTTAGATGAAATAATGTATGAAAAAAGAGCTTAGAGCCTCTTAACATGTCCACATAACCATCCAGTGGTGACAAAATATGATGAAAGACTCATCTCTTCTACCTTCCACTGTGTGGAAATAAAACAAATAATACAGACGCTGCTGTCGTTCAGATATGGAGGAAACACCCAGACAGACGCCTGACTAAATTGCAGGTCAGACTCAGCCGTCAGTCAAAACTTTACAAACCCATTTTAGCATCAAATGGCTAAAAGAACGATAGAAACGCGAGCATTCACTAGCGTTGCAGGAACCACCTAAAATGACAGAAAACATCTTTGAGACATCTTTCTTATTTGACGTTCACTTTGATCGTTTAGTTTGGTCCATGTCCCGTCTGCTAACATGTAGGGACACAGCAGGACACCAGGGGGCGTTTCAGAAGTTGTGGCTTCACTTTGAAGAGGTGCCTTCAGTCAAGTGTATGTAGCCATGAACTAGCAAAAGGCAAAACTGCCAGAAAGCAGAAAAATTAGCATATTTGTCATGAAGGAGCGACTCTGTTAAGTTAAAAAGGCAGGAAAGTACATTTTACCCACCTGCATGTCTTAATAAACGTATCAGTATCTTATCACAAGAGGAAGTAATAGAATATACTTCTGTATCAATGTTCAAAACGTAATTGCAGTATAATATGTTTCCCTGTATCATAAAGCTGTAGATGAAAGCAGATAAATGTTTGTGACGGAGTGTTTGCACACACAGCAGAAAAAGAACTTTGTCTCCATTATCCCAGTTGCTCCATAGTTCTCATACAGTTCCTGTTACATAAAACTATTATGTTCCATATGCAGATAATAGTCACTGACTAGATAAAGTTTCTGTGTGGGCATAAAGAGTTCACGTTATGTGGATTTTATGTCCAGTTTCAAATGTTCGCTTACAAAGGACGCGTTGCATTTGTGTCATCTGAAACTGAGAGAAGTGTTCAGATGATTAATTTCTTAAATCAATCTTCCACTTTCTCTCCTTTATCATGCTGTTTCTGCAGTTTGAAGTCCCTCAGGAAACTGTTTAAACTCAGACACAAAAGGACAAAAAAGCAGCAAGATCCAGGTTTCTCCTGATTTGCACATGAGTGTTTTCTTTATCTGCAGCTCTGAAAGCTCTAATTATTTTTATTCCCCGACTCCCAAAGGGAAGTTCCTCAGCAAACAGCGCCACAGCACAGCACAGGGCTTTTATTCTGAAAGGGGTTGGTCTCAGGCAAGGCTGGGAGCTTTTACTGTGAAGGGGGGGGCGAGCTCGCAGACAGACTGACTCATGCAGAGAGAGAGAGAGAGAGAGAGAGACCGAGTCTGTCACTGTCTGACGGCTCGCTGCTCTATATATGCTCCTCATACCTGGCAGGGCAGCACTGTAACACAGTTCAGTCTCTCCTGCAGGGAAATATCAGAGCTGCTTCACACCGACACCACAACAAGGTAAAACTTTAACTTTTTATCAGCTTCAGTGCGAACTGACAACTCATTCAAACTGAGCAAACTTCAGCACAACTGATGGATAAAAATGGATAAAAGATAAAACTCAGAAGAGATGCTTCTCTTTAAACTTTATAACAACTTTTAATTCTCAAAGAGGAAACTTCAAACTCTGTTTAGGCTTTAAGGATTCTTTGGTGTATTTATTTATTTCTCTAAATTAAAAAGGCGTTGGGACAAGCACTTTGTCATTAAAATTGAAATTAGGGAGTAGAGGAAGAAGGATGATAGAGGCTGAGTGAGTTTTTTTTCACATGTTCCTGGTCGACCAGCCCGGCATGTTAATGTTTAAATCATATGTTTTCAGAGCGGCTGTGTGGTTTTTCTTTCTCTGGGAGCACAGAGAGGCTGAGTGTGATACCCATTCATTTGCAGGAGGCTCTGGAAAGGTAGCGAGTTCACGCTGCATCACTGTCAGCGTGAACTCCAGTTTGGTCGATTTCCTCGCGGCGGCGTCGCGTCCGTCTGATGTTTGTGCGCCGAGGCTGGTTTGTTTGCAGAGCTCCTCGGCGGAGTCGCATGGATTAGTTCAACACAATAGAGTCTGTGCGGGTTAGAAAAAAGCTTGTGTCTCGCTCTATGCTCCGACTTTCTACACTGATTTCTCCCCGAAGCCGACTCCTCGCTCGGCTCTTCCTCCCCCTCTTCCTCCCCCTCTTCTCCCCCTCTCCCCTCCTGCTGCTAATCCCATTTGATGGCAATGTCTTTCCCACTCCAATCCAGAGAAGAATGTCTTCAGCATTCTTCTTATAGAGACAGGAGGAAAAAAAAAATCCCCGTCTCACTCGGACAGAAAGAGCTGAAAGGCGGAGGAGTGGGGAAAAGAGGGATGGATGGATGGAGGCATATAGAGAAAAAGGAGGCCTCGCTGATTGAAGAGAGAGCCCTCTTCACCTCCACTTGGATATGAAATGCGAGCCCAGATAGAGAGTAAAAGGGTTAAAGGAGGAGGGGGGGGGGATAACAGAGGGAGAAAAGAAAGCAGGGCAGAAAGAGAGAAAGTGGGTGAACGGAGCTGCCGGAGTAAGAAAAACGCTCTGTGCTGCGTTTTTAAAGCGAGGAGCGAGGAGGGGGGGGAGAAAGGAAAACAGTCTGGTTCTGTTTTATGTGGTGTGTGTGCAATTAGAGCTAAAGAGAACGAAGAGGAGGAGGGAGGTGGAGGAGGAGGAGGAGGAGGGGGTTGGGGTACCAGAGGAGGAGAAGGGGTTGAAAATAAGTTAAAAGACACCAGAAGAAGAAGAAGAAGAAGAAGAAGAAGAAGAAGAAGAAGAAAGAGCCGAGACTGAACATGTCAGCTGACCGGGTTAGAAGTGAATGAATGGAAGCTGCAGAATCTGAATAAAACACTTTTTTTTTTTTTTGAGTGTGTGTCAGATTGGAAAGTGTGTTTTCCCAGCAGCAGCGACCTGGTTTTTTTGGGGGGGGTGGGGGGGGTCAGACAGCCTGTGAGGTTCTACTGAAATGTTCGTGGAAACTTGGAGCTGCTCCTTTTCTTATTCTGCTTCTCCCTTGTGAGAAAAGAGAGACAGACATGAAGAGGAGGAGGAAGGAGGGAGAGTGATGTGTGTGTGTGTGTGTGTGTGTGTGTGTGTGTGTTTGTCTGAAAGTGCATTTGAACTCCTTCATGCACAATTTGACTGATCTCATGTGGCTTTTCTGTCATGTTGTCCTGCTTTGTGGTTCAGATCTGACGCATGAAATGTCTCATTCGTTTATGTGAATGATCAATAATCCCTAAGAATAAAAAATCTTTTTTATCGATCAGGTGATAAACACACGACGTGTAACTTGTCACCATCAGTTTAAGCAGCCAGACTTACTCACAGTCTGTCAGTGAGACAGCTCAGTCAGTGTCAGATTCGTGGTGTCTTCCTGCTCGGGGGCATCAGACGAGCTCGCACTGACGTGTCGCTGTGATGATGCAACGCTCGACGGCGAATACAAATGAGGAAACCGCCAGGTGTGTGAAAGGTGCAGCAAAACAAGAGCGTGACAAGAAAGTGTCATAAATCTCACCGCTTTGGTGATTCAATGTTGCATGTCCCCTGTCATGAACTGCTGAACCAAATCACGGCTCAGGAAGAAGTGTGTGTGTGTCTGTGTGTGTGTGTTTAAAATGAGCTCATGCAGGCTTTTCATGGGTGTGTTTGTGATACCGAAGCTCATTTTGACCACTTGGATGATAAATCATTGACAGAGAGACAAGGTCATGCTGTTAGCAGACTGCATGTCCACATGTTGGACAGGTTCACTTTGTGCTGACGGGATCAAAACCAAACCAGGTGGAGCAGCTTTTAGTGTCCATGAACCTTTTCTGCATACCTGAGGTCTGCACAAGCGTCTCATTTTAACCGGAACATAAAGCCTCATTGTTTACTGCGGCTTTCCATTCAAATTGGATGCATTGCTATTTATTTGTGGCTTTTTTTTTTTTATTGTTGTTGATTTTTAATTCCAGTGTTTTAATCGTGCATGTCACTCTGACTCACCTTGTGTTTCCTGTTGCCTGGCCTCACTGAGCTCACAGGTGTCTGCAGAAACACACTCAGGTGTAATACAAACACACAGTCGGTCCAAACAGCCAGAACAGCCGCTGAAACCTTTTTTTCTGCCTTGTTTCGTGTTTTCTAACCTCACCTTCTCTGTTTGTGAACACCTTCAGAACGCTGCGGAGAACAGGCACATCCTCAGTTCTCCTCATGTTGTTGTTGTTTACAGAAGGAAGCCCTTCATTACTGGCTGTGTACACTCAACTACTTCCTGTCCCACCCCCCAACCCCCCGCCCATCCCCCCGGCATGGCTTCTTGTCATCAGCCGGCCGGGTCTAATAAAGCAGCTCCGTCTTTTTTAAAGCCAGCTGTGGATCTGAGGAGATGTGCTCCAGATTAAAAAAAAAAAAAAGTGCGGATGGCTCCCAGCATGCTCTGGGAGACGGTGGAACAGCGGAGAGTTTTTCTCACGCACCTTCGGTCGTTACTGTTCAGGAAGCACAAACCGAGTAAACACGGTCATTTAGATGTTGAGGTATTCATTTTATTAAAGCAAGACGCTGCCGGTGAGGACTCACTGCGTCTGGCACACCTCGGCGTTTGGCCGACTGATTCATCGTCGCGCTGTAAAAACACACTTCCAATTAAGTTCCTGTTAAGCTGTTCCTGGATCTGTTTACCGAGGAGGGACCAAGTTGCCCCAGACCAGATCTTTCCTCGACTTTACTGCCCTTCTTTCTTCTTTCTTTTCTTTTTTCTCTCTCCCCACAATAAAGAATTTGCAGATGAGATCCAGCCCAGGAAAACTATTTTTCCCTGCATGAAACGGGGAAAGACATAAGTGCTGTTTTGCCGATTTTTTTTTTTTTTTACCACCAAAATCAGAGCGAAGAGAAAGAGAAAAAAAAAGAGGGGAAAGAGGGAGAGAAATTTTAGACCAACGCTGTCGTACAGAATGATGGACAGAGGAGCTGGAGGCTTTTTTCTCTCGGCGGAGCGCGGCGCTCTGCGGGCCAGTTGGCCCAAACCAGAACAGCAAAACACTGGGCCGTTGGCATGACGACAGAGGAACACTTCCCTCCTAATCCATCGCCGCTCCGCCACAGAGACACGGAATAAGAGACGGAGAGACGGAGGGCTGATCTGTGGACGTCTCCGCACAAGACGCAAGGCCGGGAGCACAGCTGCGACGAGGAGGCGGGACACGATGTGCTGCTGCAGCACTTTTGTGGCGAAGGCGGTCTGGACCGTCAGAGCTGGAGGCCGCAGGGTCACAGAGTCCGGATGACCCCCGTCTGGTGCTTGATGTAAAGCCTTAAGTGGGCTGTAAAACTATTCCTGCAGCTGCAAATCATACGCGCCGACCTTTTCATGTCGGGCCTGTAACGAAGCATGCCAAATGTCTAAACAAGAGGCGAAACCTCATCTGACGGAATTGAATTAGGATTCGAGTTAAATGTCAGTGCTTCTTTAATGCAGATTGATGGCTTGATTGCGTATTAACACACAGTTCAGAGATTTCTTGACCATACTGAGAGAGCGAGTGTGTTTTGATAGGAAGTGAGAGGGCTGCAGTTTGGCTTTGTAATGAATGAAGGTGCTTGTTTAGCTTTAGCTGCTTTATATAGAAAGCACCTTTTAAGGCAAAGAGGATGATGTCAGTCACAGCTGGATAACATCAGCTCGGCCTCCTGCTGATTCATTCACATACGTTCGTCAGAAACTGATTACAAACTTTTTGCTCTCACTGATAGCACTGTTAATCTCCCATGTAAAAAAAAAAGAAACACACACACAGGTAAAGGCCGTGTTGGTCTTTGAGATCTGTCACGCTGAGGCGGTCGAAGCTCCGAGGCCCCCGGTGGAGAGGGATGAGGCCGCGAGGAAATGAAGTGTGTTTCCTCTCTGCTGGAGCAGACGGGCAGGGTGCTTCTCCCCGACACTCGGAGAACACAGCCAAAAAAGGAATCAAACCGCTGCATGAGCCTCTGCGAGCCTCACGAGCTGCCAAACTATTCCTGTAAAAGCACTCTTTTGGTTGAGGAGGAGGCCCGGGCAGGAGACCCGAGGAGAATGTAAAGAGAGAAAAATGTATGTGGAGAGCAGGACGCGGTAAATTGATCATGTGCTCTCGTGGTCAGTCAGTCTTAAGCGAGGAGAGCACCAGGTTGCAACCAGGCTGGAATGATCGCGATGGGGGCCTTTTTTCTGAATTAACGACTGTTTATTTGGGCATGTGAAGTCCCCTCCAGAGCGAAGCAGCTGACCAAAATAACCGGCCAGGACAGACTAATCAGTCATGTCGCCGCTGGATTGTACGGTGGATTAGTTACAGTTTGATACCACTGTCAGTTTTGTGAAATACGCACCGGTGTTGTTTACAAAATGTACACGGGAAGGAGGGATGCTTCCTTCGCATTCTCACGGATGAAAAATAGCCCAAAGACTCGGCTGATTATTCGACATCTGGAAGAGATTCGGACACGTGAACTCGGTCCAGGTGGACTCCTGACAACAAGCACCGCCGGGATGCTCAGTATAATCTGAACTCATCAGTCTCACATACATGAAGCCGCACAGTCTGAAGTCTGATACCGAAGCCTTTTCTGAAGAAGTAGAGCTGTTTTTTTAAAAGTTAATCCTCTTTAGAAAAACCTCATGTTGAGTGTTTCGGTGGTTGTGTGACGAAAATAAAAGCTTCGGGTTTGAATCTGATGACAGAAACCTCCATGTCTGCCCCACAATGACACAACAACATGACAAAACAGCATGAATCAACCGAGCTGAAGACCACACCTCTGTGAAAAAACACAATACTTCATCATCATCATCATCACCACCATCATCTCTGGCTAAATGACACTGCAGCCCTGCGATTCTTTGTTTTTCTTTCATCGCAGTGGCATTCAAAGCCAAACCTCAACTGTGTGCTTCATTTGTCCTGATTCTTCAAAGAAAAAACATCACATCTGACTTCTGCGTCTGCACAGAAACCAGTTTGTAAAAACCATTAAAGTGCTTCTCTGTTACGCCGAGCTGATTTCCTCGCTGCTGCACTTATCTCCTCGTTCCTTCACCATACTTGACGTATTGTCAACAGGCTGGCGTTTTAACAAGTCTTTGTTAAAGGCTGGAGGCTGATAACCTATCAGTCTGTGCTGCTGGTGCAGTGGTTTCCTTCCCAGAACACACACACACACACACACACACACACACACACACGCAATTTGTCCACGTAACACTGCTTTGCCTGAACTTTGAGACTGACAAGCTATCGCCTTTAAACCGGAGAGAAAAAACAGTTTAGTTCCTGTTGAAAACTGTCAGACTCACCACCAGCACACGCTGACGTTCTCCTCGAAACGCTTCATGCTTTTAATCAATAACATTTTCACGATTTGTGTCTTTAATCCCACTCAGCCGTCTCAACACTTTGATTGTCTCTTTGACTCTTCATCGATTGCACTCGACATCTGGCCTCGACGTTTCTGCCAGTTGTGTTCTAACTACAGTTGGATGGAAACCAGACGATGTTGTCATGCACAAACTGAAAACAGCTGTGTGATTTTGTAACATATTTATTAGTTGGTTACTTTGTTACAGAGACCCCCCCCCATCCCCCCCCATTAAGAATCACATTTTTTAAAGATCCACGCCTTGAAAACATCTTTTTTCTGTCAGACTTTGACTGTACTGACTCGTATCTGTGCAAAGTTTAGCACTAGAGGTGTTTTTGCACTCCTCTACTGAAGGGGGCGCTGTCTGTGTCTAAATCTATGATTCAGATTTAACTGGGGCAAACTAGATTTGCTACTTTACGGATTAAATAGCCAGTGGCTGGAAAAGAAAAGATCCCTTCAGCCAGAGAAGACTTGTCGGTACAGAGAGAGACAGTTAGCATTAAAACGACTGTTAGGACTGTGTCATCCACTGCCAGTTACAAGCTAACAAGCTAACACGTTAGCCATGCACACTGCTCCTCTACAGATCAGCTGAGCTCAAGCAGAAGTGGGCGGGACTAGAGGCCAGAGATTTATAGATCCAGAATCCATCAACAAGAACAAAAGAGTTGATGTGCTTGCAGCCATTTTTACTTTTAAAGCTTTTAATATCAGAAAACCATGTTGAACAAAATGTTTTTCATAGCCGAGTGTCTTTACATGCTTTTAATTCTATAATCAGTCACATTTGATGCCTTCAGGTTTTGATAAACGTCCCTGACGATCATGTTTCTCTGCAGGAACGCATCCCAGCTGAAGCAGCTGCAGGACCAGATTCTGTTGGAGCAGCAGGAAGCAGCCAGCTGGCAGCAGCAGCAGGAGCAGCAGAGCCAGGAAGTCCCGCCTCAGGAAGCACCTCCACCGTCTCCACCGTCTCCACCTCTGCCCCCTCCTCCCTCCTTCCAGGAGCTGGAGAGCAACGCAGCCATGCAGGCCAGCACCTTCAACTACGCCCGGCCCAAGCAGTTCATCGCTGCTCAAAGCCCAGGTGGGGCGAGCTACGTCACCCAGTCCTCCGGCTCCTCCGGGTCCAGCCTGTCCTCTCCTCTGTCTCCACCCACCCCACACAAGCCCTTCACCAGGGTCGCCATGCCTCCTTTCACCAAGGCCGGCAGCGTGGAGTCTCCCAGCTCTCCTTCCTTCCCGCCCCCGCCTCCGCCCTTCCTCAGCTCCAGTAACCTGTCCTCTCCATCAGGACCCGCCATGGACTTCCCCCCACCTCCACCTCCCCCTCCTCCTCCTCTGCCCGTCGCCACGTCTCCGGCCCTGTCGGACATGTCCTCGCCGTTCTCCTCCGTGCCTCCATCTCCAGCCTCCAGCTTCCTGTCCTCGGTGCTGCCCTCCACTCCCACCTCACCTGGCAGCCCGACCGTCAACGCTCTGGGTCTCCCCAAAGGCAACGGGACTGTGTGAGTTTCCCTTCACGTTCATGTTTACAAAACTTTATTTACACCATTAGTTAAGTCACAGGAGTTTTAAAGTTCCTCACACATGTTGTCTCTCAGTTGAGCTCAGAAAAAAACCCTAAAACTTACAGAAATTACTTAAAAACTTACAAAAAACACTAACTGAAGAGCTTTTGTCAACACACGCAAACACACACAAGATGCTTAAACCATCACGACACAGAAACATAAGCAAGAACCTGAGATTTCCAGTTGTGTTTTTATGTTTACGGTGGTCAACATCTGTCTCTTCAGTTTCTCCTGAAGCTCATGTTACTCGCAGAGTTTCTGTATTTACATTCTGACCTCTGCACATTCAGTCAGCTGATTAAAACCCTCTTGTGCAGATAATCCTTTTCTAATGGCCGCCTTCTAGAGAGAAACTTCATTTTTTTTTAATCCTCCATCAAGGACTTTCTGCCTTCATCTCCTTGCTGGTCATTTTTCATCAGCCCCTCACTCACAGCCAACTCCCACTCGCACCCTGGCATTCCTGCCGGAGTTGTGGGAGATAAGAGGGCACGTTGTGGAATGCTAAAGCTGGACACATCCAGATAAGAGTGGGCTGTTAGAGAGCCAGACGAGGAGCAAAGAGGAGCTCACGAGGAAAGAGGAGCTGAGCTGCAACGTGTCGAGATAACGTGTGTGTGTGTGTGTGTGTGCGTCACAGAGCAGAGTGCCACGACTTCAGTGCTGACGGATGTTTCTGTTTGCTCTTCTCTCAGCAAAGCGTTCCCCAGGAAGTCCTCGGTCACCAAGACGCCACGCCTCACCTCCGATTCAGACATCCAAGGATCCAAAGACGCCGTCATCCAGGACTTAGAGAGGAAACTGCGCTTTAAGGAGGAGCGCATCAGCAATGGTCAACAGGTGTGTGTGTGTGTCAGTGTGTTTTAGTCTCATTTTAACGACTGAAACAACTGTGTGTTTGCAGGAAGTCAGAGAACGAGTGTGTGTTCAGTAACAGATTAACAAGTCATTCAATCATTCATGCAAGAAAGCAGGTTTGCAGCCGGTAAAGTTTCAGTGTTGTGCTCCCTCCAATAAATTCATGCTGTTTTTCTCCATCGATAATTCCATCCATAATTAACACAGAGCATAAATATGATGTCGTTGCTGTGTATGAAATGTGTGCGTTCTGCGACTCACACACTAACCCCCCCTCCCCCCGCTGACCCCATTAATCCCTGCTTTCAGAGGTTAACCTATGAGGAGAAGATGGCTCGCAGGCTGCTGGGCGCTGACAACGCCGCCACAGTCTTAAACACACAGGACACAGAGGAGGAGCCAGTCACGCAGGTACGCTGGCTCTCTATCAGACTGCACACACACACACCTGGAGAGGAAAAATCACACACACACACACACACGCACTCACCTGAAACTATAAAGGCATGGAAACTTTCTGACCGACATGTCTGCACCAGCAGTGTTTACTCTTTTTTTATTGAACACTAATCCCACAGTTGCATGTAAACCACACAACCAGTCTGCTGTTTTCTGTTTGGTCCTCCGTTACTTCGCTGCTGTCATTCCGATCTCATGACTGCTGGCGTTTTTCCTTTAAATATTGTTGAATCAGAGCGGCTCACGGCCCCCCCCTCAGCCCCCCCCCCAGGTCCCTGTAAACAGTGCTGAGGAGCGAGTTATGAAAGCAGGGTATAAACAATCTGAAGTCCTCTGCAGGCCTCCATAAAAAGCTCTGTTTATGCAAACTGGTAGAAAGCAGTGTTGCTACAAACACGCCGTTCAACACGTCCACACGGCCAGAAGAACAGCCTCCACACGGTCAGGGTTCTTCATTTACAGATAAATATTATCTATTTATACAATTTGTATAAATGGTCTTATATTTATACTCATGGAGAAACGATTGGCTGACCTTGTTTTTAATTTGACTTTTTTTTATGAAATTAATCTACATAATCCACCAAAATCTTCCATTTTATTAAGTAAAGCTCTTTAATGCTTCATGAGTCAAAGTCTGTGATAAAAATGTAAATTTCCAGTCGTTGTACAAAACAAAGAATGACAGCAGATGGAGAGGAAACTCGCTCTGAAACACACAGTGTCGTCCACAAAGTGCCGCAGGGACGACATGTTTTTTTATAGTCCAGCCTGGAGGTTAGCATCGCTCTGGTTTCCTCAAAAAACAAATTAACTCTCTCCGTTTTTGAATTTTGAAATATCTTTTGCTAAATTAGCATCGCTGTTGTCATTTTTGTAGCATAAATGTAATCGCCAAAAGTAAAAAGTTAATGTTACACCTCAGTCACATGACTTCAGTGTCACCAACATTAAGCTTCTTGTTACACTCTGTTACACACACATCATAACTTTTAGTCTGCAAGGATTAAAATTTGTGTTAAAATCGTTTGTTAGTGTAAACAAAACGAGACTGTAAAAGCAGAAAAGCAGGTGGATTAGTTACCGACTTTGACTTGATGAGGTTTAACTTCATGACGACCTCTTTAGTCTCATGTTAGCAACCACCTTTTCAGGACATTTAAAGCTTCAAAA
>JAPZDZ010000021.1:22767953-22780418 GCA_029783805.1 Acanthurus tennentii
GATGAGGTTTAACTTCATGACGACCTCTTTAGTCTCATGTTAGCAACCACCTTTTCAGGACATTTAAAGCTTCAAAAATCACAAGTGAGGTTTTAATTTTACTTTTTTTACTTTGTAGAGCAAAACATTTGAGTCCCTTGAGCTTGTTTTGACCACAACTTTACTACAGGCGTCTAAACAAATCCGTATTTTAAAAAACCTTTGACTTCATGATGAGGAAACCTAAAGTTTGAACATGCTAACTCATGTCCGGACTTTAACCTCATTCTGTTGCACTTCATTCACGGAGAAAACACACTGATTAGTAACTGAAGTCACAATGCAAACATAGTGAACGTCACTAAAACACAAATTGTGTTCACACAGATGCATGAAATCGAGTTAGCACAGTGACATCACAATGTGAGCAATAATCTGATTGGTTGAGGCGCTGCATGGCTCTGATTTCAACTCTGTCACATTTTTACTACTAAGCATGTGAATTTTAACTTTCTGCTGTCAGAGCAGGTAAGATCGAGTGTGTAAACTCATCAAAACACTAAACACACACCGTACGTGTGTGTTTAACACCGTGTGTGATGCAAAATGACGTTCAAACATGCAGACGAAACTAACTCTTTTCTCTCAACAGGAGGACAAATCGTCTGATAATGAATCTGTCCCTCACAAGGTTTTTAAGCCTTTGTTTCTCTCTGTCACTGTTTCTTGTCCATCATTCACTCTGTGTAAAATGTCACTGCGTGTAAATGTGCACACAAAGTCACGCTAAAAGCAGTTTGACCAGAACAGGGAGTTAAATGATAGAACGGAGAACGAAACGGAGCACAAAAGCTGATGTAGAGAAAAAAAAAAAAACGTCTCTCTGGTCCCTTTGGCTCCGTTCTGACTGTGCAGTCCATTCACAGGCAGGTGTGTCTGCTGAAAAACAAGGTGTGTCGCACTCAGACTCAATCAGACCAGAACTGACTGTACATGTGTATTACACACCTTAGTTGTTGTTCAGTACAAGTTGTTTGGTGCAGATAGTGACGCATGTCAAAGCCTGAACGCAGCACGAGTCAGCATGTTTGGTGTCACTGCACTTTTACTGAACTCTGTTCCGTCTGCATGTTCCCATGTTTGAGTAGGTTTAAGTAGCAGTTAGGAAGATTGACTTCTTTGTTGGTGCTTTGTGAAGGAACGTTCTCGCAGCAGCCGCCTCGGCGCTGCGGCCGAGTAATTCCTCGGCACATCAGGACGGACCACTTCTGTGACTGCCGCCGTTACGAGCGTCAGGAGTGAGTTCAGGAGGATAAACGGTGGCTCTGCAGCTGCGTGCAAGGCCTGTCATTATGCGTGTGATGTGTCATCAGACCACGCAGCTCTGCAGATGTTCCTCCGATGCCTCAGCAGACCTGCAACGCTGAGAGATTGATGGAGGCGGTGGAAAGGAGGAGTGGCTCTTCTGAGCAGAGTGAATTAGAGAAATGAGATGAAGCTGGTAGTTTGGGTTAATGGATGCATCAGATTTGTTGGAACAGAGCGAACAGGGTTGTCTGGCTTTGCCTTTGCTTCTTGATCACACAAACCTGGAACATTTTTCAGTCCGAGCCTCTTTGTAAACCGTTTTTTCTCCGTGTCCCGGTGTGCAGGAATACAAAGTGTCCAGCTTCGAGCAGCGGCTCATCAGTGAGATTGAATTCCGTCTGGAGCGTTCCCCGGTGGAGGAATCGGACGATGACGTCCAGCATGACGAAGACTCCGCCGGCCAGGGGGTGGCGCCATCCTTCGACAGGAAGCTCAAACACTACAAAGTCTTCGAGGGGATGCCAGTCACCTTCTCCTGCAAGGTCAACGGAGACCCCAAACCAAAGGTGGGAGCTTCTCCTGCTCATGTTGCTGAAACAACGTCTTCATGTTTGTACAATCGAACATGTTGATGCTGCTGCGATCATTAAAATGAGATAATTAATAGTTTTGTAGCATTTGTGATGATGACCCGGCTTCCTTGTTCGGGAGTGGCCAGTGTCTGGTGTTGATGATGGAGGGTGTGGATGCTGAACACACGCTCTGTGTTGTGATAAGGGGAGGCCCTTTGCGAGATCACCCACTGGCCTTCTGCTGGTTTCCACATTAATGACATGGTGATGACAGGCTGCAGAATGAGCTCATGAAGTGAAAAAAAGGCTGAGAGATAAGAGGGAAAAGACAGACGGTGTTCTGCTTTCACACAAATCTAAAAAGGAGACTTCATTTTTGTTTGAAATCAAAAATTTTGGCACTAAAAATCAAGTTTTTTTCTTCTACATTCCACACATTTAAGTATCAACATCAGTCTGTTAAATTCCAGCGTATCTGAGAGTCTGTCTGCTCTTTCACAGGTTTACTGGTTCAAAGATGGGAAGCAAATCTCCAAGAGGAGCGAACACTACAGGATCAGCCGTGACGCCGACGGGACGTGCTCCCTGCACACCGCCGCAGCCTCGCTGGACGACGATGGCAACTACACCATCATGGCAGGAAACCCTGAGGTGAGCCGAGGTCGTTTACCTGAGAAGTCTACAGCGAGAGAGATGATTGTTACCCAAACTGTGACTCTTTCCAACATCCAAACCATGTGAATCTGTCCTGAATCACACTGCTGTCTTATCATAACATGTACAAATAGCTCAATATATTTCAAATCTCACAGGAGTTTTGCAAATCTGTGGTTGCTGAAAAGTTTAGAGCTCTAAAAGAATAAAATATGGTGCAAAAATTCTGTGAATGTTTTTATAAATTTAAAAAAATCACACTCATCTGTCTGCAGTCTGAAGAGGAAGAGGGCGTTGAATCAGACAGGAAGTCACTAAAACCCTCATGAGGGTCAAACATTCATGTGCTACACACTTTCTAACGGCTTTTTCCAGCACTTACACTCACATTTTATTTCCTCTGACTGCCGCTCGCGCTGCGGTGGAGTGTCGACACCTCATAAGCTCCCTCACCCTCCCTCCCTCTCTCTCTCTCTCCCTCCTCCTCCTCACAGGGCAGGGTGAGCTGCACCGGCAGGATGATGGTCCAGGCCGTGAACCAGCGAGGCCGGAGCCAGCGCTCTGCACCGGGACACATGCGGAGGTGAGGATTCCCTGAGGAACATCTCTGTGTTTGATTCACACTCCTGAGCTGCTGGCTGGCACATGTGCAGCGCCGTCGCCATCTGCACGGCGCCTGTGCTCGCTCACACTCCTGCAAAGTGCATTCACACTGACGCAAAACGTTCCAACAAGCTGCTGTTTACACAAATGTTTGCTGTGAGCTGAATCACAGTTTTCCTTTTGTCCGGCTGTCCGTTGGGGGAAGAAAAGCTGCGTGTTAATGAGAGGGAACACCTGTTTGCTCTGCTCTGTTTTTTTCTTTTCATTCGCTCTAATGACCTTGTATATACAGGACGCATTCATCCGAGTCCAGATAAAGAAAAAGAAAAGGCAGAGAAGATCTGGTCACAGCACACAGAAGGGAAAAAAAAAAAACCCACCTGTAATCTGTTATCAAGATGAACACTCCCAGAGCTCGGAGGTGTTGTGAGTAAGAAGAGAGATCGAGATAACAATCAGCATCTTCTTCTTCTTCTTCTCCCACCCTGATCGTCATCGTTGTTGTTGTAGTCAAAGTCACAGAAACACCCAGAAGTCCTGACCTGCAGTGAAGGACTGTTCAGGACTCTCTCAGGTCGAATAAGAGCATGTGGAAAAACATCAGAGCAAAAAATGGTCAAATTATGTCTGTCAGGGGAAGGGATATATGATCTATAAGTTAGCATTAATGTAGTGAGGTCTTTGTCTTTAAAGTTAGATTATTAAAGTACATTAGTGTTCTAACTGCACAGTGTTTCTTAGATGCTTCAGTCTAATATAAATTACAGATGTTCCCACACAGAAACTGCATTGAGATTGATGCTCTAAAGAGAGTTTCACATTTAGTTAGGACTCTACAAATGAAATATAAATTGAAAAGACAGATTTTGTTTGTGTTCCTTTCAAAATAAAACTTTTTTGGACGAATTTAAGACACATTTGTGTTAAATTTCCACCTTTTTTAAAGCAGAAATGAATTCAGAGTTGAAGATAAAAATCCAGATGTTGATTTTTACCCATAAACACCGTGGCCTCCTCTCTCTCTCCCCGTCAGGCCCAGGTCCCGGTCCAGAGACAGTGGCGATGAGAACGATAACATCCAGGAGCGTCACTTCCGCCCTCACTTCCTGCAGGCGCCCGGTGACCTCATCGTTCAGGAGGGCCGACTGTGCCGGATGGACTGCAAGGTAAACACACCGACCTGTGCCGACACGAGCCGACGGTGTGATGAAAGAGGGAAACACCGGCCACGTGTCTCCTTCAATGCCTGCAACTGTTTTCATACAAAACGGTTATTTATTGATTATGATCAGGAGACTTCTGACAATGTTTTACCCCTGAAGTTTGCAGGATTAGTTATATTTGTCCTGCTGCTGCTGCCGCCGGTCAAACATTCACAGAAGTCGTTTCTTAAAGTGTGTTTGGTCAGTTTTCAGACTGAAGCACATTTTTTAAAACTTAAAAAGGAGAAAAAAAAAGACAAATTACACACCATGTTTTTGGCATTTCAAGCTATAAAACCCATTTTTAAAATAAGACTGCAGTTGGAGTTTCAAGTTGTGCCAGAATCGTATTTAATGTGAGTTAAATCAAATGAGATCAGAGTTTTAAAACGTGAAAAAAGTCGACTCCTGCTGACTTCCTGCAGGTGAACACAGTGTCGGGTTCATGCTGAAGTTTCTGCGATAAAGAAAAAACTGATGGTTCAAAGAAACGGAGACACGACTGGAGAGGAAAAAAGCCCGCACCAAAGAGAATATGTTAATCATAGTAATAGAGAGAGAGAGAGCAGTTTCAGATCCGCCCTCTAATTCTGCCTCTGTGTTTCTCTGGGGGAGGCTCCGTGTCTCCTCTGCCACAGAAACATTTCCCTTTCCGTGCATTCCCACTTTCTTAAGGGAATTAAAAGAAAAAAAAACGAGTCGAGACGAGATGTTTCATCACTTCCTCGCGTTATGAAAAGGCTCAAAAGGCAGACAGGGAGAATCCAGAGGTGTCATGTTTCGGGGGATTAAGTGGGATCAGGTTTTTCTTCAATTATTTTCCCTCCTTCGCAACAACTCGTGTTCCTTTTCTCTCTTCTTCTTCTTCATCCTCTTCTTCTTCTTCGTCGCCTCCCTCCAGCCTGCAGCACTGGGAAGCTTTTCTGAAAACTGGTGCATGCAATGAAATAAAACAGACCCACAATTAACTCACCAAAAATAAGACTGCCCTCTTTTTTTTATGCCCGTCAGAAATAAACTGAGAGGCTCTTTTCTTTCAGAGACCTTAATGTCGAGGATATTTATAGCAAATATTTATTTCCAGATCATTTGTGGTTCTCCAGACTTTCCGTGCTTAAAATGTCCCAAACTTCTTCAAGGGCATTGGGACGTTTCCAGAAAGACTTATCACTGCTTAGTCTACTCTCCTTTTTTTCTTTTTTTTTTCCCCCTTTTTTGTTAATGCTGTTGTTCATTTAAGCGTAATGCCAAACACATGCAGATCCACAGTGGCACATTTTTCCAGCAGGGCAGGACTCGGTACTGGGTTTCTCCACAAAGAGACGCACTGATGTGGCGCACTTTATTCCCATGACAGAGCACGCAGACGGCCGGGCTCCTCCAGACAAACACAACGCAGACATATTAACCAAACACTGCTGTTTATCCTCCAATAAACAAGCGTTCTCTCCCCCACAGAACACATGCAGCTAATATTCTCATTTTCTGCAGTGAAACAAGCTTTAAGAACGAAGGTCGGTGGGTTTCAGTGTTTGCTGTGTTCATCCTCCGCCTGTAGGTGAGCGGCCTGCCAACTCCAGACCTCATCTGGCAGCTGAACGGACAAACCATCCGCCCGGACTCCGCCCACAAGATGCTGGTGAGGGAGAACGGCGTGCACTCGCTGGTCATCGAGCCGGTGACTAGCCGCGACGCAGGGATCTACACCTGCATCGCCAGCAACCGGGCCGGCCAGAACTCCTTCAACCTGGAACTCATTGTTGCAGGTGAGCAGAAACAGCAGTCAGCATGTGTGCAGATGTTTAGTGTTTGCTTAAAAGAGAAGAAACATCTCGGTAACACGCTTCTTTCTTCACAGCCAAAGAGATGCACAAGGCGCCTTCATTCGTGGAGAAGCTGCAGAACACAAGCGTGGCTGAGGGTCATCCAGTGCGGCTGGAGTGTCGCGTCACAGGGGTCCCTTACCCACAAATCTTCTGGAAGAGAGAGAATGAGTCCTTCACTCACAACACAGACAGAATCAGGTGAGTAAAATGTGTAAAATAACCAAAAAAAGAGTGATTTTAATGTTTTGATGCTTGTTTTTTGTATCAGAATCACAGAATTAGAATATGTAGATAATCACTTCCTAAATTTGCTAATTTTCCTTCCCAGCATGCACCAGGACAACTGTGGCTACCTGTGCATGATCATCCAGCCAGCCATGAAAGAAGACGCCGGCTGGTACACGGTGTCGGCCAAGAATGAGGCTGGCATCGTGTCCAGCACTGCGCGCCTCGACGTCCACAGTGAGTTTGGACTCTAAAACACACACACACACACATTTCTCACTGAGTTTTTTCATCTCCACACACTTCTAACCCCACCCTCTGCTCCGTCTCCAGCTCAGTGGCAACAACCGAACCTCCCCAGGCCCAAGAAGGTGCGTCCCTCCACCAGCCGCTATGCCGCGCTGACGGAGAGAGGGCTGGACGTGAAGGCGGCCTTCTTCCCGGACTCCAGCCCGCTGCAGCCCGGCGGCCTGGTGGAGAGTGACGACCTGTAGAGACCACGAGGATTCAACGCCCCCCCCCACCACCACCACCACCATGAACACACACACACACACGATTAAAAAAGAAATAAAAAACAACTCTGAAAGCTGCCCTCGCTCCCAAGCCCGAGTCCACCTGAGGGACTCGATCACTCACCTGCAGACACGGAGGGATCGGTGGGCGGAGTGAGCCGCTGCTGCAGCCGCGGTTTCCGTTTATTCTATAGTTTGACACGACCTGTTACTATGCAGAATTCATCATCAAGTTGTTTCCCGATTGCTTTATTTTACCAACTGGACCCGGAAATGAGAGACTGTTCATAGACGTGCTGAATCTCTCCTGCGGACAGTTTTCTTCTAAAGTGCCTCTAATGTCTGTAAAAGTAACAAAAAAACAGAAAACAGTTTTAAAAAAAAGAAAATGACAGAATAACTATGCATGTTCAAGTGGTGCCATTTGAAACACACAGACTGATGCTGTATGTGAACGTAGCACTTCACCGACTTCCTGTAGAGGTGAGACGCATCAGAGAGACTTTGACGGAGGAGATCACGGACTTTCATCACCTGGTTTGTTGTCAGGTCACAGGTTTGCTTGCAGATGTTGGAAAAGGCCGGGCCTTACGAGCAGTATGGTGGGTTTTTTTAGTGAAAGAAATGAGGTTTTGGGGGAAAAAAACGCTCACTCACGGTCGACTTGTTTGTTTGTGGGTGCAGCAGAAATGGAGGAAGGATGGATGAAGCAGAAACAGGAAGGAGCAGCGATGGAGAGAAAAAAAAGCAGTTTTTTTTGATGGGCATCTTTATTGTGGTACGTTAACACGTGATGGAGGGACGTGAGCGAAGACGACGAACAAAACTCTGGAGACGATGTTTCATTTTTGATTTTATTTTATTTTATTTTTTTGTTCCTTTGATGGTTTTATTTCAAAAGTGTGAATTGAAATGTTCTCACGAGAGAGGGTGCTGTGAAAGGTTTCAGTGTATTTGTCACACACACACACACACACACACAAACACACACACACACATCAGATTGTTCATTTTATTTTTGTATGAAAAAAAAAAGACTTAACTTTCCCAACAATCTTGACATAAATTATATCAGCAGCCTTTTTGTTCACTCATAATAAAACAATCTTTTTTCTGTATCGAGAAGTTTTATAAATGTATTTACCGCCTTAAATCACTTTTAGGCTTCATACAAACACAGCTTCTTTTGCATGTTTCTTTTTGGACACTTGTACAGTGCCAAACAGCTTTTTCCAGGATGTATAAAACACAGCTTTTCCCTGCAGCATCCAGGGGTCAGAACACCCTGAAAGCTGGTGAAAAGTGAAAGACTAAGTATATTTAGATCTGCTATTTCCGTCACCTCTGTAATCCCATACAAAGCGGACATCTTTTTTTTTTTTTTTTTTCTGTGTCTTGCATCGGCTGACAGTTACTGTGTTTGCACATTTCTATGCCAATCAATGCCTGTATATGGATTGTTCTCCTGATATTATTTTAGGTTATGAAAGTTAATAAAAATCAAACTCTTCGGAGACAGCGTGAGATGTTTTTGTAGACCGGCGGGCTCTTCCTAAAACAATAAGTGAAAGCCAAAAATCACAGTATCAGTCACAGTGGAAATGCCATTCCTGCTATGAACGCTGAGCGGAATATAATGCAAACTCAGGCTTTAAATAGTGCGCATGAAAAGCGGAAGCGCAGTCTGAAAGTCACGGTTAACACGGATGGATGTCAACGGCGTGTTTCACTGATCGGAACGAGCAGCGCAGCAGCTCGGATCTCATCGCCGAACATCGACGGTCGCCTCGGGCCTCATCCATCCACGCTGCAGGTCCAGAGAGTTGTAACCAGACACCCGAAACATTCCCAGAGCTAAAAATACCCCCCCCCCCAAAAAAAACCTCCCACCTCCCACCTCCCACCTCCACCGCTGCCTCTAATTTCCTCCAGCTGCAGTCCAACGCGTCTGGCCTCTCGACAGGCCCCTCCAGAGGTGGGCTCCGGGGGCCGCCGGTGGAGGGGAAACATGTGCTGGCCGTGGTGATGGTGGGAGGGTGGTGGGGGTGGGGGTGTCTCTCCCAGGGGAGGTGGGGGAACAAAACACGAGCGGGCGCTTTACAGTCATGGAAAAAAAAAACAGGCAGAGTTCAATCCACTGATCAAATTTAGGAGGTCAGGGCACGGAGGTCCGGACCGGGCCAGACACTGTGGAGTCAGCGGTGTTAGTCACGACCGACTGTCACACACACACACACACACTCACACACACATCAGGCCACGCCCACTGTGGCTGGACAGAGTGAGTCAGCAGAAAAGGACGGAGCTGAGGTGGATTTGTGTCTCGCATGTCGACAACCTGTAACCACCGTTTACGAGCTTGTGCGAAGATCTCCTCCACCGTTTTGTCTTTCAGCAGTAATCATTTTAACAAGCTGATAATAAATACTTTCAATCCAGTGTCACACTCCGCTGCGTTCACACTCAGCTTCAGCCTTGTTAAGTGTAAATGTTTTTTTTTAATCACTCAGATGCTCCAAACGGCTCCCTGTTTCTTCAGCTCGCTCTTAAGCCATTTGATCTACAACCTCCAACATCTGTGCGTTAGAAGAAGGACAATTTTGGAGATGACTTGCAGCGTGAGGCTTTCACCTGCCTCGCTGACCGCAGAGATAACTCCAGAGGAAGCGAAACATCCCCTACATGGCCAGCTGCAGCCCTCCATCCACCACCAGCACCTGTCCCGTCACGTAGGAGGCCTCCAAAAGGAAGAGCGCAGCCCGAGCCGCCTCCTCCGGCTCGCCGAATCTCCCCAGCGGGACGGAGCGAACGCCGGCCTCCTCCTGCAGCCCTGCGGTCATGTCGGTGCGGATGAAACCTGGGGGCAAGACAGGGCATGGACATGAGGAAATGGGGCAAAAAGGGCCACATGAAAGAAACTGAGGTGGGAAAATGGCAGATTGGTACCTGGAGCCAGCAGGTTGACTCTGACGCCACGTGAAGCGACTTCTTTGGCCAAAGAGCGCGTGAAGCCTTCGAGACCGGCTTTACTGGCACTGTAGACGCACTGACCAGCGTTTCCCTTCAGGCCGACAACAGAGCCTGCACACATGAACACAAACTCAGTTTAACAGCCCTGTTTTACACTGTAAGACACACAGAAATGGATGTTTTTATACTCGAAGCTCAAACTGAGTCCAGACCAAAAGCAGGTTTACAGACTGAGGAATGAAGTTTTTCCTAAGCCTCAATTCACCTCAGGATACTCATAAAATCAATTTACAGAGACATGTGGATATCATTACTGAAGAAAAAAAGAATCCAGTTATCGTTTTCAAATTCATTATTGGTTTTGCTGGTTTGATTTCCCAACAACATAGCATGCATACTCAGGCCTGTTCATGTTGGCCTGCAGTCTGTGGTGTCAGAGACGTTCCTGATTTAAAGCACATTACAATGTGACATTTACATAACTAACATAAAAATAATCTTCAAACTTATCACCATTCATCAGATATAAACTTAGAGGATATTTCTCTAATTAGAAAATGCGTATTTGTTCAAGATATTTGCATTAAATGAGCAAAAAACCTGCAAAAAAGTGTGAAATATGAAATGAACCAGTATGAGTTTGCAAAGACATGAGGTACACTGCCACCTAGTGGCCAAACTGAAAACATTACAGTAATCTTTGAGGCCAATGGATTCAAAACTTTCAGTACAATAATTTTTTCCCCCCAGCTCGATGATGTCATGACCCACCCTCCACTGCTCTGATTGGTTAAAACTCAGTATGTTTTCGGTATGAAGGCTGAGATTGATTAGGATTGTGGTTGGATCAATAATAAGCCAATCAGAGGTATAGTTTCACCACACTGGGATCAGTACCTATGTTAACGATGGCAGCCCCCTGGGTGTGCAGCATGCTGCGCAGAGCCGCCCTGCAGGTCAACATGGCGCCCAGCAGGTTGGTGTGAAGCAGAGCCACCATGTCCTCCGGCCTGGTCCTCAGCAACAGAGCGTCCCTGAACACACACACACAGAAAAAAAACACACACACCTTAACGACGTCAGACATAAAGTTCAGTGCTCTCTGACAACATGTTCTTTCAAATAAATGCCCAGATGTACTTACTATAAATACAGCAGAGGAGCTCGAGCGCCTGCTCACCTGTTGATGCCGGCTGCATTCACGAGATAAGAGATGTTTCCGCAGGTCTTCTGGATCGTCTCAAAGGTTTTCTGCACCTCCTGCTCTTTGGAGACATCACAGCTGAGAGCCACATGGTCGGCTGGAGAGCAGATAACGAAGGACTGTGAGTGTGATAATGCTAACAAGACCACAGTCTGTTCTCTGCAACTGCAGGTATCTGCACATTTGATTTATAGCACATCTGCATGTGATTTGAAGCAATCATCTGAAGCAGGTCAGCTCAGGTGTGATAACAGAGTAATATTCATAACCTGGCAGTGTTGGAGAAACAAAATGACATCAATAAAACCAACATAAAGAGTGACTACATGTCCCTTACCTCCATGTAACGATGCCGCAGTGGCGCGAGCAGCATCTTCCTTCCTGGAGACAACAGCCAGCCTGCAGCCTCTCTCTGCCAGCAGGCGGCACACAGCCCTCCCAATGCCCCTGGAGCCCCCACACACCACTGCCAACCTGGACATGATGCTGTGGGAGAGACAGACACACCACAGTGTGCTGACAGCTGAAATCCTGCAAGTATGTTTTGTAAATATATGCAATGATTTAATGCTTAACAATAACAGTGCAGAGTGTGAAATCATATCCAAATATAAAGTGCCTTATTAACTAACAATAAGCATACATGAGACAGTGGAGAAATACAGAGATAGTGTGACAGACAGAGAGAGACAAAGCAGTGTAAAAAGGTCAGTGAGAGATAAGAACAAGGATAGGAGGTTCGAGGAGGACGCCTGTGTGTATATCCCAATCTACGGTGAGATGGACAGCATATACTGACTGCAGAAGGGGAACAGAAACAACAGTAGTGGGCGACAAGGGCAAAGATACAGGATGTGTTATGCTTTATGGTTGCAGATATAAGAACCATCTGACGACTGCAGACGAGGATTACGTGGAGCCAGATATTGTCAAGGCAATGGAGACAGAGCTGCGAGCCAATCGGGAGAGAGACTACATTCAACATTCCACATTCTGTATTAAATAAAAGACTGGGTCAGGGAGAGACAGGCTGTCAGACTTCATGCCCTGATCCCACTGTTGTTCATCAGGGAGAGGAAGCTCAGACCCAGAGCTCTGTATGCTTTATTCATTTACTGCTAAATAAACAGATAAACTGAGAACGAATATCTTCTCCTACTGCTTCATTAAAGAACAGGCAGGATTTGGCTCACACATAGAAACTTTTTATTTGAGGATAGATTGGGCTCAAATCCAACAGTTTGAACTAACTAACCGTGTCTCTTTTTCTAAAAAGAAACTTTAAGTTTTTAATTCGAGATGATCATGATGAGGTTGTTTTATCGCTCTGTTAATAAGTCTGTTTTCACTTTTTCTTAAATCAGCTGGAATCAATCTCTGTATATCTCTATATATTCTCTGTATATT
>JAPZDZ010000021.1:22790614-22803997 GCA_029783805.1 Acanthurus tennentii
TTAGGAGGGGCCTTCTCCAACCAGTCATCCACGTGACTCACGGTGGTGTCCTGGTAACAAGGCTATACTGTCGGACACACAATGTCTCCCTGTAGCTTGTGGTCTGTCTCCACGCATGACTGCTCCGCACAGAGCCGCCTCTTAAGGTGAACCTTTCAGAGAGCAGGCAGGTCTCAGATTTAATCTTCATTGCTTCCTTATTGTTCAGCGGGTGTGCCGGGGGAAAGCCAGATGTAACAGTAACTATCAAAAGTGCCACTGTTTGTGGAAAAAAGCTGCCTGGAAACAAACAAATACCACTAAAACAGCATTTTCTCCAATGGAGTCCACTTCAGTTCGGTTGGTTACATTTTAGAAAGTTATACTGGCGTTTTTCTTGTAAAAAGCTGTGGATGGTACAAAAAACCTCCCTTTGTTTGGTCCCATTTTTATGTTTTCCTGCTGCTGAGGACCTGACACAGTGACCCGGTGCGTAAAGGTGGAGTTAGAGACACTGCAGTCTGTTGGCTGGTCAGACAGAACTGAAGAAACCACTTGTCTGGTCGTCTGCGCTCTGATGTGGGATTTCCCAACTCCCCAGTCCTTTGTCTTGCTGCCTGCAGCTTTTTCTCAAACAAAGCTTGTCTCCTTGTTTTAATAAACAACCACATACTGAGAAGAACTAACATGAAACATTCAATGGTCCCCATTGCGTTCTTGTTATTACCGTGTGTGTGTGTGTGTGTGTGTGTAGCTTTGTTTGAGCTGGTGAGAGAAAGCAGGCAGCAGAAAGTGACAGTGAATGCAAGTGGAGCAAAGCAGGTTCGCATTAATTTATAAGTCTTGCAGTGTATCTGCAGTTCAGGTTACAATGTGTCAGTCAACAAATGCTGCAGCTTGTCAGGACCAAGAAAAGTTTTGCCTGTTGTTTTTCAGCTGCTGGAGAAGTGAAGAAGTTTAGCCCCAACGCCTCGGTAAAAACACCGCCTGCATCTATAAGCACCGTCTGAGTGGAAACACAAAACGGGTCAAGGTTTTCAGGACATGCAGGTATGGCTTAGGCTCAGGTTTCAAGGGTACTCTGCAGCGTTTGGAGAAAAATGCAGCCTGAAATACTGCAGGACAGGTAAGTTGTGCTTATTCAAAAAAACAAACAAAAATGCATTTCCTTTAGAATGAGAATGCCAACGACAGCAGCCTGTTTTCATTTGTGGGCAATTTTTTCCTCGTCTTGTCTATTGAATTGTTAGATAAGAGGTGTGTTCATTTCCAAGGCGGGACCACTCAGCCCCTCCAGGCAACCTGGGCTTACCTTTGTTGCTTTTGTGTCTGGGTGACAGAAGGAGGGAAGATGAGCAGACGTGGAGGGGGACAGAGGAAAGAGGAAGAGGCTGTGCACACAACACCAGAGAGCCTCTGCTGTGTTGTTATTAAACACAGTGATCCCTAAATCAAAGTATTGTTCGCCCTGCAGTCAGCGGGGAGTATCGCTTTACAGGCACAATTATATGTTTCTTTTATTCTTAAAAGCAGCCTGATAATGATTTGTGGGAAAAGTCTGGAGTCATTAAAAATGTAATAACACCTTTAGAATAATAGAGGCATTTGATGATACATAAGTTATTATTAGATGACAGGTTTTGGTATTAAAAAACACACACACACACACACACACAAGAAAAACAGGATCCTCAAGATCCATTTTCCTGTCGATGAGAACTCTCCCGGTCTTCACTCTCACAAAGAGACACATTAACTCACAGGCTGTAGATGAAACATTGATGATTGAGCTTATTAGGGTCTTGTGAATGATAGTGTTACACAGAGTCTGCAGTATCACGACAACAGAGTACACTCAGGAGAGGAAACAAACAAAAGGACGGAACAAAAAAGAAACACTGAGTGAGCTGTGAGCTCCCAGGAGCTTAAAGCGGGACAACAAATCAGATGCTGCTGTGTGCACCATGAAATCTGTCTTTTGTCCTTAAAATTTGCTGTTGTCACTTTGTTCAGATAAAAAAAGAAAATAAGCCTCAACAAGCCAGCAAACATTTAAGATAAAAAAATCCATCTCCTTCACTTGATCAGACTTTGTGCTTATCGTAAAAAACTTCTGGTAGCACTTCAGCATTGAATCCAGTGAATTAATTACCTCTTAATAGTTTAAAACCACAGTATGAAGGGTAACACTTACTTACTTACTTACTAGTCATTATAAGCCGCATGTTCAGTTCAAGTTCAAGGGCCTCGGACAAAGATAAATCAGCAGGTCACTTGTCTTGTAAATCTGCATGTCTCTTGTTCTTAATGTCTCACACAAAGTCAAAGTCAGTCTCCAGTGGCTGGCAACTATAAAGCAGCTGCGAGTTCCTGTCATGTCGGGATTGGTGTGGAAACCTTGAGGGCTGAGCTGGAGTCGTTTTTGTGGACAAGTGGAGTCACGCATCCATGATTTCAAACGCTTGGATGGAGCAATGGCTTGTTTGGTATGATGGAGGGGGGAAAGGGAAGTCTGCCTAATTGCTGACAGAAGGAGAGCAGAGCCTTTGAAAAGCAACAAACATCTTGTGAAAATGAAAAAAGAAGCCAAAGCTGGATGCCGGTTTTCCAGTTGCATGACTGTGCATTGTGTTTTACAGTTTCATAATTGAATACCACTGAACAGGATACTGACAAGTCAGCTGGTTAAAAGTCATGTCACCCGGTACACTGCATACTGAACAGTCAATAAACAGCACCGTGAGGGAACATAATGATGGTGTATGTGTTGTCTGTTTTGTGTGTAAGGGCCACATCCTTCTTAGCACTTCTGATAATAGAAGATGATTTCCTATAAAACGCTAACAGAAGCTTGTTTGTCATGATACATGTTGAGTACAACAACCAGGGAAGGACTTGCAACGCAGCATCCACTTTCAGTCACTCTCTCTCTCCTGGTAGAGCATCTTACCTGTGAAGGTGCGCTGCAGGAAAGGCCCCCGGTGATCTCTCCGATCCGGGCAGCTGCTGTGGGGTTGCTGGAGCTGATGAGGACCGGCCCGCTGATCTCCATGGAGTGCCGCTGGGGGGGAGGAGCTAGCATGGGCTTGTGGGACATGGTGAGAGAGGTGAAAGAATGTCGCTTCTTGCTGTTCTTCTTCTCCCCTGCTCGCTGAGCACCATTGCTTTGGGGCCCCGAGGAGGCCCCCTCACCAGAGTCTCCATTGGAGTCCGACGGCTTGTCCAATTCTATAAGCTGACGAGCTGCCGAGTTGAACTACAATAGAGGAAGAGAGGCAGGGGGCAATGAAAGGAGAATAGTAAGGTGGAAATAACAGATAGAGGGGAGGGACTGGTGCAGCTGAGAGGATTAAAACGATCATGAAAACTGTCACTCCATATAATAAAGTTAATTGTCACGGAAGACCTTCATCTTTATCTAGTCAGTAAAATAGATGGTTTCACACTGGACATTTTGTCAGTGGGAATTATGGTTCTAAAGCAGCTCTAGAAGTGCAGATTTTGCGACCCTCCCAGGCACCTGTAAGGTAGAAATCAAAGGGGGAGCACTTAAAAGGTTTCAGTTAATCACAGGGTGCTCTCACTTGCTGTCACACGTCGCCCCGAGCAGCTCTCTCTACTCAGGACATAAAAGCTAAGCGTTTCACTCCAACCCAGGAGAGAGAGCCTGTGTCAGCACATTAAGTCAGACAGGTGCAATTAAAAACAAAATATCTCATGAGGAACCTGAACTGCATTCATTCTGAGACCCCCTCTGACAGTAATTATAGATTAATGTATATAAGCGACTCAGAGGGCAGCAAAAGTACCCGAGGCGATGAAAAAGCACTGATCTATAAATTCAGATATGCACCATCAAAAGACACTCTGGGTCGCTCTACATGTAATTTTTATTTTTACTGCATTTACAGTTGCATAATGAAACCTGGACATGACTGCATCAGGACAGCAAGATAATATATTCAGCTACCTCTGCAAATACAAAACAATGCATATTTTAAATATAGTTTGCACTCTTTCCTGAAAAAACCTTCACTCGCTGTATAAAAATATGAATAAAAAAGGGACAGAATACACATGAAAGGAATAAAGAAAACTGTCAAAGCGTTTGAAAAGAGAGCTCTTCTTTAGACTAACCTCAACACACTCTGATCCACTATCCTCTCCACATGTTTATGATATTCATAATAACAGAATGCACAAGGCCATTGACAGCTTTAAAATGAAAATGAAATCTTTAAAAGGCAAAGATTTACTTCATTCTGTCTGGATTATTCCTAAAGCCTTAAAGACTTGTGTGAGCTTTGCTGCTCAGCGAGGCGGAAACTGTGACTGTCTAAATCATCAAAGACGCGTTTAGTTGTTTTATAAAACATGTGAGTGTTTCAGGAAAAAAAAGAAAAAAGAAATCACTTGCATTTTGCGGGATGTTAAGGAAAGAAGACATTTAAAGGATTTTAGGACTTTGCTCATTTTCATGTCGTTCCCACTCTTGGCATGTAAGAATCTTGTTAGTTTCCTTACCTCAACATATGAGATGGGAAAAATTCCAATTTTATCTCCCAGCATTCCCTCTGCCCAGTTTTCATCCACTCTGCGGATCACAGTCAGGATATCATCCTGAAATTCAAGACAGAGAATGAGGCTGCATGAGGAGGAGCCTTATTAACCAAATGCTAACAGCATTTCTCATCTTTAAGGGAAAGACATTGACCAGAAACGAGGTAGGGACGATATTTTATTGAGAGAGACATGTCCAAGAATAAAAACACTGGAGTTTAAGACATGGCATTTTGTTCTGGAAAAAATACCAAGTAAGCTTGTTTTTATTTTTGCTCATGTGGCATATAAACAACTGATGACAGGATGCAAAAACATCAAAGTCTGACCCAAACAGCTGGACAGACATAACCACTCAATTACTGTAGTTAAGCTGAGCCTTAGCCTGTACAGCGTTCAGTCTGTCCATCTTAACCACAGTTGTTCATGAAGAAGTCTGGCTCAAAATATAAAACTTTTCTCTGGGCGTTTCATTTAACAGCCTTTACATTCTAACGCATGCATAACTTGAGAAAATGAACGCCTGGCAGACTTAGTGTCGCTGTAATTAGAGGTATATGTGTTTTACTGCAGTGGCCATGTGGCAGAGTGGTGAGTGCTGCTGCTGTGCTGCTGCGGCCGCTCACCTTGGAGAAAGGCAGACAGTCCTTGTCAGCCTCTTTGTCTTTGAGCTCAAAGTCGTAGAGAGCTTTGCACTGAGGTGGTGGTTGTGGCAGCGGCTTGATGACCTGGACGAAGTTGGTGGGAAAGAAGCCATGGACTCCACCCATCTCGCCGTGGTACCAGTTCTCATCCACTTGCCGGCGCAGGATGATAATATCACCCTTGCTGAACTTAAGGTCTCCTGGTTCCTTGCCATCGTAGTTGTAGAGCGCCTTGGCACAAGGGAGCTGAGGTACACCCTACAAACAGAGATTGAGAGCGAGATGTCTAGTTTTAAAACAACAAAGAATGACCTTTTGATCTCAAAAACAACTTTGAAAAAAGATTTCCCTTTCCTCTTTGCAATGTTTAGTTGTTGGACTCATATGTTAACTACCTACCAAAACCAATCTTTTCAGAAAGGTAGCAGAGCTCTGCTACAGGACAGTGAAACAGAAAATATCCAACTGAGCCTAAAAGAAACACTGTCACAAGCTTGACAGCAGTCCATGTAAAGGTCATGAGATCTCAGAACAACATTCACAGTTAATCTCGTCAGTCCTGAATCTAGAGGAAGCAAGGCCCTTTGAAAAATGTTGTATACTTTGTCTACTTTTTGGACGCTACAAAGAGGATGCAGAAATCTGTGTGTTTGTTAGTACAGAGAGGGTAAACTGTTCTGTTTGTTCCCTGATAATAGAAAGGTCCGTGTTGTGTGTTTACATTTGAAGTGTGATGAGCCTGGCTGGTTGTGACTAGCTGACTAACACCTTCAGAGCGCCCAGGGCTCTGTCTCTTTATCTAGCAGGAAGGTTTTGTATCTAAGTCTGCTAGCCTCGAGTCCTGAAAGGCCCTTTCAGGGAATGACAATCCAGGGAAAGAGGGAGCGCTACTGAGGGGGAGTAGCAGGATAGAGAAGCATCAATGTACTCCATTCAGGGTGGGTGTCCATAAGGAAGGCTTCAGTCCAAACCAACCCCCCTCCCTCACCAGTTCATTCATCCCAATGCTGTTGGACATCTTTCGCAGTGATCAGAATCACAAACACTACCAAGTGACTCGATCTCAACTCTGGAAATTAAACTGCGACATGATATATGGATAGTGATAAGAAAAAGAGCCGGGAGAGATGATGTTAGAGTGAGAAAGTGAGCCAGAGACAGAGGGGTTAAAGTCGAGTTCTGAACAGGCTCTGCAGTCTTGTTAAAGGCTAATGAACCGTTTAAAGGCTCAGAGGAGAATAAAAGTACAGAATGAGCCATGATGGTGAGCCAGGGTGACATTATCCTGCTGCAGAGAATCACACCGCCTAAAGCACAGAGCCAATCCGTCTCTAGCTCTGCTGGTTCAGCCTGTGGGGAGAGAAAAAATGGGAGGAGGGGTACGACAGCCCCCTGCACACTGCACTGGAACTGGGCCTCCTTTCAGGGGAAAAACAGGGCTTTTGAGCCCACCCAGGCCTGGCAGGGAGTTTCGTGATGAAAATGCAAATGAAAGTGGAAGCTCTGCCATTTTTGTTGCAATGACAGATCAGGTTCAAGCAACACAAAGCCAGGGGGATTTAATTACATGGTAAATATGACATGTTTGTCCCCTTGAAACTAAAGTCTGTAAGCACTTGTTTGTAGGCCAAGGCTTAATAAAACCTTGCGTGTAGTAGTACAGAGTCCAAAGTTAGCATCATTATGTAATTGCTTCGTACATGGAAAAATAATAAATACACTTACCTAAGGTGTTGGTGCATAGAGTTTAACATCAATAGAGCACTGTATTAGAACACTACGCAGTTTCTATTAGCTAGAATTTCTAGTTTTGACTGGTGGGAATTCAAGATTTCCCGACTAAGTATGTTTTGGTCCACCACCCTGCCAACCTCTCAGCTGGGTTTTGATCTCCTTTTCTTGGCCTCATAACAAAAAAAAGCGCATTTCCAATTTTCGCTCAACCTAACATAGTGAGAGGGAGGGAGAAGGCAACTCATGAGAAACTGGCTGCAGGGGCCTCGGGATGTAAGCGGTGGTGGTGGTGCGGGTGTGCGAGACAGAGAAAAACTGCAGATGGGTGATGTCTGGGGAGGGTTAATTTCCGGTTTGTGTCCATGGAGACAGTGTTGTTGTGTCTGCAGTGGACCTGCATAAAGGAGCACCATCATTCCCAACCAAACACCCCCCTTAAGAGAAGAGCTGAGGCTGTGCATCTAAAAGGAATCAAGACGAAAAGAGCTGCTACTGATAAATAAATGTTGTAAACAGTTTAATTTCAAGCTGCTAGAAACACAAACACATGTATTTCATAAACACACAGTCAGGAACATACTTTCTGCCATTATTGCTTGTAAACTTTCCTCAGGGTCAGAGCAAGACTGCATTAAGGTGCATTTCTGCATAAATGTCTGCCACAGAAAAAAAAATCCCAGTAAAGGTTTTTTTTCTTCACTCCAACTTCTTTAATTATCCTTAACATTTGCAATAAAAGTTTAATGGACGTAATTATACAGCTGCACATGCCACTATTGGGTTGCTGGATCAGACTTGTGAAACTTCTGACTTCTAGCCTCTTAAAAGATTGCGAGTACATGATTAACCGTAGCAGAGAGACCCTACTTCAACCTCTGAGCAACCAAAAGGCAGCCTGCAATCCACAGGAGGCTTGTGATATTCTCAGGCGCCCAACATGGTTTGATTATATACACAAACACATAAAAAATTAAATCTTATACTGCACGTTTACTTTTTCCCAGCTCGATAATAACAATAATATTCAAAAAGACTATATTTTCATCCAGTGGCCCAATTTTCTCAAAGTGTTTAAGTGTGGACTAGCAACTCAGATAGCAGATGAGACATTTGGTGACACAAATTTTTGGTTCTCAGACCGCTTTATGTGATAAATATGTTGAACAGTAAAGCATATTATCAGTTAAAATGAATGTTTTGAGGATTTAATGTGTCTTCACCCTGTATCAGCTGGATAAACAGAGATGGAGATACAGCAGTTAATTAAGTCGACCTCACCGAGCAGCTGTGTTCACAACTTCCTCACACAATGTTTTGGAGTCGTTTGCAGTTGAAAGGAGTTGTAACTATCAAAAGAGAAACTTTGCCTTTGAACAACTTACAACTTCACAGTTTTATTTACCACTGCAGTGTTACAGTATGACAAGGATCAGACTGAAACATCTGTCCATTTATGTGCAAGCTGGGCAGACGGGAGATTTGGCTCTGGCTTAGTTTTTCTTCAAACATAAATACAGTAAACATAAGTGTCCTCTCTTGCATGAGATTAAGTACAGAAAGTTCCATCAAAACACAAAAAAACAAGGTTTGTATTTTTGGATTCTTGAAATATAAGTCAAAAACTGTGAGCACTAATTGACTCAGTTGTGTTCAGCACAGTCCTTTGTTAGAAATCCGTATTTAGACATCACACTGTACAAACATGGGACCCCTGACTTCTTTCTTTACATTTTCACTTGAAGAACAGAGTAATGCTAATTCTGTTACCTGCCTTTGTACGTATAAGTAAGACACAGACAGATTACCAGACAAAGCTAGAGGAAAGCGAGAGGAAAAGAGACGGAGATTAGGTCTACCGTGCGGAGCATCAGCTGGTGTGTGCAATTACTTTTGTACTGCAGATAATGCAATTAGACCTGTGTGCTAAAGGGATTTGGCTGTTAAAGCGTTCCCTTCCACAGCACTGGATTATTACTGAATTACCCAAGTGTTCTGCTCTACAGCACAGCCAAATGTCAACAACCAGTAAGCAGGCAGGCATAAAAACACAGCACATGCATGCATACAGCAGAGGTGGGACTGGTTCAAATGGGAATAATACAGTAAAACTTGCCTTTAACTGTTTGCAAGTGATGTTTTTAAGACACACACAAAAAGGTCTGCTGTGGATCTGATACAGATTCAGCCTCAATCAGTTTCAATCTAGTTTAAGAAAATTGCAATAAATATATAAATCTGCTATACATTAAACAGAACACTTGTGTGACAGCGTGTCTTTACAGGGAAAATGTCAAGGTTACAAGTAACTTTTGCTCTGTCAGCAGTTCAAGGGTTGTGTGTGACCACAGCAGACAGAAACCTTTACCCCCTCTCTGCAAGTGCCAGACAAGACTCCACTCCCATATGGATACCTCCAGGAGCTCTGCAGGGGTTTGAGAATGAGCAGGGGGTACCACTGCCAAAAACGTGTGCGCTAAGTGTGTGTGTGGAGGGGGGTTAGTCTGTCTGGTTTACCCTACTGCAAACATATGCAGGCCAACGCATGTCAGACAGTCTGCCAGTGGGAGCAAATGCAGTGTCTGCCACACTGACTAGGTGGTCATCAGACATTTGTTATTTATTACCACGTCGTTGTTTACTGACAATTCCCGTCACGAACATCATGACACAGGCATTGACACGTGATGGGAGCGAGGATTTCTGAATGCATGGGCCATCTTGATTCCATTAGAGCTGCATTAGTTTAGATTGATCCCTGTGGCGTTTTTTAGTGACGACTGAAGTGCAAGTTTCTTTCTGCCTCCACTATGCTGTCTGAAAACCTGAGAGTTTGTAGGTGTAAAATGTTGGGCTACAGACAAAGAGAGGACGACAAAAGGCTAAAAATCCATTATAAAAAAGGGTCCATTTGACAACATAAGTAACCAATTTGGTGTATACAAAATTAGAGCAGGCTAAAAGTATGCATGTAAATAAATTGTACAAACAAAATCACACCACATGGTTCTCTGATTTGGAGCATTCTACCAACAGGAAGAGAGTTTGCAGAGTTTATTCTTCAAACTTTTGTAATTTAAAAGAGGGTTTGGTGTCACGTCAGCCTGTTTGCAGCAGTAAACTGTGGAGTGCTCTCCATGCTGGGAGGTGAAATGTACTTCACTGACTTATGGAGAGGAGAGGTGAAGGAAGGACTGAAAGGAAAAAGGTGAAAGAATCAATGTCTGGTGAGTGCAAAGTTCATTCAGAGGCTGAACTGCAGTCAAACACAGACACATACATTCACACAACCTTGGTGCCCTAAATGGTTCATTAGATTATGACTTAAGTCCAGTACTATGGCTGTTTGGGGTGAATAACACAAATGAATTTATGGTTGAGCAAGTTTATCAAGGCAAAATGTGTGTTTTCAGAGGGAGCAAGGGGGATGACTGCAACATATAATACGAGAACAAGCATTTGAACCTTCTTTCAAAAACAAAAAATAGAACCCTAAAATGTAAAAATGCCACTTTCAGTGAGGTCCAAACATTTAATCTGTTCCTCTATTTTGCCATCTGTCTTTCAAAGCCTAGTACATTCATACAGTTGAATATAAATTTGTTGTTTTATTATTTTGTTACGAATGGGTTTTGTTAATAAAACTATAAATTTTTGTGCTGGCAGCACTTTTAAATAAAGGAGTCTACTTGTGTTTTGTGTTTCAATGGCATTTCCACATTGTTGGGCAAAACAATGGAGACAAATGAGAGCTGAGCATCTGTTTTCCTCTTGAATTTTTTATTTTAAAAGTGTCCCACCAGACCTTAATAGCCATAAACACAAGAAATACCAAAAATGATTCAATCAAGGGAATAATTTATAAATAGAATATGTCAAACTTTCACTCACTGACGCTGGAATAATGCTGTCACACAGGGACCTTCAGATGAGTGGCTCTTGTCACAGCAGAATCTCATGACACAGCTTACTATTCTGGAGCTGTTGTCTCCCTCTCAGTCTGAGACAAAAGAAAAACTTCCTTTTCTGGTTTCTATGGAAACTCAGCACAGGAGCACTTTTTTTTTGGCTATTTATGGGTCCCTTGACAGCGCTATGAACCTCATGAGAAAGATTAATTCAGAATCCAGCTAGAGTCCAGTTCAGTGAGAAAGTGTAGTGATGAGACCCTGGGTAGTGTTGAGGCTAATTGGCTATCACCTCAAAGCAATTGTTTGCAATTTTGGGAAATATGCTTATTTGCTTTCATGCCTAGAGATAGATGAGAATACCCCTCTAATGTCTGAGCACTACCTAAAACACAACAGCTAAAGCTGGTTAGCATAACTTAGTGAAATGCTACAAACAGAGGTAAACAATTTTGTTACCTTTTGGCTCAATCAAAAAAAGGTAACAAAATCAAACCACTCAAGACCTCTAAGGCTAACTTATTTATTATTATCATCATGATGATCATCATTATTATCATCATTATTATTATTAACTATAAATGTAACAAATTAAGAATAATATTATTGTTTTGTGGCAATGTTGTATTTGGAGGATATGTGCAGGCTTTGGACGCGATATTTTTTAAAAAATTTGCCAGTTATTGATTTCACTGCGAAAAAAGTCTGGTAAAATGTCCAGTCAGAATCGCTTTTTGTCTCTCCATGATTTTGTTCGACATGACTCCAATATGGCAGCACTCAGATGAAAAATAAAAGAAAAATAAAATAAAATCATCCAACAGAAATCAGAACAAATCAAATCTAAGCCACACCCAGCTCTTGTGTAGTGGGAATCATGTATCTACTTGACTGCATTTAGCAGGGAGGGAAATAGGCAATAAACTATTAAAAGCCTTCCAAGAGCCTTACCCAACAACAACTTGTGCTTGTTTGTTTTCCTCACTACATAACAAATGAGGTCCCATTAGTTCACAGGAAAAAAAACACTCTGAACTCTGGAGGCCAGATGGAAGCTTGGATCACATGTGAGAACAATAAGAAGGTTTTCAAAAGCCAATGAAACTCCTGTTCTTGTTATTCTTCAATGCTCCAAGTACGAATCTTAGAAAACCTAAAACTAACAATCGCAGAGAGACAAAGAAGAAACCAGCAATCTACAGTTTTAACGCCACCTTGTAGGTGCATGATGGGAGCTCGTATGTATCTGGTTGCTGGAATATCTCAACTCCAAGAAAAATGACCTTAATCATACAGGCCCCACAAGGCTGCTGTAGTGGCTATTCTAAGTCTGCCTCCTTATCTTTATCCCAACTGACTTCTCTTTATTACCACATTCTGGGTACGACATGAGACTGCCTTGCACGTTAAGTCAGCTGTAAAGACAAGGATAAAGCAACAACTCAGCTTTCCACTCCCTTATTTGCTCAACTAAATGCCTCACAATAGAATTTCCCTTCTTGTTATTTTCTCACGTTTACGAACATCCTACAGGACAACAAACAGAATTTTATCGAAGTCAAAATTAAATTAAGCCACACCAAATATGAAATCTGAATATTATTATTATTCCCCAATGTTACACCAAAATATACCTTCTAACTTCAGGCAGTCATATTATAAAAGAATAAAAACAAACGTGCAACCGTTACATGTTTCTTACAGCTGCCATGTGCAAAACTTGGACCCACACTAAAAACATTCTGTTTTAAAAGGTGGTGGTAATGGTGGTTGGGCCTATATAAACATTCACCACATGGACATACTATCAAGACATTTCTGAGCTGAGTGCTTTTAGTAATCTATAGATTAGTCATCAGAAAGAAAGCATTTTAGTGGGGAAGGAGTATGGATTTATTGGAGAGCATATGCGCACACTGCAGAGCTGTCACACATGCGGTTTTCATCAAGCTTTCGTGTGCCTGGCTGTATATGTAGGCTCTACAGTGCAAATGCAATTGCACAAAACCACTTGCACATGAGCTGGCACATCTCCTCATGTAGCCTAATGTGTACCTGGCTGGCCTCAGACAAGGGGTAAAGGCTGGCTCTGGGTGGCCCTGGGATCACTCAGTCTGCTTTGACTAAAAACTGAAAGAACACGACTCTTTAAATCTGTGCCAGTTCATACACTGGGCTTAAAAACTGTTCTCACAGGAACCCACTCACATTTCAGAGCAGACAGAGAGAGCAAAGAAGCTCTGCAAACTAGAAGAGAAGGGGAAAAAAAACTGTGTGAGATCAAAACACTGAAAATAAAACGAGGCAGAGGAAGGAAACTTTGCCATTCTGAATCTAGAATACAAGTCTATGACAGCGACACACAGACATTGGGGAGGCGGCGACAACAAACCTTGTAAAGAAAGTTTTTATTGAGGTTTTTTTAATTAAAGTTTGAATGTCTGTCATCACATTTAGAGACATTGACTGAGGTAAAAGGCAAATTTTCGCTTTGTGTTACTGAACAGAATTTGTTTTTATTTGCCTCAAACAGGCACAATACAGAACATTAGCTGTAATCT
>JAPZDZ010000021.1:22859066-22869108 GCA_029783805.1 Acanthurus tennentii
TGGATCTGCAGGAGGAGACCAACAGATGCAATCCTTCTGAACATTTCTGCAACTTTATGGCAACGTTATCAAAGGAATTTTTTTAACTGTCTGGATAGCTTACATAAAGAAAGCTTAACATAGCTGTGGACATCCATGATATGTTGTTTGTACTGCACAAACAGCTACAGAGCGCTGAACTTCAATTAAACACTGGTTGTGTAACATTATGTAAAAATGATAAATCTCTGAATGAGATCACAGCTGGTTCGAGCATTAAGTTTCACTTTGGATCTTGGAAACAAGTACCCCTGTTAAAATGATAACATTTTCTAAATTTAAGCTCCATTTACACGCTGTTTTAAAAGTATTTTGGAGCATAATGTGTTTTTATTGGAGAAAATAACCCAATTACCAGAATAACTGTTGGCACGGACAAGTGAAAAAACGTCACTCTCTTTAAATTGCAGTTTTCAGATTTATGTTTTATGAGTAATCTGTTATTAAATTCTGGTTAGGTTCTGCACAAATCTTTACAAAGATCTTTTTTCAGCTAAAAAATGTCCTGACGTCTCGTGACGTCCTGTTTTGTTGGTTAAAATGGAAAGTGAACAGGTCACAAAAAGAGGTCTGCTCAGCAGCCATCTCTATGACTTTTTCGTGTGAAAAAATGTTGATATGATACATTTGAAAAGGAAAAAATTAACATATCGGTGGCTTGCAGACATTTGGAAAGTGGGTCGGCTCAGGAGGGAGAGGAGAGGACATGAGTGAGAAGAAGATGGGGAATAACATGCATTAAAGCCTGCAGTGGGGGCTTTCCTTAGCAACAACTGCATGATTTCTCAGACACTTTGCTCAGAAAACATTCTGGTTAATGTGTTTTTCAGTGGAAACCATCAGTTCATTTCCTCTGCACCAGCTGTCAGGTCAGCTGCCAGCTTTCCTCCTGCACAGAGCGGCAGTGTTTCAATATCTGCACACACAAACTGATGCTGTTTCTGTTTCTGTTTCATCATATACCTGTGTCTCCCTTTTCTCCCTTTTCACCCTTTCTGCCATCTCTGCCATCTCTTCCTGGGATACCCACATTCCCATCTGCTCCTGGGGGCCCGCTGGGACCTGGTTTGCCGGGCAGGCCCGGTGCCCCGGGGACGCTGCAGATCAGACGCGGTGCTCCTTTCAGTTTGGTCTCAAACAGCTGTCCAAAGACACAGTGGCACAGACAGACTGCTCCCATCAACGCCCACATCTTTAAATCTGGAAATGCAAACAGTTTGAAGTGATTTTAACTAACATCTAAAACGCTTTTAGAGACATTTCTGATGTCGGATTTCTGATCCACAGTTTTATTTTTGCAGATGAGTGCAATCTGTTTTTATTTATGTTTTTACAGCATCACAGTTTTTTTGGAATCAGTGCTGAAGAAATGAACAAAGTGACCTGAATTGCTCTGATTTTTCAGATATTTAGAGCAGGAGGTGAAGATAAAAAGCAAACATGAGACATAGCAGACATTGCAACAGGTTCCAACCAGCAATGTGAACCTGATATTAGTTGTCACAAAGCTATAAAACACCAACAGTTGTGTTGTCATGGGCGCAGACAGAACTAAAGCATGTCAAAGAATCTAAATTTCGATCAAACACAGCATCAGGCCAGATGTGACTCCTGTAATTAAAAGCAGTTGCTATGTTCTCATCCACCATAGAATCGCATGAGGGACTTAAAAACGCAACCTTTGTCTCTGTTCCAAGTCTCCTTTCGTGCCAAAACATTCCCAAGTCATGACATAACATCCAGCACAATCTCTGTCAGGGGAACCTAATAATGAAGCAATGGCACTGGAGCAGACAGAAACATTATACGTTCATGTTACACAGAGACACGATCTCATCACGCAGATCTGCAGTCCACTGGACACAAAACAACCACGAGCTCAAAATGCAATAACATGGATGGAGATCTTGCAGTGATGGATAAGCGGCTTCACACTTATATCAACTCTGGCAACCTTTCAAATGCTTCAGACATTCCATAACGAAACCATCCGTGGCAACTTACCAACAAGATGAGTTCGTCTGTAGGAAAAAATCTTTAGGGAGTTCGACCAGATGGACAGAGAAGTTTAATGTAAAGATTCGTGGGTTTTATGAGTGCACATGCTTGTTCTTTGCATATCTGCCCATGTGGGTGTGAGAATGTGAGTTTTTTTGCATCTGCGATTTGGCCTTGTCTCTGATCGGTGGGGGCGTTGGAACATGTGTGTCAGTTTCACAGAGAACGGTCATCCCCTAATCTGCCATTAAAATATAAATGTGTTGTTTTATTGTTTTTCTTGGCATGACACAGTCGGCCTTTCTGTCAGTGCAGATGTCAGCACGTCCGACAAATTAAGTGTGTACTGCGGACAATAAATACAATGAGGTAAACAGGAAGTAGAGGGAGACACTTGACATGAACAAGCTGAGCCTGCTCTGTGGAACACACACACACACACACACACACACACATGCACACACACATGCACAGCCTCAGTGTAGCATGTTTTTGATTTTGAGGGTAATGAAGTGGTCACAGAGCCAGTGGAAGGTCCTGCGAGAGAGAAACCCCGCCCGTCATTTCCGCTCTGCAGCAATGATGTAAGCATTAGTAAAATGGGTATTATTTAAAAAAAATGTTCCTCTTTTAACGCACAGACACACACATACACACATGCACATGTATACGGGCATGGGGAAATACTGCAAATGCATGCAACACACAAAAAATAAGATTTTTTAAAAAGGAAAAAAAAATGGAATACTTCTAAATCTTTGCAGCTCTTCTTTGTTAATACTGACAACATTGGGGCACTAAGGAACTTCACAAGAAACATAAATAAAAAATAACATAAAAAGACAAAAATCTAATAGACTGTTCTTTAATATTCCTTACTCAAAATGTGCATCTCCAATTCAGCTACTGGCAGCCTCCTGATGGACCCAATGTGTTTTTTTGTGATGTAAAACACAAGACTCCCGTTAAAACTTGGAGCGGTTGCCATTCAGGAAAAAGAATTGAAAAAGATGAACAAATAAGGAACTTGTGTACATCTAGCTTCTTTCAGGGAGACAATTCCATGTGTACATTTTTTTTTAAATGTACTATTAATGAATGTATAAATGTAATTATGCAGCTTTAAAGTCACTCATGAATACATGTGGATGCAACTGCATACAAACACAGACACACACACACACACACACACAAACACAAAGACAAGTATTTACAATGTTATTTAAAGTATTATTTAACATATTCTACTGAAAAACTTTAAGAAAACAGTGTTTCAATCATTTTTTCTGAATGAAAGATGTTCTGTGATGCTCAGCACAGTCAGTTTTGAGTCCAGTGTTCTTACCCCACAGCTGGCAGCTGTTCATCTCCAAAGCTGATCAAAATTCTCTTTCTGTCGAGCGTCTTCGTCCTATCTGCTCAGATCCTGGTCTTTTAGATGATTCGACTCCCTGGTGAACATGTTACTTGTCTTTTTCCTGCTGTTCTCTCACACATTTACGTGCAGAACTCAGCTGCTTCGTTGCTGACAGTTTTCTTGTAGTGCAGCAGCAGCAGCAGCCAGCAGCCTGGACTCACTCCATAACCCTCCTCCCTCCACCCTCCCCACCCTCTCCCCCTATCCACTCCCTGCCTCATAAACTTCACAAGAAAAACAACTATCATCCAGGCGAGCTCGGTATGTTCATACAGAATCGTCTCCATTATGTCACGGATGAAGACTCCTCAAATATGAGACATTCAGTGTGAAAGTCAGCAGCTTGGATCCTGCAGCATAAAGCTGCTGATCCATGAAAGGTCACGTCGATAAATGGCAGGAGTCACTTGAGCCGTGTTGGATCTCATTTGTGCTTCTGGCTCTCACCACTAGATGGGGCCAGGACTGATGTGTGGATGTGTGTCTGGGAACCTCACTGATTATTTTCTTGATAGTGATGATTCGGATGAGCTGATCTTTGGAAATAATATCTTAAATTATGTCTTCAACAATGTAGTTAATTACGGTGGAGATGAACCTGTGCATGTGCAAACTTTCCAAATATCATAATGAGAGGTACATAAATGTACATGAGAGATTTTCAGATATGTTATAAGGAAAAAGATTATAATAGCTCAAAGAAAAAGTGTTTTTCTTCACTATTACATAACTTTGAGCAGTAGTAAAAGAACTATTTAGACCCTTAAATTCACAGGTATAAGTCCTAAAGAGGCACACAGTCTTATTGGCAAAATAAACCTTAAATATTCAAAGTAAAATAGGGCAGATAATGCTCCTTGTAGGTGAAATAAGATTATACATGACACCATGCGGTCCACAGGAAGGGGCGGGACTTCTGCTCACTACACATTCATCATCTTTTTGTGTTTTTTTTTTAAAAGCACATGAAGCAGCAGCAGCCATGTTGTGTCCAAACAGAATGGGTCTTTATTCAGGAAGTAAGAGGGAAAAAAAGATTGTAATCAACACCCCATTTAAATACAAAACCAACGGAAATAAAAATAAACATGATATTCATTTTGCATATCAAAGAACCATTCAGTAATAATTACAATCCAAACACCTCATATACCACTTCTGTGAATCTATACACAAACTCTGATTTAGAAATTAGTCACTTTAACAATTAAATTACAAGCTTTAAAAATAATTAAACTCAAAATTATATTATAGCAATTAGCATTTTTAAATTTATATATAGTGTATTTCCACATAAAAATACAAAGTAATACCAATGACATTTAAATATGAAAAAATTATTCCAAGAACTCTGCTACTATTAAATGAAATAAAAAGTGGGATAAAACAAGATGAAATGAAATAGAAATATGCATGAAAAAGTCTCTCCTTTTGTTAGCAAAACACTATCCAAAATAACTACAATCATTTACATCAGTACAAAGATATCTGGATTTAAAAATAGTTGCAATGAAAAAACGGGGTTTTATTTTTTTCTGACAGTAAAAAATGACACTGTGGATCAGAAATCTGCAAAATATGCAATGAAAAAAATAAATCTGCATTAAAAAGGTTTACACTGTAGTTCTTACTTTTTATACAAACATTAGAAACAGTATTGCACATCACAACACAGATTCGAGGTTAGTCAGCCTTTCAAAATGTGTTATATTCAAGTTTCAGAGCATCTACGAGGACAGGCAGCTGGGGCCTCGATGCAACAGGGGAGAATCTCAAGTGTCTTCCAAGAATATAATAAAACCTTCATGTTTCCTTCCGTCAAATGAAATGTGTCATGTGTATCAAAATAAGAATCAGCTGTGTATCAAAAAACGTCGATGCTGTCGCTAATGACATGACTCTTTGACTCTGAACAGAACTTTTGGATGTAATTCACACTGAGGGGGAAATAAATTGTATAATAATCCTATTTAAATAGAAAAATACAATCAAAATCAAATAGTTTTTTTTTGTCTACAAAAATAGTGAAATAAATATGATTTTTACAAAAAAAAAAAACAAAGACACGCACAGAACAAAGTAACAGTGTTCAACATAGAAAATAGAACCTCACAAACAACCAAAAAAAACCAAAAAACAGCACGAGTCAAGTGTTACAGGTGACGATATTCAAACATGTTCGCGTTTTGAGAACTGAAGCCACGGAGGAGACGACGGGAGCTCACTCTTCATCTCTCACCTCCATCGTCCTCGCAAAACGTCCTCATAAAAACGTCCTCACAAAACGTCCAGACTTACATTAGAATATATTAGAACATATTGGACTCCTGCTCTACTCATACAGAATATAGATTAAACTTAAGACCACTGCTGCACGCTACATTTTTAAATAAGTAATCATGAAAAAATAAAATTTAATAAAACATCTGAATTATAAATAGGTGGAGTTTTTTTTTTTTTTTAAGGAGGATCCACGTCTGCACTGAAATCACTTAAGGGGACGGATAAAAAACCAGATGAGTGGGGGTTTAGAAAAAGTAGTGCATAATATAGATTATAAAAAACATACTGAAGGGCCAGTGACGGGTGAGTAGTCGACACAAACTAATTCAAATATATGACTCAGCTTTAAGTGAACAAGCTTAGGATTTCAGTTTTGTTAAGGTTTTTGTTACAGTACACACTTGACGCCTGAATACAGATACAGCGGAGGATACGGGGGCTTGGGGGTGAGGGGTTAAGGGTGTTGCGGGGAGCACGAAAAAAAACCATGACGACACAAAGAGAGACACACTTGTACAGTACCGTACGGACAAACAGCCACGGCCGCCGTCCTCACAAAAAAAGAGATTGTCCCGAAATTTTTTTTTTTTTTCTAGAGTTATTCAAAGGGTCACGGTGGAAATCAAACAGACAAACAATGCAAACAAGGAGAGGAGAGTTTCGTCTTTAAGCAGGAGCACGTGACTTTTTAATTCAACTTCTCCCAGTTCAATCCGAGCTGAGCTGATCGAGTCCGTTTGTTTGTTTGCGTTTGTTCCTGCATTTCGTTTCACGCTGTGTCAGATAAAACCTCCGGGACCGTACGAAGATTGCAGGACAGGAAGGGTGAAGGCGGCGGGGGTAATTCTGATGATGTCTTTTTTTTTTTTATAATCCTCCTCTACATAATCCAAAACTAAACTAGAGCCTCAGTCTACGCTAGAAACAGTCACACAGCACAGGGACGACACGAACACAAACCACTGAACACCACTCTGCTTCTCAACAGCTTTTTTTTTTTGTTGGGTTTTTTTTTTGCCATACGAGCCATCGTGTGTCACAAAAAGATGGCGTCCACTACGTCTACAGTATCACTTTTTGTATTGTTAAGTATGTAAACGGATCAAACAACAGATAAACATCAACGCATGCAAGTTTATATAGCTTTTTTTTTTTTTAAACTTATTTAGATTCGTCTGATTTTTTTCCCTCTTAGGCATCTGAAGTAGATGATCATGCTACTAGACTTTTACACCTTGCTTTTAGTTATGATTTCAGTGGTTTGTTTTTTTTCTCACATCTATCCTGCATGCTATTCGTGTAACTAATTCTATTGTCATAACATGCACTTTCCATGGCAATGGGGGCCATTAGTGGTCGAGTGCATACTGCATTTGATTTTACATGATTCTGGTTTATAAATGGCATTAAATATAATACCTACACATTTATTCATATATATGTATATATAGCAGCAAAGCTTCTAAAATAGCTTGTTAAGTATAAATGTTGAATACAGTTAGCAAGAAACCAGATTTAGTGTTTTTGAGGTATCACTCGATGGGTCAGTGTGAGCGCAGAAATAACCCTATCATCTTTTTTTTTTTTAATAAACCCTCTGACAAGAAGAAAGAGCCCGTGGTAACGTTTAAAAAACAACCGTTTTTTTTGTTTTGTGGCACAAAATGTGTCAATTTTATGCTTCCTATCTCTTTGCTACCTTTGGTTAAATGACCTGGGGCAGGCGTCAACATTGGAGAATCAAGGTTTTCCCAGAAACAAGTGTGCACTACACGCACTGTGGGGTGGCTAGCAGCAGACAAACAGACAGACAAGCTGCCCCCATGCAAAAAACATTCCCATATCTACTTTAAATCTCACATACAAAAATAATAATAATAAAAAAACCTACAAAAATCAATCTCTCTTTTTTTTTTTTTTCTAAATCTCCTCTTAGAAAAGATGAAAGTACCACAAAAGAGTTGTAGAGTTGTCAGAGCCTGAGATGTGAGGGGGGTTTTGGTGAAAAACTGAGGCTTGTGGTGTTTGGCTGCTACAAAAGATATATAGATATATATAGTATATACTGTATAGTGTTATGTACTCGATTATACTGATAGCTTAGGAGCGCAGGAGAGGCCGAGCGATGCTCTGTTTCCTGTTAGCCTGTGTTTCACTTCCCTTCCCTCTGACTGTGTCGCCACGGCTTTGATCGCGCCTCTAGTTCCAGCGGAAGTGGATCTGGCGAGGGCGGTCGGCTCCTTCTTTCACCAGGGGTTTGTGAAACTCTCGTCCGGCGCGGGAGTGGATGTTGGCCCAGCAGAACTCGCAGTAGTACTGCAGACAGGTGACGTTGGCGCAGAAAAAGGGAGCGAACTTGCCTCCACAGCGAGCCCCCTGACACTCGTCGCAGAGCTGATCGTCCAGGACGTAGGGCTTCACCTCCACCTGCGCACACACACACGCACACACACATGTCAGAAGAGACTTGCATGAATACATACAGCTTAATATATAATGTGTACGCTCATGAAAGGCCTGTAGCTGCAGAGACTGGAAAGGAAGCTAATTGAATCTGCTCTAATAAGCTTTCCTTCACCATAGCAACAAGCTGCTGATTGTCTGTGGTGATGCACACACACTCACACTTACACACACTCACACACACACACACAGACTTGCATTTACTAGTCTTGTGACTGACACATCACACTTTGTGAAAACTAGGGCATTGTAAACGAACGGGGGGTGGGCCGTACCCGCTTGTCGATGTCTCCGTGCTGCAGCTGGACGAATCTCGCGCTGATGGCGGCGATGTAACTCTGCTGATTGGAGAAGGCCACTCGCCCCGCCCCCTTGGGGTACTTGAGCTCTGGATCGGTGTCGATGCCAGCGTAGCAGACTCCTCCGTACAGGCGGTCCATGATCATGGCCAGCTCAACTAGTCAGAGCGTGAAAAGGATGTTAGAAGTGTATTCAGATGAACGACAGGATGAAGAAAAGATTTGGGGGGTTGTGATGAAGTTGAACCAGAAGTGTTCATTTAAAGTCTTTCCTGACTAATTGCTTGAGTAGAAACAAAGGCTGTGTAATTACTTGCTCTCAGGGGACGAGGAACTCCGCCCACAAAGATGGTTTTACGGGGATCGAGAGGCTGAGATCCGTCCATCACGAAATCACTGTCGCTCAGGTTCCAGGGTCGAATTTGCACCTGGAATCAAAGCAGAATTTAAGTTAAACACACTTGTTCTTTCTTCAGGTAAACATATTTGAGGTATGAGATAAACGCTGTGTGTTTTCAGTGTGAGCTGCTGCTGCTGAACTCACAGGTTTGTCCTTGATGGTGGGGCTGGAGACGCACAGGTAGAGCTTCCCATCCTCCTCCATGCAGGCTTCGATCAGAGCCTGAACCGAGCTCTCCTCCTGGAACAGCAGGAATGCGTAACCTGGGAAACACACACACACACACACACCCGCAGCCTCAGTGTTAATGCATTCAACACAAAGAAAATAAAAGACTGCATAACGAACGTCTCAACATGGAGGCTCGCCGCTTCGTTGATACCTTTAGGTGGAAAGTAGGATTTGCTCTCCGCTTTGTGAGGCCAGTCGACGACCAGGTGACCGAAGCGCCGGAAGCTTGAGGTTATTTCATCTGAAAGGAGGCGAAGAAAGAAACAACAGATTGATAAAACAGAAGAAGAAAATGCCAGCAGCTTAAAGAAATCTGCGCTGTCCTCACCTTCGTCTATGTCGGGGGGCAAACCTCCCACGAACACCTTGCGGGAGAAGCGCTCGATGCGCTCCCCGTTCTGATGGGGGTAACAGTTGGGGGAGCCGAGGACCCCCGGGACACCCTGGTTGCCGTGGCCATCATCAAGGAGATTGTCATCGATAGGGAAGAGGGAGGAGCGACCTGATGGAGAAGAAGGACAGTTTAGAAAAACAGTAAACATCAGGCATCACAAGAACACACACGAGCAACATAAATGACAAACCGCCTCTAAAAACAGTCAAATTAAAGTGTTTTCCTCTTTTTACTGGATTCCATTAAGAACAAGGACAAATCCAGAGGAGAGGCTTTTTTTAAAACAGTGTTTCTGCTTATTTTTGCAGTTTTATGCAGAGTGTTTGTGAGACAAAGCACAAATTAACTGTGAGGAATAATGAGTGCTCCACTCTCAGCAGGGCGGCAGGTAAAGCAGGTGTGTGAAAGCAGGCTGTGTGAACGAGGCTGTTAATAACACAACTGAGCTGTATGGAGCTTCAAAAGGGACATTAAATAAATATGTAAGTTTTTAATATGAAGGAAGACATATGAATAAA
>JAPZDZ010000021.1:22900462-22920659 GCA_029783805.1 Acanthurus tennentii
GGTGTTATCTCCATCCACGCAATCAGCTGCAAAGTGTTTTAAAAAAAACCTGCACAATGAATGAAATGCACGTATACGCTTCATTTGGGTCACCTTATGGTTGCTTCCGCGCACCTGTAAGAGGTGAGCGGAGCGCGTGATGAGGATAATTCTCCTTATAATAAAACTCCAATATGATCCATCTGACCTCGCGCCGCCTCTGTGGTTTAAACGAAATGTATTCACGGCAGACTGATGACAGTTCAGCTCTTGTCCGGAGTTGTTTTTCCGCTCATCCGGTCCATGTGAGAGCCGTGTTTTTCCCCTCAGCCCGTCTTTAATGAGAGACATACCCGGAGCGGGGATTTGAATAACTGTATTTAGTAGCAGGGTGAAGCCACACTGCCTCCCTTCTACTTTCTCAGGAGAATGAATCATGAACAAAAAAAGTCTTAAAATGGGAAGGTCTGCGTCGCATACCGTAACTAAACCGTGATTTGCATATGAAAACTCTCCGGCTGAAAGAATTCCGCCAGTGTTGCTATAGCCCGTTTGCGTCCAGAGGAGTGACAGGCTGCGGTGTGTATGTACTGTCTCCTCCGCGCTGCCTTTGTGCCACATATCAGGAGTCACTGCTAGAAGATTAAGGACACGAGTTTTTTTTTGTTTTTTTATTATTTCCTCGTTTAATTATTCATCATATCCACGCCCGGCTCCCATGTCTCTCCCCCGGGCACATCCATTTGGCTAAGCCCCTCATTATGCTCCCCTCAGACGGACACAAGCGGAGGCAGAGCGGCTCACACTAGCTGCTGAACGGCCTCTCTGTGCCTCCCCTCCTCTGCCTCCTCTGCCTCCACCCCCCCACCCACCTCCTCCAAAAGCACAACATAACCGAGCATGTTTGACTCGCTTCCCACGACGCACACACACTCACACACACACACACACACACACCCAGGCCCGGTGTAGCGTGCGCCCCGGATGATGGGCAGTGGGTGGATGACTTTCCCATGGGGGCATTTTCTCTTGTAATCTTTAATCACCCCTTTTGCAGCCACAATGCCAGCACATCAGTCAGAGCCACCAACACCCCCTCCACCACCAACACCACCACCACCGCCCTCAGTGCTATCTGAATGGCTTTTTTTGCGACCTGACCCTCCTCACAGACACATTCCAGGATGCAGCGCTAAATGCTAAAAGCTCCAGAGATGGACTATAAAGAGGGAGGGGGGAGGATGGATGGATGGATGAATGGGGGGGAGGAAAAGGAAACTGGGCTCTTCTTTTCCATCACGCTGTTGTGCCAGCTTTCGTGGTTGTGATGATGTGGATAGTTTCAGAAACTCAAACTGTGAGTGATGTTGTGGATGGCGAGCAGACAGGTCCTGACTGATGGTTTAGACTCGTACACGGAGTGGAGCGCAGGAATGTGATGGTTTGGATACACACACACACACACACACATATACACACACACACTAGATTAAAATCCCCATTTACTGGATCCCAGCCCTCGCCACAGTCTTTTACCAAATCATTAACGAGCTGTTTGAGCCATCCAAAAGCACCAGACCTGCTCTGGTTTGGCCCGCCTGCAGCGCAGGTCCAGGTCCTGTGCGGTTCCATCCTTGGATCCGGGCCTCCACTCACTCCACCACCCCTGTTTGGCCCTGAAGTGACAGCACTGATGGAGCTCGCTACCGAGGACCCCGCCATAAATCTGCCTCTAAAATTCCCTTTAAGAAAACACACAGAGGCTTCAGGTCCCCGCAAGCCCCCGCCAGGCGTCTTGTTGGGTGGAATCTGAAATGTCTCTTTATTTGTGTTGAAATTAAACTGTCTTTTATTCCCTCCCGTTCCGTTAATGAGCTCCATGTGGCAGCAGGCAAGCGGGCTTATCCGTCCTGACAAGGAGCTGGAGGCAGTGAGAGGGGGACCGGTTAAACAAAGTGAGGAGAGAGAAAAAAAAGGGGGAGGTCAGGGGCAGTTTGGTGCACACACACACACACACACACACACACACACACACACACACACACACACACACACACACACACACACACTCTGGGTTACATGCATGTGTTCTGCCCCACCTCCATACATGGAAACAGAGCGCTTGCAATTAGTGTGTCCCTGCTGGAAAATGCGCTCACACACGTGCATGAAAAGCGCATCAGGTGCATGAAATTTGCAGCTGAATGGTTGCTGAACGTTATCAGCTTTAATCATGAGCAAATTTTTTTTTTTTTGTCAATGATTTTAATTTTTGCAGCTGACTGTGATGTCACTGAAAACATTGCGTCCATCTGGAGGACGTAAAACAGAGTGTGAACATTTTGTTTTGGCTTTCACCATAATTTGCTTGTGCTGACCCCAAATCAGAGCGGGGTCAAAGCAGTTAGAGCAGTAATTCAAACGAGGGGGATGCCATTGATTAGATCACACAGGAATTGAAAGAGAGAGAGAGTGTGTAGGGTCATTTTCTTCATAATGTAGATGTGTCAGAGACAGCCATGGGAAAGAAGATCACCACCATTTCCTCCAATGCTGAAACCATTGCAAGCTCCTTTAATCCTATTACACAGATTCCACAGCTTGCCAGTTAGAATATACGTGATGTTTTCCACACAAAAAATCCACCAAAAGTGACACAAAAACACTATAAATGTATTTTTGAGCTGATAAAAAAACACAGACGACAGGACTGCGGGTGACCTCGCCTTGAAATTATCCGTTCCTCGAGTCGCGATCGTACATTCTTCCCCGTTTCTAATTAAACATCAGACTTTATTTGTTCCAGATGCAGCTTTCTTTTTCATGTTTTATTTTGGTAAGAAGGACTCTGTGGCATGAGAAGTGAGTGGTGCGGGCCCGCATGTAAAAAAGCAGCTCCATGCAGCGCAAAAACCCCTGCGTGACCATGTTGACTGTGCGTTGGTCCCCACGCAGCACCACTGCTCCTTTATTCAGATGTCTTCTCTCTGCAGAAAACACACCGTCGGTGCAGGATGAGCGGCTCGGTGCATGCGGGTTTAAACTGTGAGGAGGCGCACTTCAAAATGCGCTAATGACAGTGATGATAAAAGTTAAACTGCATGAGTGATAGCAGACATTATGCGTAATGGCATCAGCGTGGTGGACGGAGCCGGTCCAGGCAGGGGCGTCCATGCTGTGTCTGTGTGCCGGTTTTTGGGGGGGTGGGGGGGGTTGTCTGAATGAAAGACAGCTCTGAACGACTGTGCACATTACCACCACACCACCTCAGAGCTGTCTTGGGTATTAATAGACATGTCTTTGTTCCGACTGACACGCTTCTGAAGTGGAATGAGACAAGCTGAGGCGATAAGGATCTCCACTCTCTGTGTGAGTCAAACCTCAAAGTGCCACTTAGGAGGCTTTTTCTTTTTTTTTGCTCTCTGAAGTTTTTGGCTGTGCGGCGGGAGGCTGAGCTCAGACTGGAGACACTGACAGGAGCTGTCAGGGGCTTTTTCCCCCTGCTTTTTTTTTTTTTTAAAGGAGGATAATGCAGAGATGAAGTTTGTAATGCAGAGAAGTGTCCAGGCCTGAGTGCTCTGGTTTTACTTATCAGCCTCTGGCAAAAGGGAGGCAATGAGGGAGGTGGAAATGTAAAAAAGAAGGACACGGAGTGAAGACTTTTTGCTGTTTTTTGCACCGAGTGTGAAGGAGAAAGAGAGTATTTGTTGGTGAGAAAAGTGTGATCAAGGAGGGACAAAGGAGGGTGAGCAAAGAAAGGGAGAGGGGGTCATTAAAAGGACACCATCTCGCTTTGCAGCAAATGGCAGTAAAGTATCTGGCTAATCTGCCATCATTACACTGATTAAATCACCAGGGATTTGGCGTTCCCATCAGCTGCAATCAATGGGGCAAAATCAATAGACAGGGGATACGTGAGAGGCCCTCAGCCACGGTCAGCTGCACCTCGTCCCGAGCCAAAGCTTCGCTGTGAACTGCACCACTAAACATTTTTATATTAGCATCAATAAAACTTAACTGACATGGATTTGAGTTTTCTTTTTTTTTAGCATTTTATGAAATAGTGTGGCTCCCTGGAGTTTCCAGCCACGTCTTTTCCTTCACACGTCTGCATTTAAAGCTAATCTCCCCCCTCTCCCTCCCTCTGCAGGACTCATTCACTCCCCCTTTTTTTTTTTTTTTTACATTCAGTCCCTCATTCATGGCGTCTATGCTGTCACACAGTTTTAATGTTAATTCTTGTTGAAGCTTAAAGGAACCGAAGGCAAGAAAATATTTTTTAACACAAAATATGTAGTGAAAAAAAAAAGAAAATAAAAGCTGAACCCTACGAAAAATGTTGTAATATCTGTTGCCAAAGTTCAGTGTTGCCAAACGGCTCTCATTAAGAATAGTTTTGTGTTTCGAGCTAATGCCATAATGAGAGGAAAAATAGGAAAAAACATTCACGTTTCCAGGACAAAAAAAACCTTTTGGACACGCTGGAACTGACATGAACCATTGATTGATAATGTGCATTAAAGAAAATGTCTGTTGCATGAGAGGACTGATACCACTCATGCCTGGGCTTAATATTAGCTTATTTTAGCCTAGCATAAATACTGGAAACAGAGGTAAAAACTGCTTGCTTAGCACTGACCTAAGGCAACAAAATCTCTTCTTATATTATAAAGATGTGTTGAATTTTAAAGGAATATCTTGACATTTTTGCACCACTTTCAAGATTACATTAAAAATTAGGTAGAAGACAGGAGTCCGTTAGCTTAGCTTAGCATAAAGCTGTAGGAAACAGCTGGCCTGGCTCTTAAAAGATGAAAAACCCACCTAATATCACATCTGAAACTCTAAGTAACACACTTGAACTAACCTTTTTAACTAATACACAAAGAAATAAGTGGGGTTTTTTTTGGGGGGGGGTTGTGCTGGAATATTTCTTTCTATAAGTTCAATGAGCAGATTGATATGAATCTAAAGTCTGTATAATAAATATGGAACTACAAACAGCAGTTGAAGTTTAGAGATGACTTCTCGACCTATCCAATCCAGCCTCTCGCTCGACACCAGCTGGATTAGCTCCAGTCTGCCATCCTGCAAAAGATAAGAGGTCATAGATAACAGAGTTTAAAAGAAAAATCCAAGAGCAAATTAGCTTTGCTTCCCACGTTCTTTAGGATTTTTTGCTAAGCTAAGCTAGTCTGCTGCTGGTGAAGCTTCATATTTATTGCAGTCATGAGAGAGAGGCATCAATCTTGTCCTCTAGTTCTTGACAATCGTTTCCCAAAACTTGGAACTATTCCTTTCAAATCAAACTCAGTGAATCGACTCTATGCTCCACGTTAAATAAAACTGAAGTGATGTTTGTGTCTTTCCAGAATGAGGCAGTGTAACGGTTGGAGTGTGCTGCTCTTGGTGCTGTTGGGGCTTGAAGCTTCGGCCCAAAAGCTTCCCACGAGAGACGAAGGACTCTTCCAGATGCAGATCAGAGACAAGTCGCTGTTCCACGACTCCTCCGTCATCCCCGATGGAGCTGAGATCAGTGGCTATCTGTTCAGGGACACACCCAAAAGGTAAGACAAACAAAAACCGAATGAATTACATAATCCCAGTGATTAAAACTGTCTGCATGTTGTAATGTGTGTGTGCACGAAGGAGCCAGTTCCACCTTCCCCTGCTGACCGAGCCATAACATTTACAGAGGAAAACATTAAACCTGCAGAGGGCCACTTACTGTAAATAGATAGGAAACATCAGATGTTGCTCTGTAATATGATCTATTATGTGGATGCAAACGCTAAATAATAAATGAGGACGTTGTGTTTGTGTAATTGAGTGTCTGTTCGAACAAAGCAAGAGAGACCAGGGTCAGCACATGCAGACAGACAACCCGCACTTTATTTTGCATTACGCCAAAATATGATGAGGCAACGTCAATATCGGCCCCTTTGAACCTATTATTTTCACAGGTACTACTTTGTGGTGGAGGAAGACAACACACCCCTGTCTGTGACTGTGACACCTTGCGATGCTCCTCTGGAGTGGAAACTCACCCTACAGGAGCTGCCAGAAGAGGCCAGCGGAGAGGGATCAGGTATAATTGACATCAGGCAGCAGTGGAAGAGGTTAATGACACGTTATGTGGAAATATCACTATCCTCCACTCACACAATAAACCTGCGCAATGATGTTAGGCTTTGTGTTTTTGGTGGGTTTTAATTAAGTCACAGCCGTAGTGTCTAGTCTGACCACTTATGATGTCTGACTCGGCCCAGGCTGACGTCTATAATTTCACAGAAGGGCTTCACTCCACTGTAGTCACCCTACTGAATTAAAGCCATTACATCCCTTTACTTAAGCCGTCTTGGTCTTCTTAAGGTAAATCCTGCTTCACTCTGTCTGTCTTCTTTCCTCCTTTCCTTTCCTTTCCTTCCCTCTTTCTTTTTTTTTCTTCTTTTTCCATCTTACTGTGAAACTTTCTCCATCTGGACGTCGTCCTTTCAGCACAGTAGATCAATCCAGACGACCACAGCGGTAGTTTAGAGCTTAGATGTGTGATGTGAGCATAAATTTGAATATCAATGCACGAGCACCTGCGTCCATGTCAGGTTAAATACTACAAAATGATTTATTGGGCTGTTGCACCGTTGAAGACAAGCACCTTGCCTCAAGAGAAAAGAATTCATCTGTAAGTAGAAGCATAATGACAGAGTAGGACCCAACGCTCGCCAACGTGCCATTGGTGGAAGTCTGACTTCACACGATGTGTTGGAACAGTCGTTGAGCCAGTGGAGTTTTTCTTGTCTTTGCAGGTCTTTAAGCTAAATGTCTCGAGTGGGAGTAGATCTTTGGGCATTAATTTTTAGTACACCACTGAGCACACTCTTTGGTTGACAAACATAATATTATGCTTGGGCTGTCGTCTCTAATGTAGAAGCTACAAGGCGCCTCTTTGTAACATAGCTTACCCGGAAAGGCCGAGTGAATGCCGGCCTGTGATCTTCGGGGATGTTTGCAGTGAAAACATGGCTGCCATGTGAGGGGCTAATCGTCCGTGAGGCTTCGCAGAGCTTCATCGTAACCAACACATCAAACATTTTTATTATGGGTGGAAATTATTTTTCATGAAAGCTGAAAAGGAAATAGAAGGAAAATATCGTAAAGGGTCAAAATAACAGATCTCCATCATAAATTGTTGAATAAATTTGAATTTAATGTCAATCAGAGAGCTCATGTTGTGCCTTGTTTTTGTTTTTTCAGGGGAACCTGAACCTCTGGACCAGCAGAAACAGCAGGTGACTGTAGACGAAGGGACGGAGCTCTTCACCTACAAGGGTAACGACGTGGAGTCCTACGTGGCCACCAGCACACCTTCTGGCCTCTACCAGCTGGAGCTTCTGTCCACGGAGAAGGACAGCAACTTCAAGGTGTACGCCACCACGACTCCAGAGTCCGACCAGCCCTACCCGGAGCTGCCCTACGACCCTCGCGTGGATGTGACCGCACTGGGCCGCACCACTGTGACCTTGGCCTGGAAGCCGACGCCAACGGGCTCCCTGATGGGCCAGCCGGTCCAGTACTGTGTGGTGATCAACAAAGAGCACAATTTCAAAAGCATGTGTGCGGCTGAAGCTAAGATCAGTGTCGATGATGCCTTCATGCTCGCTCCAAAGCCTGGTAGAGACTTTAGTCCGTTTGACTTTGCGCACTTTGGCTTCGTTCCCTCTGACATTGGTTTTGGCAAGGACCGAGGCCTCACAAGTAACAAGATCTCACGGGCGTACACGGCCAAGCCCAGAGCATCAGACATCCAGAAGGTGTGTATTGGCAATAAAAACATTTTCACCGTGTCAGACCTGAAGCCAGACACACAGTACTACTTTGATGTGTTTGCTGTGAACTCTGCAACCAACACCAGCACGGCTTATGTCGGAACATTCGCCCGCACTAAAGAGGAGGCTCGTCAGAAGACCGTGGAGCTTAAGGATGGCAAAGTATCGGATGTTTTCATCAAGAGAAAGGGCAGCAAGTTCCTGCGCTTTGCTCCCGTGTCTTCCCATCAGAGGGTCACCTTGTTTGTGCACACATGTCTGGATGCTGTGCAGGTGCAGGTGAGGCGCGATGGCAAGCTGCTGCTCTCCCAGAACGTCGAGGGGGTACGGCAGTTTCAGCTGCGAGGAAAGCCAAAAGCCAAGTACCTGATCCGCTTGCGGGGAAGCAGGAAAGGGGCCTCCACTCTGAAAGTGTTGGCCACCACACGACCCAGCAGCAAGCAGCCCTTCCCGTCACTTCCGGAGGATACGCGCATCAAGGCGTTCGACAAGCTGCGCACCTGCTCCTCCGTCACTGTCGCCTGGCTGGGCACGCAGGATCGCAACAAGTACTGCATTTACCGCAAGGAGGTGGCTGACAATTACGGTGAGGAGCAGCGACGCCGGGAACAAAACCAATGTGCCGGGCCAGAGACCCGCAGGAAGTCAGAAAAGGTCCTGTGCAAGTACTTCCACAGCCCGAACCTGCAGAAAGCTGTGACCACAGAGACCATCACAGGTCTGGAGCCGGGCAAGACGTACCTGCTGGACGTTTACGTGGTGGGACACAGTGGTCACTCAGTGAAATACCAGAGCAAACTAGTGAAAACAAGGAAATACTGCTAAATGACTCTGCAAAGAATAAATCTATTATAAATATATATATTAAATAAGTTTATTTAACTCTAAGTGATATTCTACTAAGGAGTGTATACAGACTGACTACTCACACAGCGGATGGGCCTGTGGCAGTGACTGAACTGTTCGTAGAGAGAGAGATATCAACCTGTATATTTATGTTTACATTTCATTGTGGCGCCTCTGGGTGGCCCATAGCGTGAGGTGCTTCGTTACCTGGCCGATCCCCTCGACATCATGTCGCCACAAGGGAAGGCAGAACTTCAAAGAAGATCATCTTTCATCTTTGTATGTTTCTTTGTTGCTGCATGACATTTGCTTTTTGTACGTCATATTTGTGTGGTTTTTTTTCCAGTTTCAAATCACATCGACCGGAGTAGGTAAAGTAGCTACCCGCATTGTATAGATCTCTCACTGCATATTCACTACATGTTTTAGGAAAAAAATTTAAATTATTTTATACTTTTTTTGTCTCTCTTTTGATTGTCTGTTTTTATTGATGACAATAATAACTGTTGGAAATTCCAGTTCTATGAGGAAGTTGCCGTAGTTCAGACATTCCCATATGTATCTCAGCCAGTGTTTGCTCTAGAGCCCATCTTGTAAATGTGTTCTGTGCTGGAGATCTGTGTTATTATCACTGTATCGCTGTGTGTGTGTGTGTGTGTGTCACATGTACAGAGTTGTCCTGCCAATATTCATGTACATAAAACACTAAATATAGAACAAGTAATCCCTCTGTCACCCCGGGTGTCATGTTCTTTTGCCAAGCAGTTAACAACACAGTTGTGTCTCTGAGATGAAAGAGCAAACTGAGCAAACTGTGTCTTGTGTTTATGGACGAAGACACTTAAATTAGGATTGCATAAGGAGAACTTGATACTTGTGATTTGAAGTAATGGCCCGGTCTTAAAAGTGATTTGTTACAAGCGAAGACTGACAGAGGTGGAATTACTCGCTGGTTATAACTTTTAAGGCTTCTTTCTTTTTCCAGAACACACAAGTGGTGCCTAAGCTCCACTAAAAATAAAAAATAATACCCCTCCACCATTAATGCAATCAAACCTGACGTACAATCTCATGGATGTGCAGCATTAAATCAGCACATTTACGAGTGCATTTCTTTTTCTTTGTTGGAGAACTATTTACATTTCTGATGCTGCGGAATTCAAAAATACTGTTGCTCTCCTACATGCCAATCAGGGCAGTGATTAAGTTTCATAGTCTTTTCATTAGCACAGGAGGTGCAGACCTTTGTTTTATATGTTCATGTTGTGCATCTAGTTCTTATTTTTTGTATAAAAAACACATGTTGTTGCTGCTATGTACACAGATCTACTTGATGATGAAATACAAATGTAGACACATAGTTTTGTCAAATGAGAAATTTGCATTTTTAAGCAAAATAATACATATGACATCAATGCACAGGGAAAAGGGAAAAGAAATTTCATGTTTCTGATTTTAGGTATAGGGTTAAAAAGAAAGATTCACCCTTGAATTTGTTAATATAGTTTGTGTCAAATACAGGCTAACACTTTTTATTTAAATTTTTATCTTTAATTTTATGTTAGCTAAAATGTAAGTTTCAGGATAAAAGTACAGATTGAAAGTTTAATTCCTCGGGAGTAAAACACACAATTATCCATTTTTACACAAACCCTAACTCAGAGATTTTGCTCCCATGACCTTACTTGTTTATTTTTTTTACCGTTAGCTTGTGGTTAGTTAGCTAACTTCATGTTAGCAAAGTGTGTTAGCTAACTCCCAATAGCAGCCTACTGCTGTGTCACGGACACTTTGCTAAGTAGCAGTTTGCAGTTTTTGTAATATTTCTTACTACATGCTTTTGCCATGTTATCTTTCAAACTTGTAAAATTATTTTAAGAACTTTAACTTAAGAGTAATACCAGTTAATGCCAGTTAAGTCAGCTTCACACCAACTTCTATCTAAAGTTTGTTAACATTAGCTAAAATTAGCCATCAAAAGCTTCTGATCATGAATGAAGGGTCAAGTTGTGGCAGTAAAACCTCTCAGTATAAAAAAGATAGTAAAGACAGATTTTATTGCATAAAATTCACCTTTTGTCATTGGTTAAGGGAAGACAGAGATTTCTTATGTCAAAAGTTGCAGAGTTATGCTATTAAGCAAAAAGGCTAGCGTAACACTAGTAAAAACACACCTTTTTGTTCCTCTTTTTTTGAGTAATTTCTGAAACTACCACCCATTTTGAAATTTAAAACAACACAGGTGAAACTAAACATGCCACCGTCTCAGCAGCAATCTTCCTGTTCTTTATTTAAGTGCACACACTCAGAAAACCAGGCTCCAAATTTGTGAGAATTGGGTGACTTGCAATGCTATTTAACCATTAGACATAGTTAACCACAAACAAGAACAGAGAAAAGCCAGACACACATCAGCGCACATATCCACACGTTCCAATTAAGTGTAGTCTCAGGTGAATGGAAATGCTCTCTCTTTTGTGGCCAAGAAAAGCAGCTGTTGCTCTTGGATTGCCATGTTTCCATCGCGACCCCGTTTCTGGGTAGCTGAACTCCGATTCATCGCCACAACTCACCGTCAATCAAGCGCTTCTGGTCAGAGGAAATACAGGGAGGCTCCACCTGGCTTCCATTAACCTGCTGTTGCCCCTGAATAATGCGGAGGAGCTTCCAGAGAGCTGTGGGAGCGTCATGGATATCCCTGTAAACCGCCACTAATAAATCCAGCCAGCTCTGCTCAAATGTTATCTAGCATGTGTGAATAAAATCAGTTCATGGCTTTTTTTTTTTTTTTTTTTTAAAGAATATCCTGCTCTCTGGTCACCTCAAGAGGTTTTTTCGGATGAAAAAAAACATGTTGACATTTCGAATTTGCCAGCATGCTTCAGGAGATCTCCACACAAACACTCACACAAACATACACATACAGAGAAACCTCTATCCGAGAGCTAACCATCTGCAGGGCTTTCCATGTTTATCTTTAGCGTGGTAATGAGCGCAGGGCTTTGATGTATGAGTTTTGTATATATGTGAGTGCACGGTGAAGGGTAAGGAGTGGAGACAGACATGTAGTGCCTGGGTAAGTGGTGCAGTAATCACAGCAGTGCACGGAAGACCTGGCTCTCATTCCTGGTTTGGCTTGTTTGACCTGCCTGCAGAGAGATTCAGACTCATATAAACTGTCAGTTATAACCAGCCTTAGCAAATTTTAACCCCCCCTCCCCACAAAATTTCATTTATCTCATCCGAGGTTAACTAACTTAAAGAGTCAGAAAAACTATGTTAACTTTTTTTTATGTTTTGCATGAAACACAACCTGTATGGTCTGGTCTGGAGGGTTAAAGATAAGTGCTTTGAGGATTTTTGGGATGTACACTTAACATTCTTGTCAATAGCGAGATAAGAAGATTGTAAGCGCTCCCCTTACTGCATAGCTAATATAAAGCTTTAGCTCATAGTATAAAGGGTGGACACATGGAGAAACATCTAGCTTAGCTCTGCTCAGAAGCCAGCGAAATCCACCTAGCAGCTCCTCTTATGATCACTAATTGACACATCATATGTTGCTTGTTTTATTCCTCCTACAAAAATGTAGAAAAACAAAGTTTTTGTGTTTATCAGGGTTATGGAAGGATCTCTTTCTGGCCTTTCTAATCCTAACTATCATCTTCTTGCAAAACCTAACAAACCCAACAATGAATCAGAGCAGGGCAGACCATGACTTCACCATCCTGGGTAAGCAGTGTTTGGCTTTGGCTTGTCCATTATTGCAGTTGGGTCCTCAACAGTCTTATGTGACAACTAAACAGTACAGAAAAAAAAGAAATAGGTAACGAAGTAACACAATTTTGATTAAGATTTTATCAGCAATGCTAATAAAATCAAGTAGAGGTCAAGTAGTGATGATGCAAACTCAGATAAAGCCACTGGTTCATAAGCTCTCCCGTATCCATCGTGCACCACACAGCCAGATCTCCATAGAAAATTTATAGGATCCATCAACTTTAATGTCCCCAAAACCAGTATGTCTCTACCTTGGAATGCAAAGACTAACATGATACACTGAACGTCTGTATGCTGGAATCAATTAGCTTATCTTAGCAAACATGTTTCTGCCTGCTTAAACCAGGGAGAAACAGCTAGCAAGGCTCGACTCAAAGGTTGGCTGCATCTTGTTAAAAAATGTCAAACTATTCCTTTATATTATAAGACTATCACACTGCCGGTCTCAGCTGAGGTGAAAACAGTAGCTGCTGTTTAAATTTAATAAGTTCTGGGTAAAATAATGTCACAAACATGGTTCATGGACTTGCAGCAGTTGTAATTATTGACAAAACTTGACCTCCCATGATTGATTTTCTTTACGAAGGGAGTTTTTGTGAGCATGTTTTGTTTATATGTGTGTGTGGATGCACTCGCTGCTAAAAAAACTGAGAGGTGAGTGACACTTTTGAACAGAGTTCGTAAAAAGAGAAAAGAGGCTCAAACAGAATCCAAACAGAGACAGACAGCAAACAAGACAGACACGCTGGGAGGGCTTTGAGTGTTACTCCTATAGCAAAGAAAAGCAGTGAAACATTGTGGTGTGTAAAAAAAAAAAAAGAAAAAAGAAAAACGCTCAGTAGTGAATGAAGGGCTCCTGCCATCTCTGGGGTTGGTACTACAGCAGAGAGCAGAGCGGTTAAATTAAATGCACTGCTGCCACTGTCTTAGAAATCTCCAAAGTAAACAGTGTGAAATGAAATTACGCCGCTTTGAAATCTCACACACACGAACACACAGAGGGAGACCCAGCTGCGAGGTAAATGATTCCACTTCAGCGGCTCGGGGGATAGATCATTGTTGAGGCTCAGGTCCAAACCAGCTCCACATAGCTCTGATTTAGCAGAGGGCCAGGCAGAAAACGGAGGCTTCCTTCCAAACCCATCCTGACCATGAGCCTATTCCCAGGGAAGGGTGGAGAAAGGGCCCAGTGGCCCTCGGGCATTGCCCCCTCACAGCCGATCTCCATTAGGATAACTCAAGTAGAGGGAAAAAAAAAAAAAAAAAAACGACTCCTAAATATGACTTTTATTTAATCCCACCATATAATTTAACTGTGCGGTCAGTTTTAATATCGTACGAACAATCCTCTGCACATGATCAGCGTTTGAGCAACCGAACGACGTCTTCTGATGATGCTGATACTTCTGCACTTGAACGTGATTCAGTGTGTGAATGTGTGCACGGGTGTGGGTGTCTGTTTGTGTGTATTCATTAGCAGTGTCCACATAAAAAGCTGTGTGTGTGTGTTTGTGTGTTTGTGTACACCCTGCCATTGCCGCCTCTTGCTCGAGCCGCTTAGGGGTGGTCCCCCCTTTTGCTCTCTTGTGCTTGTGAAATCACGTCTAAGTGCCTGTAATTTCTCATGCTTCATCAGTACTGTAATTTCAAAAGGCTCGCTCTCTCTCTCTGAAGACCCTCCTTTAGTGGCGACCCGGGTTGTCAAACGAAAACATCATTTATCCAGTGACCTCGGAGCTTCAGGAAATGGTTTGCTGGCTATTCAACGACAGCCTTGAAATAAGGAGCTGCGGTGAGGGACTGCGGGGGTTTGTGAAACATGAAACAAAAGGTGGTCTGGCCCCTCAATCTACAGTATCAGGTTTGAGAGATTTCAGAAAAATGCACACATCCATTTGGAAAAATCTTGTATGGAACCATTTGTGTGTTTGCCAAACTGAGGTTTTCCTCCAGTGAAAATATTTACTTAGAAAAAAAAAGGAAACTGAAAGTATTTTTTTCAGTGCAATCCTTTCCTTCAGCATGTCCTAAATGTGGTTTCTGTAGCTTTTGGCCCTCAGAGACTCTTCTGGCAGCTCAGCCACTGAGTGGCTCGGCTCCACCGCCGGGTACTTTCAGGTTTCAAGTCTTAGTCTTGTGGGATTGATGATTCAAATGTCTTTGTCTGGTTAAATACAATCTTCATCATGGTATATTTTCTAGTCCTCAATGTTTCATTGTCTGCCGTGCTGCTTTGCTCATGTGCAGGCTTTGTCATCGCTTCATGAGGCCATTCATGAAAAGCTTCTTTCACTCAGACATGTCTGTGTTAGTCAGAAATGTTGAAAGACGTCTGGGAGCCTGCGTGATGAGTGCGCCCACCGCTTTATTCAGTCAGACTGCACAATAATAAAGCTGCTGATGATGTTATTGATTTGAAGGTCTTTCTTTTAAGTGCTCCAGCGCAAATGGAGACGCTGTCTCTTAGTATTTGCTGTACTATATCAAGAAAAAGACTGAAGGATTTGCAGAAATGCAATTGGCACCTCTCTATCAGTGGCAGAGTTTGTCATACGCTTGTTCTTTAGTCCCAAATAAAGACTGTAAATAAAAAGATGACTGTGTCAAAATGATGTCACCCTTTGGTTGCCTTGGATTACAGTTTCAAGGTCTTAAAATTGTAATTATTGCTGTCACTGTTTTTGTTTTTTTGGAGCCAGAAGTGACCATATTTGAATGACGTACTAAGGGACCTAACAGGCAGCCGGAGGCTCCTTTCACACCGGATGCCTTTACTTTTTATTATGCATAACTATAACCCTTAATATGATTTATATGTGTGAGTTATACACAAATTCAACCTTGTACAGTTGTCATAAATAGGTGTAAATAAGCTATAAAGACCAAAAATGTCTTGAACTTGGCAATGAGCATTATTTTTGCTTTAAAACTGGGCTTTTTAGTAACAACTCTTTGAGGAATGACTTGCTTTGGCCAAAAACTTCCAGTTCATCAAAGTTTTAGCCCCTGAGGTTACTTCATAATCTGACATATTTAAAGGACTACTGGATGGATACTCTGTTTTCTGACCAAATACCTGCAAAGTTTCCGGCATTCCTATCACCCATAGCTGTGCTTAGATCTAATTAGCAAACATTAGCATGCTAGCAGACTAAACTGATATGGTGAAACAACATAAGCAACATAAACATGCTAGCTTTGTCCTTTTGCACATCTTTTAGCTCAAAACACGGCCAACCTCACATAGCTGCAGATGTTGTTGTTAACTAGTCTCTTTTATATCTCAAAGAACTGCAAATTTCTTGAACACAAAATGAACAATAGACTCCAATCCAGACTACAATCACAGAGGAGCACCCACAGATTCATGGATTATCGGCTCAAAGTACAGGATTGTTTTCAGATTGACCCAGATTGAAAATTTAATGCTTCAATGAGTCTGAATCATGAGTGAAAAGTCCTAAAAGCCTCCAAACTCTACAAAAGGTAGCGAGTTATCTGAGAAGACTCCTCATGATCTCAAAAAATGGCCAAATCTGGATTATCATCTTACTGGCTATGATCTTGTAATGGGGTCTCGGCATTAGCAGGAGGAGTTTTCTCTGTGTGTGTTTCTTTGTGTCTTTTGTGCAGGTGTTGGAGATCAGAGCCGGTGGGGATAACCCTGGGATCTTAGGGGAAAGCTGAGTGAAAGTTAATGGGATGGAGGGTCCTCAGAGGGCACGGAGGATAAAAAGGGGTCATGACATTTAATCGTGTTGCCCCGACAGGCCAAGGCACTGACAGGGAGGTCAGGAGGGGGGGGGGCAGAAATGGACCAAAGAGGACGAGGGTGGAGCAGAAAACCACACAAAGACCCTCTCACTCAATGCAGTGATCGGGCTAACCCTCTCTTACGGCTTAACTCTCTGAAATACACCTGGAATATGACCCCCCGAGCCCCCGATGACACCATCACAAATACAATAGTGATGTAGGCGGAAAGAAATCCCTACTGAAGGACGTGTTTACCCCGAATGTAAACCCTTGGAAACAGTGAAGCCTGAAAAAGACACTCGAGCACAACAGTCCATTGACTCCGAGATAAACATGTACATCCTGATTCAGCCTTCGCCATGAGTGTCAACCAGCGCCGGTCATCTGGACCAATCGTGGAGCGGTTCGACACGGAGCCGCAACACAACAGGAAGACGTTGGCATAAACACGAGCTACGACCACAGTAAACGAAACCAACACAACACTGACACACTGCTGATTAAAGGGAAAAGACGTTTGCTAAAGAGGTGTTCGAAAACAGAATATACACAAACAGACAGTGATTAGAGATGATGCTAATCTGTTTGCACAGGGTGGAAAGCAACAATTAAAAGGTGAGCAAAGAGAAAAAAAGGAATATGATGTAAATACTATGGGGTTTGCTTGCATTGTCGATCAAAAGTATACATAAGTTGTGTTTTTCAGTGAAGTTTGAAACCACATCAGCCGCTGAGATTTTGAAGTCAGTGGTTAGTCAGCAAAGAATAAAAAACAGACATCTGTCTTTAGTTTGTGGACTTTTATTTTGAAATTTCAACTTTTTCCTCTGACAATAATGTAGTCAGAGCTTCATGTTCTCAGACTCAAAGATAATAATGCAAACTTTACTCTGAGTTGATGCTAAATAACAGTAATTTAAAACCTTAGGTGCATGTTAACACTGGTACATGAGTCTGACAGTAGTATTCGTTATTGATTAAGAAAAAGGGCTAATTTGTAAAAAACAACACTAAATAATGATTCTTGAACTTATAATTCATGCTTTGAATTAAGATGAAGAAATTACAGAGAGCTGGCAGCCTTTAGCCACAAGATACAAACAATTTAGTTGAAACAGATGTAAAATGATGCTTGATTAAGGATTTAAACTCATTAGGAATTGAATAGAATATTCATTTTAAGTTGAATTGCAGGTTGAATTGCAGAGATCATAGAAATTAAAAGCAGATCTTTGAAGTTCAGTGCAAACTTGAGGCATCTGCAGTGACAGTCATTCATTGGATTGAGGATATATTTTCATGTTTTCATAGGACTAAAGATGTTCCACAGATTGGTAATCTCTTAAAAATAATAAAAATCTGGACCTGAAATGTAATCTTAATGTGATGTGAATATTTTAATGCTAAGAAAAGATGCTCATTTGCAGAAGTTTAGTGGCAAAGTTCATAAATACTGACCTCCTATGTATTTCAGCCTTGTATAAGTTTAAAAGAAAAGCCATTTGAAAGCAATAACTTTATAATTAATATGATACCAGTCATTATTGCTGGAATGGGAAGGTATGATCCTACTCCTGGTTTATTTTTCAGCTTGGAGGGATTGAGTCAGATGATTTGAGCAGCCGGTTTCAGACCAGACGAACCATCTGTCGCAGTCGCCTTTGATTGTTGGTAAATTGTGGTTTCTGGCCTGCTGAGTTGGCTGTTTTACACTGAAAAGGTCAGTCAGACCTCTGTTCTGCTGCTTGTTGGTACAGTGTGGTTTCTGAATTATGGGACACACAAACTGAAGCCAAAACACACATCAATCACAATATTGAGGTTTCGGAGGTTAATGGTGAACGAGGGAAATGGCGGTGAGTGTTTTTCTCCGAGCTGTGAGAGATGCTTTCAGTATCAGCACAGCGTCGGTAATGCAACAATTTACTGTGTGATAACCTTTAAGTATTAACAGATCTATTTTAGCGATGATAATCAAACTGACACATCCATTCTCTTTAATAAACACAGACAGAAAGTACATTTGAGCTCCTGAATTGGAAATATTAACTTTTTTTTTTTCTGATATGACGTGGGTTATGGGAATATATTTCCAAAATGTTTGTAGTATTCATTGTATTATGACTGTTTCTCATGTCAGTGATTCTTAAAGTAAAGGGTGAAGTCGAGTGGCACTTAAAAATAACAGGAAAGGGGATGGTGGGATATCAGATGATATGGGTTTGGGGTGAATAGTTGTCTGTTTTCTTGTCTATTATGTTTATTTTTTCATACTTTCTTTTTCCTTAATACACACTTAATCAAGGGGATATTCAAAACTTTAGTTCTTGTGTTTTTTATCTTATTTTATCTGCCATTTCTCTGTTGTGTATTGAAAAAAAGAAAATGCATGATTAATTGCTGTTCCCTGCAAATTGAATCTGGACACATTTATCCAAATATAATTTCCAATAAAAAAACTAATCACAAAACATCTGTGTCCATGTGGTCAAACAGTTTATTTTCAGTATATTTGAACCCATTTTTAACCATGATCAGTCATTCTGACAGTCAATTAACCTGAAAAAGCACACAGAACATAAAGATTTCACTAAATCAGGTCAAACAATTACAGATCAAAATTCTTCATACACTTCTTGTCCAGTGAAAATCACTTATACTTATATGTAAAGATTTCTCATTTGTAATTATCTGACCTCTTAAGCTCAACAAACTGCAAAAACTTCTTGGATTAGCTGTGAAATGTGTTGCCACAAAGCTGAAAACGGGCTGTTTTTGTGACTCTATAGAGACACAAGGTCATATACAAACATATAATGGACTTATAGAATGAAATGCATCATAAAGGAGTAACAATGAGCTCAACCTTCAACATCTACAGCAATAAAATACAACATACACAAAAATGCAGCAGTAATACAAGTATGGAACATTTTACTGCAAATGTTCACTTTTGAAGTACATATTGCTAATAATATTTGCATATTTTACTTAAATAAGGTTTTGGATGCATGTTTTTTTTAACCCAAACTAAGGTTTAATATTGATACTATCACTAAAGTACAGGATATCAATACTTTATCCACCTCTAGTTACAAAGTTACTCGGATAAAACGCTTGTGTGTACAGTGTGTGAGAAAAACTACATGTTTCACCTCTGATCCTACAGTCCTGCAGTGTTTGCAGTGGTGCTCTCATCATCGGCAGGCTTGTGTGAGCAGCCTTGAATGAAAACTGCAGCGTTGCACGACAGTAAAGGTAGCTTCTGGTTACAAACTTTGGACCAATCAGGACGCGGCGTTGCCTTCCTGCAGCAGGAGCAGCAGAAGTTCAACCTGGACCTTCTTCGCGAAGAGAAACTCATCTGCTCTAAATTCAAAATGACAATGCTCGTCCACTTCCGCTGACACATCCGATAGCCAACTAATTGTCATTGAAGGAGACGTTTCCGAGAAATGACAATGTTGGGTATGTACGTGCCAGACAGATTTTCTCTGAAATCGTCAAAGGTCCAGGATGGAATCGGTCTTTACACGGCGAGGCGGGTGAAAAAGGTTTGTTGTTTCTGACTCGGCAACTTTGTATCCGACAAAATAACACGCGGGAAGCTTTTTGTGCTACTTTGTAGACACTTTTTAAGCGTTGTAGATGTTTTTTTGTTCGCTTTTTCCCCCTCATAGTCGCTGTCAAAGTCTCAGTATCAACCCAAGGCTCCTCTGACGTGAAGTGCCACGTAGCTACAGTGTCTCCGGTTGTTTCTCCCGTTCACTCCATAACAATGCGTCCATGTCGGCTGAAGAGGCTCGTGAATGTGTAATAACACGGCGCGTGAACGTTACATTCAGTTTCTTTTAACTTTTTTTTTTTTTTTTTTTTTGCGTCATTTTACAAAAACTGCACACATTTCCCAGCCGCTGTCAGCCGCACAGAGGGGTGTGTGTGTGTGTGTGTGTGTGTAAAGTTTTACAGAAGATGTGTTCACTGTCAGGAGGATTTTACCGTTTAAATCC
>JAPZDZ010000021.1:22955441-22966545 GCA_029783805.1 Acanthurus tennentii
AAAAAAACCTAAAAGAAGAGCAAATATTATTCTTATTGCACAACGTGGCCAGAAACTCGACTCCACATTGATGCATATGTGTGCTGGATGTGCGAGCAGCTGTATTGTTAACGAATTCGCCAAATCACTTTCATATAGCGTTAACATGTCAGCGTTGTGTTCACAGCTTGTTTCCGCTGTCCACAAGTGGCCAAAAACACAACTCATGCTGGTTTGAATGACTAAATACGCCTGGAACTAAAAATACTCTCACTTCATTGCAACAGTAAATTGGGAACATGTCTTGTCATTTCACATCAGTTCGCTTCCCATGCGGAGTGATCCCTCAGAATGCAAATAGCTGTGTATTGATGGGGAAACAGCAGGCCTTTCATGTTTATGTTCAAACCGCCTGCAGGAAATGGAACCACATTTGAAGCAGCGCAGCACAATGGTTCCTTGGACGCGGACTCGTGAGAAAGACGAGAACTCGTCGGCATACGGAGGCGAAGATCTGGCCAGGAAACGCTCCAGAAGAATGATGGAGGATTGTCTCCCTTTTCCCAGTTTTGTCCTCTTTAAGAGAGGGGGGGGTTAAATAGCTCAGTGTATTCCAAGTTTAGCTGCTAATTCCAATAAACAACAATCTATCTGTGCAGAAAAAATGCAGGAGATGAAAGGTGGAGGCTCGTTCTGAAGGGTTGAAGACGTCCGTCAGTGGGTCGGTCCACCTCTGGAGCTTTCCTGTTGGTCCGTTCTGTCAGCACGTTGCTGCTGCGTGCCGTCACTCCTCGGCCTCATTAGGAACCGCGGCGCTGTCCTCACCTCGTATACGCTGGCTCGATGCCTCACGTCTCTTCCTGGTTGTGCGTCGTAGCAAAAAGAGCAGATAGAAGAAGTTAAACCTGGTTGTTTGCTCTGTGTGTGTTTGTGATCTTTAAAAAATGCAAAACAACAGCAGCCTGCAGGGCTAAAAAAGAAACAATGCAGATGTTGTGTTTAACTTCATTCATCCAGACAGAGATCCAGCTTGGCAGAAAACAAAACAGCAGATTCAATGAGATTCTGACCTTTGCTGAGGTTCAGCGTGACCCACTGTGAGGAAAACATCCATTACGACTTGCCAGAAACCAATTTCAGCCCATTCATTTAATTTTTTTCTGCGAATATTTTGAAAAAGCTGCATCTCCTGCTCCACACTCATCCGTCTGCCTCCCTCCTTCAGTCCCACTGAGTGCTGCTCAGGGGTGTTTTGTTAGGTGAGGTGATTAGTGATGACAGAGAGGAGTCTGGTGTAGACAAAACATTTGCACAAATGTGATGATGGATTCACCATAATTCCTCTGTTTTTTCTCTCTTTGGTCAGAGTTGAGCTCATCCTCCTCCTCCTCCTCTCTGTGCTGTCGTGTCAAACCCCCCCCATGATCATGGAGTTTTTTTGTCGACTTGTGATATGCAAAACACGACTAACACCAAACTCCTGCTGCGCTGGAGAAACAGAAGTAATATCTGCAAAAGTTTCCCTGCAAGAACTCATGCAGAGATGACACCGAGAGGAGGATTCGCTGTCCGAATTAAATTATTACGCTCTGTTTACAGACTTCTGAAGGGAATATGAAACATCTGTGCATCGGATTAAAGTAAAAAAAAGGGACATTACAATACATGCAAAATATCTCAATTCTTTCATTCATGCTAAGCATTTGGAACAGCAGAGACCAATCTGTGACATAACATTGGCCTTATTGTCGACACTCATGCTGCGTCTCTGCTTTGGATTCTGCAGCATGTTTGGAAGTCCTGTGTGAGTTTGAGGAAACCGAATCCCACAACGAGGGTCTGTTTCCTGTCAGGAGGAGCAACGTGGAGAGAGAGAGACACACCTTTCATGTGCTGATGGACGTTTCGGTCTAACAAACATGCAAACACACACACACACACATGCACACACATTAGCAGCTCATGCAGCTGAACATGCAGTGGTGCAAACTTCATGAAGAGAGGCCTTCAGTGTCTGTGGCCCTTCTGAAGAGTGTGAGGTGGGACCGGGGAGTTTCTGTCTGGACCCTCTGAGTTAGCCACACTGAACCTGTTAACCCAGACCACACACACACACACACACACACACACACACATATGAACATGCACTGAATGATAATTTCCCTGCCACACAGGGACGTCATGTGAGGGGAGTGACTGTTGTCAGAGCGAACAGCTGCTCGAGCCAAAACACATCTATCTTCCACAGGAAGTTATTGGTCAAACAAACGTAATGAATCTGTTGTTCTTGTCTTGTTGACCGTGACCATGTCTGTCTCCCCCTCACACACACACACACACACACACACACACAGCCCACACCATGAACACACACTGGAAAACCAGCTTGCATGTTTTTGTGTGTGTGTGTGTGTGTGTTCGCTTTCTCTCCCTCACACAGACACAGCGGAGTGGAGAGAGATTCAAGGTCATGGAGCTTTTACATAAAACAAGTCTGGTTCACTCCCACACCCGTTTGGTTTCAGCGGTCAAGTGAAATAAAATCCAAGAACTCCACACAAAGAGTGAAATGTTCAAGTGTTATTGGAAAAAATAAAACTTAACCAACGTTAACATTTTGATATGAGCAAAGAGTGGAAGAAACAGGGAAGGATCAAAGTTAAAAAAAATGTTATTTTGCTAATGTGATGCTGGATTAGCTTGATAGATGAGCATGTTCTGATGCTTTTGTGTCAATAATTTGATGATCTATTAGAAATACCAGAAAATATGTTGTTTTTTGTTTTTTGTTGCATATGTTACACAAACATTTCTGGTTGGCATGTTAATGTTTCCAGTTTTTTGTCCAGAGGATATATTAGCCAACATAAAACTCTGTTTAACATGATTTACAGCTGATATAAATGTTAGCTTCCCTAACAGGCTAATATCTCCTGCATTTAATGTAATGCCAACCATATTTTGTGTTATTTTTAAGGTAAACTAGCATAATATTTCTTGCAAATCAAACAAGAAACATTAAAAGACAGATTATTGAGCTAGCTAAAAGCTAAAGCCTAAATAGCCACTAATTGTAGCTTCTGTGCAGACTTTCATTCGCTCTCTGCAGGTGTACGACGCCGACACCGAGGCATAAGAAGAGCTCAGGCTGTCATGCTACATTTCTTTTCAGAAAAAAAATAAAATGAAATGAAAAGAGATGGCACACATGTCCGACATCAGACGATGCTGTGCCTGGCTGCCTCCGGGCTGTCATCAGAAGCAAATGATTTATAGGGGCCCTCGCTCATGTTCACTTGTTGGAGGGCTGATAAAATAAGGAAGTGCAGATACCTGTTCCCTCGAGCGGCGTTCTGTAAGACATCAGCCTTGATCCCATAACTCCAGGAGCCCGGCCCTGTCATGCTGAAGAATGAGTGAGTCCGACCCGGGTTATGAAGTAGTCAGGGCCTTCAGATTCTCATAAATTACACTCTTGTTATAAATAAAATCCTGTCCGCAGAGCCAAACAGGGGGGGAGGGAGAAGTGGTGAAATGTAGCTCCTGTTCACAACTCTGAAAATTCAAGGAAGAACGGGCCAGAAAATTCTGCTTTTGTCTGCAGAAACAGTAGTTTTACCAACAGAGAAAGAAGACAAAGGAAGGTTTTCTGTGTTTTAAATGAAAATAACCAGGTAGTGAATGTAGAAAGACCTCGTTTTCAGTCTCATGTTTCAGCTTGTGTCGGGTCCGAGACAGTTTACCTCCATGTCCTTGAATGAGTCTTTGATGCACTGAACCCTCCGTCTTTGAGCCTCGGTAGCAGACAATGATGTTTGTGCAGGACTTTCCGCTTGTTTTCTTCCAGCAAATGTGGGCAACCCGTATATTTAACCTCTGCATCAAACCTTTACAGTCATTTCTCTCACATCTCCCCCCTTTTTTTTTCCTCATCCACCACACAGTTTAAGCTGATACGATCTCCAGGTTTTACACATGCACACCAGAACCAGCGTCCACTCACACTGCAGCGTGCCGTCTGAGAGCCGTTGTGCTACGAGTAATTTCAAACCTTCTGTTCTTCACTGCAAATGAGCGAGGCCACTCTTAGGCTCCATTAAGCAGCGGGGCAGTCATTTACTGCATTTATTTTCTTTTCTTCCAGCTCTGGACGTGGCCGGCCACAGGTGCAAGCTGAGCTCAGAGACCTTTGGGGCTGCAGACCACCAAACGCAGCGTTCCCCTGTGAGGAGGGTAATGAACGTTCCTCCTGGTCGGGCTGGGAGAACGGGCTTCGGATCACCTCTGGGACGGTGATATGGACCATTTGAATGGGATTTGTGCTCTCAATGTCGTCCCGTGTGCAGCAGTTGAGGTGCAAAGGTTGAAGCAATTTTCAAAAACGCTTTTTAATTCCACAAATAGCAGAATTAGCATTTTTCAGGCAAACTCTGACAGGTTTGTTCTTTTGGGAAAAGCAAACTATTCATTAAAATAGAAGAAAAAGTTCCCCATTTTTGGAAATTACCTCCTTGACAAGAGTAAGATTAAAGAATTTATACTATTGTGTGTTTCTTAAATATCTTTAAAGTCCACAGTCAACAGCCAACCAGCTAGATTAGCTTAGCATTAGCACAAAACAGAAATACAGCTAGCTGGACTCTGTTGTGCTTTTTCTTTAATATGCAGCAAAAATGAAATGTAATGCAACTCTTTATGGGATTAATGTGTGAGACTTTTCTGACCAGGAACAGCCGACAAGGCCCCTGGGAGTCCCTGTGACCCCACTTCCTGCCATTGTTACACTTTTTTTTTGTTAACCATTTAACAAATTGACTCAGGAAGGAGGGTTAATGAGGGGGGCAGCTACAACCCTAAAATTAGCCGTCAAAAGAACAATGTTTCCTCTTTTTTTCTGGGATTTATGTGCTTAAACGCTGGTCTGTAACATTAAAAAAGCTCATTTGAACCCTGATGAAGCAACTGCAACTGTTTTCTCTGCAGAATTCACAGGTTCATCGGTGAAGTTAATGAACTACACTGCAGACTGGAGGCTCTCAAATTGTTTTTAAGTGCTGTTAATCACAATTTTGATTGCATAAATGATCCTGAGCATTCAAATAAACGCAAACTGAATATTTCACAGCATTTTATGTGACATTGAGTTTCTCTCAGAACTGCAAACTGACTGACTTCCTAATCTCTGCAAAAGAGACGTACTGTGTTTATTAGTAACTTAATTTAGAGTTTCAGGTTTGCAGATTTTGTTATTTTTACAGACTTGCTGTTTTTTTGCAGTCTTTACGTAAAGCTAAACAAGTGCTGCTGATTTGTGGCTTCATACTTACAATATAGGCATTAAAAGTGGCATCGATCTTTTCATTTAACTCTTTTAAAAGGAAGCAGTACACGTATTTCCCAAACTGTAGCACAAATTCTTTAATAACAGCTTTTTTAAACATGGAAATCTTTTACTTCATAACTAAAATTACACTCATCATTAATTCAACCTTTCAACTATCTTGTTAACATTTTTTTCTTTGATTCATGACGAATACAAACCCAACTGTACTGCCACATATGTTTAAACTTATGTTTAAATTGCCTTTAATTCAACTGATTTTTGAGACGTTTCTCATCTTCAAAGCTCTTCAAGGTTCCAGTAGCCTCAGTTTTCTGCCTTAACATCTCTGGAAGTCATAAGCAACCTGAAATGTAGTTTATCCAAATGTCATCGAGTTTTCAAAACAAACTGTAATTCTAGATAGCAAAGGTAGAAAGTCTTGCTCGGTGTGTCGGGCCGCTCTCACAGGAACAGGAAGCTTCGAGGGGCCTTGTTTGGAGTTAGTGTTTTTTTTGTTTTTTTTTTCTGCAGAGCTGATGTTTTGAGCTGTGAACACACTTCAGTCCAGGTCACTTCTGCAACGGCGTTTGATTCTCAGCCTTTGTTCTCCAATCAGAAACGTGTTTCAGTTTGAGTTTCATTAAAAGCATGTCCTGAAATTGGATCCATCTCTTTGTGCACCCGTCAAACAGGAACAGTGTGCAACCTAACTGGAAGCAGATCATCCTGCCCTTCATCAATGGCCTGAGCTACACGTGTTTGTGTGTCTGAGTGTGTGTGTGTGACGTGCGTGTGCGTCCGTGTTGTTGTGCGTGTAGTGTATATTACAGCATGTAACATATCTGTGTTGGGAAACATTATAGCCTGAAGTGTCACTCTCTCTATAAATGTCTCATGTGGCCTGACAGCGACGTTTATTCACTGTGCATGACATCATTCACCCTTCAGACATGTTAATTATTTCATTCTCTCGTTCTGCCGGAGAAACACCTTCGCCTGCAACTCCAACACACTTAGCATTGACTTTCCACAGGAAACAGTGGCTGAAAAGTGCCTCTGTTTGTGCCAACGAGTCTCAAGTGTCCATCTCTGAGAGTTCATGCTTTGTGCACGGATGCTAGCATGCTAATGCTAACAGCATGCCACCTTTGCTGAAATAAAATAGGCTTCACTTTTCCGAGTCCAACACAAAGAGCTCGTCAGAAACAAATAAGGCGTTGAAGACTCAAATTGCTGCCATTTTGATCTCCCTTTTATTCTCCACCTTGTCGAGGAAACTGATCCCGTAACATCGGAGAGGAACCGTGTCCGGAGTGCATTCATTAGCCCGGAGCTGCTGCGGAAGAAGATTCTCAGTCTCCTTTTTCACATCATTACAGGAGCTTCACGATCAGGCCTCCTGGGAAAAGGGAAAGTGAGCAGAGAAATGTCTATGCAGCACATGCAGGCAAGAGCTTCCAGATGTGACATGTCAGCATCAACGACACTCAGTGACGAGGTGGGGATGTTTTGAAGTGTGTGTGTACTTGTGTGTGTGTGTGTGTGTGTGTGACTGACTGACAGGCTCTCACCGTGAATGAGAATCTCACTGGAGGAGAGAAAGAGAAAAATAATCATCTCTTCAATGGAAACCTGTGTTTGTGTCTCCAGATGTTGTTGGTGAAGGTTGTTTACATGTGAATAACTGCACTCAGACTCGTGTGCACGTTCGGCTGACAGCACACACCTTTTAACTACCATGAGAGTGGGCGTGTGAGGGAGAAAAAAAGGGGAAACATCCTTTTAATCAAAGAAGAGATGTGCATTTATGAGACAGTCCACTCATGGTGAGAGCCAGACAGCATGTTTTTTTATGTTCAGTCTGTATGAACATATTTAAGGTCAGAAAAAGCATATTTATTGCAAATGACATGATTCATCTCCCTTTTAGGAAACTATTCACAGTTGTCATTTTTTTAAGCAAAGGTCACTTAGTTTATTTATATTCTTTAATTTCTTCTACTTTCAGTTCAAATTGCCTTCACACACAAGCGATAGCATCACATGCATGCCATCTATTGCTGCTGTTTTTTCCTCACTTGTAACGCCTTCCTGTGGACTCTTGGATCTCTAAACCATTAAGGAGCAACATTAAGTTACTTTAAGCGCTGAACAAATATTCTTACTGCTGCCGATGGTTCACATAAACTAAACTAAAAACACAGGTTGGCTTTTACTCTGAAGTTATCACAGGAAACCAAATGTATTTGTCACTGCGGTTAGCATTGATCTCAACTGTTTGAAAAGAAAAGGTCATTCCTGCCCTTTTACACCAGCGGATCATCATTAATTTTTACAGAGGAGTAATTGAATAAGAGGGAGCAGCCACAGTGAGCTGTTAGATGAAGAGATGCAGATCAAAGGCTGCAAACCTCCAGCTCCTCATCAAGCTGAAAGACTTAACTACGCCCTGGAAAACTACGGACAGCATGCACAGCATGTTTGCCCTCACAGTCACTGCTGACAAATTTCCTCTCCTCTGTTGTATTTCTAACATTAGAGGACTGAAGTCATGAGGATTACACTCTAACCTCAGACCTGTGAGAGGAGGCCAACCACAGTCAAACACCATAAAAGCTGGACGTGCTACATGCTCGTCCACCACCTCGACCTCCACACCCTTCGTTTCCATCTCGCTGCACAAAAGGGAACAGCACTTCCTGCCGAGGCGGCGAACGCTGGCAGTGGATGTGAACTGTGAGGTGCAATCACCATAATGAATTTTTTTTTCCTCAGATTTCTGGCCTGTGAGAGCGCACGGCTGGCGAATGCGTGTATCTTCAGTATGTGTGTTTGTGCATACCATCAGCAGGTCTGCGGGCCATCTGGAATGTACAGTGCAACCAGAAAGGGGAAGCCCAGCTGGGGAAGCCAAGGCTGCAGAATTCCTGAAGAGTAAAAACGTTTTCCCGTCGATCCTGGCGATGACAACACCTTCAGTGGTGTTCAAACACATGTGGAGGAAGGCCGGGCGCTCGGGCTCGTCGTCCAGAGTTTGGAGTCACCGGGTCGGCTTCATCACCTCAGAAAGCACGGCTTGGATTCAGGCTCGTTCACGCTAAACGGACGATAGCGAGGCGATCGAGCCCACGGTTTCCTGCTGGGCACAAAGTCGCTCTCTCAAGCAACCGAGCCATATGTCAGCCAGATGCTGCCGGCCTCGGTCCCCTTCAAAGAAACAATTAGGCACAATTATCGCAACATATAAATGAATTTCATCCATGATTAAAATGTTTGGGGTGGGGGTGGTAGGGGAGGGGGAGGGGGGGGCGGCAAGCAGGACGCACAGCCAGGTGGTTGTAATCTCGATGGCGGTCGCAGTGGGGCTTCGCTCAAAGAGGGCGAAGGAAAGAAAAACCTGCCGAGCTGTTTATTTAGGCACTTGTGCGTCTGGTCAAGTGCTCCCACCCCCCCCACTCTACCCCCCCAACTCCACTCCACCCCCCCCACTCCTTCCCTTCATGCTGCATGTTCACCCCAACAGCAAAGGCATCTGTCCCTTAATACCACTTTAATGAAGGTCATTCATTTTAATGGAGCCTCATTTCAACCTCCAGTAATTAAAGCTTGCGGTGCACTTGACTGGGAGGCTGTTGAGACAGTGTGAGTGCCAGTTCTCCAAATAAACAACTCCCCCCTGCCCCCCCCCCCCCAACTCCTGCAAGCCAGTGGGCATCCGAAACACCGCAATCCAGTTCACAGAGGGCTGGACCGCAGACGTGGAAAGAGGAGCTTTCGGAAACGCGGCTCGGCTCGGAGGAGAAATCTAAACCATGTTGCAGAGAGATGAAAACCACATTTGGTTAAGTGGCAAGACAGATGACAGGTGGTCGGAGCATGTGCAGAGGATAACAGAACAATCACCTATAATCGGTTCTGAGAGGTCGAGAACACAAAGAGGAACCGAGGGGTGATACGGCAAGACACTGATGTCAAGAGTTTCTCAGATCGCAACTGGAAACCGCTGTGTTCGTGATGAATCGAGCTGCATCGCTCTCGATGTCTGTGAGCTATCGTGGAGAGAAAGAAACATGAATAGAAAGACGCAGAATTTATCGGGGAAAAAAGAAAAATGGTGTGCTAAGCCTAAGTGAAAGATGAAGACCTTTTTCCTCCGTGCACCATTAAGGACTCTTGAAAAATCACCATACGGTCGATTTTTCAGAGTCCTTGATGCTCCTGCAGCGGCGTGCAGAACTCAGGAGCGACAGGAGGATGATGTGTTTTAATCCCCGGAGGACGAGTCAGTCTGACGAGGTAAGCTGCTATAGATGGCACTTGTCAGGCTCTTCGGTCCCAGCAGGACGGCGAGGCAGTCACATGTCGCTGTCACACACTGCGATGAATCTCAACAAGGTTATATTGTTTAGAGTCGGATCTGCACGCTGGTGTCAAGTGAAATAAATTCATGCACGTGAGATAAAAATCACCCAGGTTGTATATCTCAGCTAAATTGAAAAAAATGTCCCCCTCCACATACTTTAAATACATCCCTGGATAATTTATGTGTTTACTCCTGAGATTAGAGAAATCCATCTTTCTGCATGTGTCATCTACCCAGCATGCTTTGCTGCTTCCTGGCGTCAGATGGTATAATGTTGATGTATGATCTGTGAAGAGGAGCCTTGTTTTATCTCCTGCGTGGTGACATGGGACGGTTGTTTTATCTCCCCGAGTGGAGGCACGGGATGCTCGTCCCACTCCCTCGGCCCCGTCCGCCTGCCTGCTGAGGGCCTGATGAAAGCGCAGGGACACCTTGTCCAGATGGCGAACATCCATCAGAGGAGCAACATGTCAAACGCCGAGGGCAGAGCGGAGTCATCCGCGGGGCGAAGGAAGGGTATCGGCTCGGTCAGACGGAGGTTTTTAAACCTGACAAACACCTCAGCGACGGTCCTGCTGGTGGAGATGTTCGTTCGGCAGCAGCAGCATCTGATGTTTTTAGCAGGCAGATGTTTAATGCTGCAAATACAACAATTAGAGTTCACAGTTCAGCACTGAGATGATGATCTTTAAAAAAATGAAATGTCCTGTCATAAGAACCTTTTAAAGCCAGAAGGTCTGCGAAAGAATCATGTGCAGGAACGATTCTATTAGCAGGCTTCTTATATAAACACAGGAATCAACCGTCAGTATTAAAGATCGCAGGCATGAAACTGAAAGTATTAGTAATTAAAACGTTACCTCTACTACCATTAAGCTAGTAGCCTATTTTACAGTGTCCTCGTGACCCTCTGGGGCCTCTGCTAACGTTCTCTGCCGCATCATCATTAGCTTTAACACAAAGTTGAGCTCCAGGAAACCAGCTGGAAATCCCCTCCATATGATTTGACATATAAAAGAGTTTACGTGAAGTAATGCCACTCTCCAACTCTGAACACTGTAGCTGAACTGCAGTCAAATACTGGTTAACTGATGTAAACTGATAGCAAAAAATCGTCAGAATCCCTTTATTACACTTCATTTTTACAGGATCACATTAACATTAACAATAAACTCCTCCACAGAGACATTCAGGATGATATTATTATCAATCCCACTGCTTTTCTTGCAAGATTTGCCTCACTCTGCCTCCAATTGGTTGACTCCATCCTTTGTACTGGTTAACTTTAAGATAAAAGTCGAAGTGTTTGAGTCATAGATGCTGTGTCGTGTGTAACTTTGGTTGTGTCTGTGTTTTTTTTCCCCTCCAGTTAGTTTGTAAAAGAAACAGCCGACGTTGGCAGATCATAAAGCTGCAGTTTTCAAGGTAAACACAACAAC
>JAPZDZ010000021.1:23060819-23076855 GCA_029783805.1 Acanthurus tennentii
TGGAATGAGCAATCAGCCATCGACTTGCAGGGAAGGAAAAGTGTTGATAAAATGAAAAGAAATAAAAATGTCAGTGCCGCAGTTTTAAAATACAATGCTTATTTAATCTTTAGCGTCTTGGTATCAGGTATTTGAAAGTCAAACGGCCTCGGTCTGAGTGAAGTCACGAGTCATTTGTGTTGAAGTCCATGTTGTGTTGCAGGTGTTTTTTGATTTTTTCAAGACTGAAGTCATTAACTTGTGACTAGAATCTGACTTAAGTGCAAATCATGTGACTCCACACGTCTTGCAAACTCACCTGTTCAACAAACAAAATTTTACATTTTTTTTTTAATGTATCAAAACTCTCTCCTCTTTATAAGCTAATGAGTAACATGTCAAAATCCCTTCACATCTGTTTTCGTGTCTGTATCTTGAGACGCTTGTTTACCATTTTAATGAATGCAATCAAGATCACATTAATTATGTCTTCTCTCAGGTGAGCCTGTGCAGCATGTGTTCTGCATGGAAAAAATGTGAGAAAAGAAGATGAAATGAAGACTCACTCTGGGGAGAAGAAGACCTGAAGCAGGAGGATTCAGGCAGTGTAACGACACGAGATGGATCATCACGAAAACCTGCATCTGATCAGCCATCCATCAGTTCTTTAAATCACACTGATCAGTTAATCTCAGATATGGCAGCACATGTTGTGCTCCTTTTTCTTTTATTCTGCAAAGGGGAACGAAATGGCATTTCAGCGTCTCTTGGCCTTTTGGAGGAAGAAGAGCGGAATTTGCATGTAATATCGAGCAAAAGACAACAAGTTTTACCTCATCCAGAGTCTGCGGACGACTTTTCTGTGAGTTCAGAAGAGTCAGAAAGTGAACTTGAGAATACGAAGGATGATGCAAGAACTCTAAATGACAGAAAACCTCATGATTTTGACTTTAGGGACAATAAAACGAAGGAAACAGACATTTTTAAACAACCTCAATCTGCTGCCAAATCCTTAATACCTAAACATAGCCCTGAACTCGCTCTGAGCCATGAGAAAAGAAGGAATTTGACTAATGGAGGGACTGAAGGTGTAATTAATGCTCGCAGTCCTGCGCCGGGTTCAGAAGAGGAATTTGCTCTCCGGCCTGAACTCCGTTTGGAGACAGGTGTCGGTGACGATTCGCATGAGAGGACGCCGGGCTCTAAATGGGTCACAGGGTCTGAAGACGGTCGGTCTTGGCCGTACCTGACGCCTCGCTCTCGCCGCCGGAGGAGTTGGCTCTGGAACCAGTTCTTTGTGATCGAGGAGTACAGAGGACCAGAGCCGGTGCTCATTGGACGGGTAAGCTGCAGCCACAACCCTCAGGCATGTGAATAACCTGCTAAAACCTGCACAAAGATACATGCAGGCTTCATTTCTGAGATCACAGTGGAACATTTTGCACACAGGATAAGATATTTTGTGTTGCAGCTCGTGCAACTTCTGCTCAATACATTCATTGGTATGTTTGCTAAATACACCGGTGAGCCATTATGCACATGAATGCACGCTCACAACCTCTCTCCCTCGTTTCCCCCCCCTCTTCATTTTCTGCTCTGAGCTCACAAACCCTTTGACATTTCTTCACAGTGTCTGTCTCGCTCTCGACATCTTGCCTGCACACTCGATGGATGTATTATAAGGACCAGATAGCAGACTCAATGACACAACCCACTCACTTGAATTGAAATTGCTTGTCGAGCACAGAGGAAGCTAAAAAAAAAAAAGTTTTCTGGATTCCTGTGCTGGTTTCCGCGTTGGGCGGTCCACTTCTCATACACATTTAGTGATTCTCAGGCTCTTCAGGCTCTTAGAAGGTTTCTTTTTTAAATAGAAAGCTGCCTCAGATTAAACATTCATTATGCAGAGAGTTATTATCAACCTGTAAACAGTTTTACAGATGTCTCTTTTATCGTGGTGGTAAAAGTGTCATAGCCAATCTGGATTATTGTAGGTGTTTTTTTCTCCTATCGGATTTCTCGCTGTAGCATAACTGGAAGTAAGGAAGCACTGGAACAACAGTTAGCAGATCTGCTGGACCACATAAGGATTTTATATAAATCAGTGTTGTTTGCAGGTATAGTTTTATAAACCTGTAAGAAATAGCATTTTTCTATCCGTCTGTGGCTTAGCTAACCAAGCTAGCTGTCTACCTCTGTAATTGCCAAAGGTCATTAAAACATAACTTCATCAGTGGCAAAGGAATTGACCTGAGAGAAGTGCAGAGCCCTGAACTGATTTTCATATTAAAATAGCTTGCTGACTAATTAATTACTACAAATCATATTATGCAGTAACTTCTTATCAAACTGGGATACAACACATTCAGTTTTGGATTTAATGAAAAGTTGCAGGCACAGTTTAAGCAAATGGTAGATTAATGATTCCAGTGTATTGTAATATAACGACAGAAAGTTTTTTGCTACAATTTTAAAATCTTGGTTGTTTTATCCAGAAGAACGTAATTAGCTTCCCATTAGCATTGCTAAGCTTGAGGCAAACAAACTAAAACTATCATGCAGTGCTTCCCTATTAGTAATAATAATAATAATAATAATAATAATATTGGAAACAAGATTGCATTTAGAAATCACCTACTTTAATTTTATAATAGGTAATTGTGGCTCATTGAAAAGATGCATTGAGAAAGAAACATTAAATATTTATCTATTCTCACATTCTTGACCATTTAACCTTTTGTGTTAATTTCCAAACAGGCAGTGAACCAACTTTATTGATATTAGCTTTAGTCTATCTAATATGTGGGAGAATTTGCGTCAGAAGTTCTGAATAATTCTCTCTGGAAAGTTGAGATGTTCAAGGAGTACAAATACTGTGAATTAAACATCCGAAGGTCAGGGACATGCATAGAGGGCAATGAACAAATTTTGCACTTGTTCAGATATCATTAAAAAACAGGCAAATACATTGATCGAGGGCCAAACACATTTATTATAAAACTCTACAAAATGTCCTTTTGCTCGCTCAAGAGTAAGGCACAAATACAACCCGGCATGACTGCAGTGTTTGTGCAGCCGTCCTCCCACTTGTCGTGTCACTTGAGGTTTTTTTTTTTCCCCTTTTTGCAGTCTCCACACCAGCAACCTTCAACTGCTGTGGGTGTCGCAACAGGAAAAGTGTCTGAGATGATTTAATCCACTGCACACCTGAACCGTTCGCATCCCTGGGGTTTACTTGTAGCATTTCACAGTCAGGCGCTCTACGCTAATGCAGCTGCTGGCAGCTACAGTATTCTCAGAGTGGGATTATATCAGCTGTAACGCTAACAGGGAATGCTGCCAGCCACTTTGTAGCTAGCAGTATACTTTATAGTGACAGTCTTGATTGGATTCTTACCAGTGCAGTATACACCTCATAAATGTTTAATCTTCTTCTCTGGTTGTTATTGATACAGTCGGGGAGGAGTGTTAAAGCAATCAGTGGATGCACACGGCTGCTCATTCCTCTGCAAGCAAAGTCTGGATGCTGATATTCTTTGTAATAAAGAATTCCTGCATTGCGATTGAGGGGGGGGGTTGGATGCATGTTCTTTTTTTCTCTCGGAGGCAGCTCACTTTTCTTGGCCTGAAATAGAGAGAGATTATCTTTGCCACGCAAGGTTTGAACTAAGTTATCAACAGTTCACATCGCAGGTGCCTCAACGGGTGAGAAAGAGTCCGCCAAGGAGAAGCAGTGTGAAGCAGATATGAAACCCAGAGGTGGATGTACTGCACGAGTGAGAGGAGGGGAAAATTTGGGATTACAGAGTAGGAGAGAAAGCGACAAAGCAATTGGAAGAGACAATTTCCTCCTTTCTCCAGCTTTGTTTGTACGGGGCGGATAAATTTCCTCCCCACCGTGAGATATTTTTCCATGCTGACTGAAGCACAGCAGGACTGAGCCAGCAATTAGACAGTGAGGAGAGGAGGGCTGGAAGGGTAGAAAAAAGGAGAGGATGAAGGGGGTGGTGGCAAAGAGCAGGGGAGGAGTGAGATAGGCACAGACTCTGACAAAGATGTCTCTCGTGGTGAAGTGTGGGATCAAAATCGAAGCTGGCTTTAAGGAAGAAAAGAAGGGAGAGGGATGTGGGTGTAGGGATGGATAAAAAAAATCCTGAGTCCCTTATCTAGCAATTTGTAGGGTATGCTATCATGAGCTCCTATAATCCTTAACTTTATCCTCCAAGACAGACACACACCACACAGAACGTACACTATTCATATATTTCCTCCTGGTCTCTGCCTGCATGCTGTTCAATGTGTGTGTGTGTGTTTGAGTGAGTGAGTGTGTGTGAAATTCACTTGCATTAGCATTTGCTGTCGACATGCATTTATGCCGAAATATGTAGCCACTTCAGCTGAGCGTCTGTCTTAAGCGCACAAATGAGTATTTCTACACTTTACATAATGTAGGCAATTAAATTCCCCTTTTTTTTTTTTTTTTCCACGCTGCACAAACAGTTTGCGTGTCACTGAATGAATGTGTCTCAGAAAATTGGTCTCTTTGAGCTTGTAAAACAGCCATTGTAGCAGCTGAAATTAAAACTGAGGCTTTAGTTCTCATGAGTATCTGAGGTCCACGGCAGAGGTTGTGAGTAAGCCTTGTGGATTATGAGCATGTGCAGATGCGCCTTAAGGGTAGAGGGATGTGAAGGTTCCTGGTCAGAAGCTCACTGCGATGAAGGCTGAGTAATCTCCAGCTTTCTATTTCTGAGTGTTTGGCCTTTTTACCTATCTGGCTCATACTAATATCCTCTCTGCCATTAAATACTAAACGAGTATTCTGCACCAGAGAGCAAAACAGTCAGAGGGAGGGAGGGAGGGATGGATGGAGGGAGGGAGGGCGGCGGGGTTGAGAAATGTGAGCAGATGGGCATTTTGTGTAACCGAGGTAACTTGATGAAAAGAGAGAGACACGAGGAAGGGATAAAGAGGTGGTTTAAAAGGTACAGGAGAGTCAGGCAGATGGATTTACAAGAAAAGGGGAAGGAAGGGACAGATGGATAGAAGAGATGGGAAGATTTGCAGATGGGTGCTGCCTGTGCGAGCAGAATGCATCTGCGAAACATACATGTAGGACACGTGCAGGACCACCGTCCACCGCTGATGTGGTTTTGCCCTCAACAAAACCCCCAGTGGCATGTCTGGTCCAGTGAGTTAATTAGCTGTATGCATCAGTACTCATCCTGGTCCCAGATGTATCTTCCACACCTGGTGCCATTCATTTAGAATTCACTGAGCACACGCAGTCTTAACATAAATCACCCACTTCTCATTGTCGTGTTTTCAGTACTCGCCGGACAAATAAATGAGTGTTAATGAGCGTTACCTGCATCAGCTTCGCCGTGTGTGAGAAGCGATGTTTTCCTGGAAGTTTTTTTTATTTTTTACAGATGTTTTTTTTGTTACAGCTGCACACAGATATGGACAGAGGAGACGGACGCACCAAGTATATGTTGGAAGGGGAAGGAGTTGGTTCTGTGTTCGTTATCGACAGCAACACGGGCAACATACATGTCACCAAGTCTCTGGATCGTGAGGAGAAGGACCAGTACCGACTCATCGCCACCGCCACAGACCGTCAGACGGGCCGAGCCCTGGAGCCGTCCTCCGAGTTCATCATCAGAGTGCAGGACATCAACGACAACCCGCCCGTCTTCCCTGATGAGCCCTATGTTGCCATGGTGCCGGAGATGGCCAACATAGGTACGACTCGACAACAACATTAAAGCGATACTTTCGCCTAAGAAGTCTTGAAATGTGGCTGCAGGATACCTGTTGGGTTGTTAATTGGAAGCAGCAGCTCTGGTCAGCATGAATTTATTGAGCAAACGGTGGATTCTAATGAGGATGAGTTTTCACAGCAAAACAAGACTGAGACTGTGCAAACTTTTCACTCACTTACTGCCTCCTGTGCACTTATTAGTTTTCTGTGTACAGAAAAGTAAATAAAGATCTCAAACACATGATTTTGCATTTTAACAGACAGATAAAGTTGGTAATTCTTGCTTCTAAAGAAAGTGAAGCTTTGCATTCTGGTATCATGGCAGAAAAATGTCATAATTGGAATAAAATAGAATAAATTTTGAACACCACAGCAAAATCTGCAGCCATGCCAGAGGCCTCATGAGGCCGCACTTAGCTATTGCATGCTAATGTAGCATGCTAACTTGCAAAAAACAATCCTTAAACCAATTATCTATCATTTTGTAGTGATTTAGTCTCTTTTGGGCATTGCCTAAGTGTTTCGAGGCTGTCAGTGCAGGAAGAGTAAATAACAGATAACTAGAATTTCTCTTCTGTGTGTCATCTTTTACAGCACGATTAGCAACTGGAGCTTTCTAATAACTGCATATAAGTGCAGAAAAAGATAAAGAAAAGCATCACATCTTTGCTTGAAAAGTGAAAAGAGTAATTGAGTATCAAAACAGATGCAGATTTATATTCTACATCCATCAATAATGCATTATAATAACGCATTATAATGATTCTGCTCTGTTTTAAGCCTTCTTCTGCAGCGTAGTGGACGTTCCCACTGGTCGAACATAATCTCAGTATCCTGCAAACAGTCATGTTTCCGCTAGAATGGGACTAAATACGCTGCTTCTGGCAAAGCACCAGAGCTTCAAGGGCAATTGCTCAACATGAAAGCAGGGTATTTAGTCATATTTTGTCAAAAAGATGAATGCTTTGAAGACACAGCTTCTTTGGATAGACAGCAGGGAAGTGCGTTACCCTTTTAGTCCTGCAGATGTAAGTACTTGGTATTCAATAGGCAGATCTTGGGTGGAGTATCGCGTTAAGCTCATGAACCAGCAGCCACCAAGCTTTAACCGCTGTATAACTGTGAAAAGGCCATTTGACTTATCGCCTCCGTCCTGTCACATGTCACAGGCACGTCCATAATCCAAGTCACAGCCAGAGATGCAGATGATCCGACATATGGAAACAGCGCCCGGCTGGTGTACGCCATCACTCAGGGCCAGGACTATTTCTCCGTGGATCCCCAGACAGGTTTGCTCGTGGCCTCCCAATGCACCACACGTCCACCACGTCAAAGCTGTTTACCGTAAGATGCCTCTCCAGCTGATGATTGCACTTCACACTTAATACCCCGGCGTTAGAAATCACATGGCGTATCTCTGCTGCCATATGTCAGACGCGGATAAGAACATTTTAACTCACATTTCACATGATCCCTTTCAGAGACGGGAGACGCCCGCAGTCATATGTTTTTTCAATGTCCTACTTCCTCTAAAATATATGCGTCTGGCTCACTTTGATGGTGATTTCCGGAGACGTCGTGTCACTGTGAAATCTGTTGCCGTTTGTGATTTTTTTCCCCCTCTCTTTCCTGTCCACCAGGCGTCCTGCGCACAGCGGTACCTGACATGGACCGAGAGACCCGGGATGAATATCTGGTGGTCCTCCAGGCCAAAGACATGGGAGGGCATCTGGGCGGATTATCGGGGACCACAACCGTCACCGTGAAGCTGACTGATGTCAACGACAACCCCCCTCACTTCAGAAGGAGTAAGCGCCGCCGTTATCAGATCACCACTTTACTGTCGGCTGCCTTCAATCTCCACAGCTGTAGGAAGTGTGTGTGCGAGTGTGTGAGTAAAGATTAAAGTGATTAAACATCTTGTAATGGCATTTATGACAGCAGGCGGATATGTTTTTCGCCTCCTTTGGGTCCTGGTTGTCTTGACAGTCGGATGATAAGATATAAGCTTTAAAAGTAGCTGAGCGGCTTGTCAGACTGGTATTGCACTTTTTATTTGATGCACTCGTCCTAATCATTGTTTTCAACATTAGACGGAACAACATAACCTTTTTTTTTTTTTTTTCCTGCCCAGACGTGGGGCATTAACATTGATATAAACTCCCATTTGGTCTTCTGAGATTCAAATGGACTGTGTCTTGATGTAGAAGAGTGAAAGATCATGTCGGCTTTTTTTATTTTTTATCTTATCCAAGCTTTTCCCCGTTCCATGCTATTAATATTTCATCCTAAAGTTCAGTGCTTTCTGCTTCAATAGACAGTAAAATCACTGCAGAATGTGTCTAACACTTTGAGACATACACTGCATTTCTCCATACACTACCTCCCCTCTGTTCGCTCTTTTTTTCCTCCTCTTCCCCACTTCTTCTTCTTCCTGACAGTCTCTGCTTACTGCCATTCATCTTAATGTTTAAAGCCCCCCTTCCTCTTGTTGATATATTGTGCTGCAATACAGTCTTTTATAGAAGCAATTTAATATTTCCAAATGCCAGCAGTATGTTATTTATTTACTGAAATCTGACTAACTCCCCCCCACCTCCTCCTCCACCTCCTCCTCCTCCACCACCAGCAGCAGCACCACCTCCGCTGTAGGTCATTATTTTCTGTTTGACAATAATGCCACGATTTAAGCAAACGGCTCATTTGGGATGCTCTTTGAATGCAAGGGGTGTGTTTATTTTTTTTTAAATGATCTTCATAATGTGGAGGATTTGAATGATTAACAATCGTCTCTGATTAAAAATGGAAGCTTTCCTTTCGACTTCGCGGCTCGTCGTCATTGTGCAGCATCACAAATGATGCAGAGGTCCTCATGTGGGTAAATGACAAGACCTGGCACAGATCACCGGCTGGGAAACAATAACACAGGACCAGATTCATTAAGCAAAGTTCTCAGATTAATGAATGCAGCTCTTGATTCATTAATAACAGAATGAGGCAGATGATTATCAGTCAATCTGGAGCTTTGTAGTCCTCCGTTCTGTATGTTTGTAACATCAGCGGTGGGATTTACAGAGCTGACACGTATTTTTTGTCTAGAGATTTAACAAAGAAACTGGGGCAACAGCTAACAAGTGCTTTCATTATCAGCTGTTAACTCTTTAAAAATGTCCGTCACAAGTTTCCAGGATTAATGTGCTCAGTTGCCTAATTTACCAATGGCTAAAAAATTAAAAATATTCCATTTGGTAATTGAAAATGAAGAAAGAACAAGCTCTACAATCACATTTGAGTTGCAAATGTTTCCCATTTTTTGCTTGACAAATGACGATTAAGTCATTATGAAATAGATATTGACTGTTATTCTTTTGGTCGTCTCTGATTTGGTACAAATTTGCAGAACAAAGGCACCAAAACATTGAAATAAATGACGTTAATAAATGTAATAAGTATATTTTCCACTCCTTAAATCACAAATTTGATAACTCTAAGCTCAGCTTGATAAAATCAAGAAAGTATGCGGTTTGATGATTGTGAACTGCTTTTATAAAGGATTTCCCAAAGCTCAAGTTTCAGAAAAAAGATGTAATTTTAAGTTTGCTATGACTCAGTTTGTCTCTCTTCATTGCCCGAATAAAGTAACATTAACGATGTTCAATCTCAGTAAAATCGACACATTTTTCCCCAGATTCACTTTGTCTGAACTAAATCAACAGCATCCAATCAGGAACCCTGAAGAGCTGCAGCTCCATTACTGAGCTCCAGATGGAGAAAACACACACTTAAGATAATATCATTTGCATACAGAAACAACACCGTGTTCAAACAGAAATAAAACTGCAGTATTTAAAACACGCCTTTTTTTTTTTTGAAAATTGCAGATGTAGAAGCAACAACTTCCAACTTGGTTTTGATGAAGCCTCCTGGGAAGTCCTGTCTCGCTCTAAGCTGCTCATTTCCTGTTTAAAAAAAACCTTCACAAGCATTCAATCACAGGTGTTAAACTGAGGTTTGAAGTCGCAAAAAAAAACAAAAGTGGAGGCTCTTTTGTTTAAAATTACTTCTCATTATGACTCGTTGACTAGAAACTCGAGGCTCAGAACTTGGTACTTGAGTGTAAAGACTCAAGACTTTGTTGTAACTTCCAACGCAATTCTTCAGTCCGAACTCTGGAACAAACATGCACATATGGTTGTGAATAATAATTTAAAATCCAGCTGAAAACCTGTGACCAAATCCGTTACACCTGATGAAGAAAACATGTGAATAAACTCCATGATGTCCACATTCGTCTTGATAATAACAACTGTGTTCTGGCGCAAAGTGGAGAACGTCATCCTGTAATTACAGTATTCAGTGTGTTTTCTCCTCTGCAGGTGCGTGGTCATTCTCTGTATCCGAGCTGGCAGCTCCAGGTGTGGAGGTGGGCCGCCTCACCGCCACCGATCCTGATGTGGGAGAAAATGCACAGCTGGAATTCACCATCCTGGATGCAGAGGAGGCTGAAATATTCAATCTAACCGGGAGAGACCAAGAAGCTGTCATCGTGCTGAACAAGGTGAGCGATTAATACAGAAACACTCGGAGTGTGAGGCCGCTTTATAAATAATTACAAATTTTAAGTTTCTAAACAGCCAATTATCTAAAGCTACATGTGGGTGTTTTGTTCAAATAGTCACACAGTGAGAAAAAAAATCCATATTGTTCGACATTTCAGTAGATTAAGCCAAATTACTTTGGTTTGGTTTCGCAAATTAATTTTATTTGCTCCTTTAACATTTTCATTACTGCACTCCAACACATTCTGCAGTTGACAGGTTAAGACCGCAAACGTTCTGCACGAGCAATTAAAGACCGGCGCCGAACAAATGAGCAGCTGGTGAAAAAACTGTAGCTCATTTGAAGTGAGCAGGTCATGTTAAAGGCAGTCAGTGTGAATCCGTCTCTCTAATTTAAAAGCTTTAAAAGCTTCAGTCATTCAGGGACAATTATTGCTCAGTGAAAGCTTAAACAAAGAGGTTGCAGGAGGGAAGAAAAGAGACTGATGATTCATTACTAATCATTATTTAATTTATGGAAAGGAATAACTCCAAAAATAAAATATTGTACTGGAGTTATGTGTGGAGAGAGGTGAAACAAGCGAGAGAAAAGTAACTAAAATATCTATGATGAAGTTTTATATGTGGGTTTAAAAATACGACATGAATACAGGCCATTGAAATTATAAATGTGACTTGAATAAAGCGTAGCCTGAAGCAGTTTGCCACCCTGCAGGTGTTGAAATTTTATTATCGCTGTTTTTTTTCCCAATTATTTCACTTTGACTTTTGAATTTAATATCAGATTAGTTTCAGTTGGTTTCCTGTGTTTTCAGATTTTAGTTTAGTTTTACCAGAAGCGCGTATTTTTATAAATTTACGTTTAGTTTGTTCTTGTCAGCCAGTTTATATATATACAAATGTTTGTGTACATATGTATCATTTGCATTAGTTGGCTACATCTTTACGTTCATTGTGCAGCCTTTTGTTGAAGCTAATTTGTTTATTTTATTATTATTATTATTATTATTATTAGTTATTTTATTATCTTTTTTAGTTCATTTTGTTATCTGGCAAGAGTTTTTTGTTTTTTCGAAAGAGTGTTATTTCACTAAGTTTCGATTTAAAGTAATTTTTTCACACCTTTTTTTGTCGCAGTTTTAGTTTATTGTTATGGTCAGGGCCTCCACCAGGGGGCACAAAAGCTCCAAAAGAGGATAGGGAAGGGTATTTCTATTTTAAAAAGTAAAATAAAGACAGCTATTATTATTTTTTAAATGCAGTCAGCCTATGTCTTTGCATCTGAATAACGCCTGTTAATTTACATTAAAATAATAATAAGTGTAACAGGATGAGGCCACAGTGAAGATCTGAGCACAAACTTTATTCACAAAGACTTCACTCTTGGGGTTTTATTTCAAAAAGAAACCCATTGAGCTTGTGTGATTGCTTTAAAAAACTGCACATTACTGGAAGATAATAGTACAAGAAGTTTCTAAAGATCTCAGAAAACTCATTTCTTTTGTAATAAAAAGAGAGAACAGAATCTGCTTAAGAATTTATTTTAATAGCTTATTTTATTCACATAAATGTCCTGCAGTTTTTATGCTCACTTTGTAAAAAACTGTACAGTTTATCAGGTGTACTTTCATACTTTTATTTCTATGCATTGAATAGTAGCTACGATAATAACAAAAAGTTCCCTGAAGGAATAAGTTTCGTGACCGCTGATCTGCAGACTGAAGCTGTTTTATGTTTCACCCAACAGCTGCTGGATTATGAGGCCTGCAATTCCTACACTTTCTCCGTGGAAGTCGCCAACCCGATGGTGGACGCTCGCTACCTCAGGAGAGGTCCCTTCAAGGACCAGGCAACAGTCCGGGTCATGGTCCTCAATGCTGATGAGCCGCCGCGATTCTCCGAGGCTCGGTACCATCTGGACGTGTCTGAAAACTGCCCCCCCGTCTGCTCCGTGGGCCGGGTCTACGCCGTGGATCCGGACACAGGGCAAAGCAGCAACATCAGGTGGTTATTACACCATCATTACACCAGGAACTCTCTCATTTTCTCTTTTCAGCTTCCATATTCTCACCGGCGTCTCCCCTCCTGGTTTTCAGGTACTCCATCGATCCCCAGTCGGACCCCGAGGCTCTGTTCCGCATCGCCTCTGACACGGGCTTCATCAGCACCGTGATGGAGCTGGACCGGGAGGAGGAGCAGTGGCATAATATCACGGTCATCGCCACACAGAGGGGTATGTATGTGAGCCCTTTCTGCCCTCAGGGGGGGCAATGAGCAGCCGAGCTCACCGGCCTCATACATCACCGAGAGCACTGCCTGCAGCCGGGGAACACAAAAGTGAGGAGTTATGATAAAAACTCAGTGATAATTTTCACCGTTAGTATCCGTTTTCCTTTTATTCTTTTTCAGACAATCCGAACCTTGTGTCAAGGGTTGTTGTTGCCATAGAGACACTAGACCAGAATGACAACGCGCCGGAGTTGGACCGACAGTACGCGACGTCTATATGCGACTCCAGCGCCCCCGGTCAGGTCCGTCCCTCTTTTTGTTTTTTTGTGATATGAAAAATAAAAAGAGGATTAAACTGGATACTGGATTAAACGCAGTGTCACTAACAATGAAAGCTGCCAAACAGAGAGGTAATTATAGTATGGAAATATGCTGAAAGTGTGCAGACAATATTAATTTAAAAAAAAAAAAAAGAAAAGGGAGATGGATTTTTATTATGAGGATTAAAACTTTAAATCTGGAGAAGTTTTGCCAGTTAATGTCCAGCAGCAAACTCTGGTCATGTGTTGCATATGTTAGCATTTTTTATAATATGGTTTATTCTTTCATTGGAATATTAAACTGAAAGAAAACTCAAAAATATATGTATATAATTCCGTCTTTATCCGTGCTGTGCAGGTGGTTTTGGATCTGCAAGCCATTGATAAGGACCACGGAGGACAGGAAACCCCGGTGCACTTCAGCATCCCTCCGGAGTCCAGCTCCGCTCTCAACCTCACCATCCGGGAAAGTGGAGGTCACACCGATTAGCTCTGTTTTTTGTTTTTTTTTTGACTTTTTAATGCTCAGTCCAAAAAAACATGACACCAACCTGTTGTGCAATAACCATGACTGATGTGTTTGGTTTGTGTTTTTTATCAGGTGTGACAGCCAGCCTGGTGCTCCAGTCGGCCTTGGAGCCCCTCCCTGGCTTCTCCACATCCTTACTCACCCTCTATGTGCCGGTCGTGCTGCGTGACGGGGCCTCCGGTCTGACCAACACTGGCACGGTCACGGTGACCATTTGTCCCTGTCTGCGAGGAGGGATGCAAACAGAGGACCGAGGCAGACAAAAGGAGAGGAGGTGGGAGAGACACATGGTTTGTCTCCCCGTGCCGTCCGGATCAACGTCGCTGATCTTCAGCCTGGTCACCTTGCTGGCCATGCTGGCTTGCGTCACCACACTGCTGGGTGGGTTTCCATTCGTCTCTGATGTCTCCGTAAAAATTTCAATGTTTGTGACTTTCGTTTTTTTTTTTAAAGATGCTGAGCAGCAGTGTCAGGTTGTTTTCTCTACCATCTGAAGAGTGTGTGGTCATGTGTCTCCTCTTTGCCCTTTAGTGGTGTGTGCACTCTCGCTGTCATTGCGCCATCAGAAGCGAGACTCCCACTCGCCCTTCGAGGAGGATGATGTCAGGGAGAACATCATATCCTACGATGACGAGGGGGGAGGGGAGGCGGACACCGCAGCTTTTGACATTACAGCGCTGCAGAGCATGCACAGAATACAGCACATGCACAAGAGCAGAAACATGTGAGCTGCCCCCCCCCCAAAAAAAAATAAAAAATAAAGTTTATCCCTGCGATGGTGGCTCGTGGAAACATGTGCATGTCTGTGTTTGGCTCTGTCCTTCTCTGACATTTATCTCTTGGCACAGATGGTACACCCAGCAGACTCAGCCAAGGGCCAGGACGTACAGCTGGAGTCGCAACCCTCGCCCCGGCCTGGACCCTCAGCAGCGGCCCGGCTCGGCGCCGCTCTACGGACGCCTCTGCTACGGCATCCACACGCTGCCTGTTCTCAGAGATTACCCAGCCGGCCCTCTGGAGGCCGGCCTGCAGCTCGCGCAGCTGACCCACGGGCTCACAGGAGGTCATATCGGCAATTCCCTGGTGATCCAGAACCAGAGCACCTTTGAGCCTCTGCTGCGCTCTCCGGAGATGAGCCCCGGTTGTTACGAAACAGAACAAACGCCGGCGAAGAGCAAAATCACAGAGAGGAATGAAAACAGCGGAGAAAACACTGCTGACACAAAAGAGAATCGGGATCAGGCCAAGGTCAGATTACAAACTAACAAATGAGAATATGAAGCAAAACACAGAAGCAAAAAAAAGGCTGTGAGGATTAAATTTGCATAAGCAAGTAAATACTAGGGTTTCTTTGTAATATAGTCTCAAATATTTATGACTAAATATACAGTACAGTGTGATTTATTCATGACTCACAGGCATTTGGATTTGTTAGATTTGATCAAAGGACGCTGTGGCAACCTACCATCAATCATCAATGACTACACCTTCACCAAACAGACCGGGGCTCAGATTAAAGAGCTCAGATTAAAATCATATCTGCAAAAGTCTGACATGCTAAATGTAAAAAAAACTAGAGACGTTGAGTGATAATAAAGTTTTGATGGCTTTTATGATTAAAATCTAGCAAAAAAAAAGAAACCCTGTACACTGTAGCTCGCAATATGATTTTTTAATTTGGTTTATTTATTTCTAGCTTTACTAGAAAGTGAAGCCTGATGAAGGTCCAGCACAGAGTCACTGCAAATAAATGCAACATATATTTCAGGTTTAATTTGTTTTATATTATGTTTTGATCTACCTGTCCGTCTCCTGCACACCTGTCCTTTAAAGTTTGTGTGTTATTTTGTTCACAGCTTTAATAGTTGACATTTAAATGCTGTTTTAATTCGGTATTTCAAGTAAATACTCATTCATATTCAATATCCAAAGCAACATCTGTGATTTTTAATAGTTGATGTAATGATAATGATTTATGTGTTTTTGATAGTTTGTTCAAAAAATTCACAAAGTAAGATCAAAGTTCAATAAAAATATGATTCAAAGGAACATTAGACATCAAAATTCATACTGAAATGCTCAAACTAAAATATCAGGTCCAAAAAGCAGCTTTCAAATTTTTACATGAAGTATTCAGTGGTGATTTAATATCTCGATAAGAAATTTTCTCTTTTACAAAAGATTTAAACCCTTGTGGCCTTTTTTGACTTCCGTACAGTTGAGCCTTCATGTGTGTCTGAATCATCTAGAATCTCCCTCTTCTTCTTCTTCTTCTTCTTCTTCTTCTCTTTTTACAGTTGAACTCGACAGAAATGGAGTCGACACCAGCCAACAAGGCCGCTAATCTGATCCACTGTGACCCCAATGAGTCTTCATGCCACAGTCACACCAGCTCCTCGTCAAACCAGCACGAGGGTCGGCCGGGGTCATCGCAGACTCAGATCAGCACTGGAGCCACCAGCTGCACGTTGGATGACATTGATACTGACTCCTCCCTCCCCTCCGTTTCAGAGCAGAATTATTCAAACGGCGGTCAGATCGGCTCGGCGAACCCTCCTGTTTACCTGCCGGGAGACACGTACAGCATCGTGGGCTCGCTGAATCCCAGCAGCAGAGGGATGTGCATGAACGGGACGAGCGGCGGCGGTGGCGGCGG
>JAPZDZ010000021.1:23122595-23138307 GCA_029783805.1 Acanthurus tennentii
ACTGCTTTAGTGTGTGATCAGTATGTTCATACTCCCACAACACTGATCTTGTTGGGAGGTAGAGACTCGAAGAAAAATCATTTTGGACATATCTTGTCATATATTCGTCATCATAACCGCTGGTGGTCTTTTTGTGATGATTTGCCCAGTCTTTTCTTGGCAACAACTCTACATTTGACAGCAATCCGTCGCAGAACATCTTACTGCAAGAGTTTTTGCTTCATCTTTAGTTATGACATGTTTCATGAATCAAATTTGTTTCCCTCTCTGGCTAACAGAGCAGCAGTAATATCACAAAAAATACTGGCATGCTTTGACAAATATTGTTTGCTTTGTAAGCTGTGCAGGACAAAATGCTCATGCTTGAGGGATTGCGCTACAGAGCAGAGCGATATAAACAGGACCTTCAGTATGGGATGGGAAGAAAATTGCCTGGAAAGCTTCTTCTGCTTCCTCAGTTATTTTGGTAAAGTTATGAATGCTGTGGGCGAAAGTAAAAACCAGGGAATCAGCAGCAAATACCAAAGTGTAAACGCAGCCAAAAAGAACACCAGTGACTTCAGAAAGGGGTGATGCCACTCTGCAAGGTGTATAACAATGATACCAGAGGTCACGACAGCTGGCACAACTTCCACTTTTGTATTTATAATAAAACATGAGCTTGTGCAATAAAGTGGGGACACTCACCAGTGATTTCCTTTACATGTGAATTTAAGAGTTTCACTATTAGTGCTCACTTAATATATTGTTGAGGATTTGTCTTGAACAAGATTTACAATTTTAGCAACTACACTTGTGGGTTTGACTTGTTTTCACTGGCAGACGCAGGAGAAATACTTCCTGGAAAAAGCTTTTTATGACAAGTCATTTATGGGAAATGCGAGGGCTGCTGGCCTCTGTTGCATCACATAACTAATGAAGGGTCAGCCTGCTGTGGATTATTCACATCGGTTTATCTGAATATTCCCTCCCTCGGGCTGATCTAAAATGGTAGCTGGACATGGTGCGCTGGGAAAAGTACCTAAAGGTGCTGCGTTGTTACTAGCTGATAAGCTCCATCTGTTGGCCTTCAGTCCGGAGCCCACAGCGCTGTGGAAGGTGTCTTTCATTAGGAGCACGGACTTTCATTTATACTCTCTCATGCTGCAGGAATACTCCAGGAAAACCGCTAAACTGTAACCAGACATCAGGATTTGTGTATGTTTCAGTTTGTGTGTGTGTGTGTGTGTAACATTTTCCTCATGTGGGAAACAGATATTTCTTGAAATGTGTTTTCTTTCCGACTCCCTGACATCCCTGAATAGTTTCTTACAGTATCAGGCTTGTGTTTAACACAACCTATTTATACATCTTATAATAAAAAAATTTTGAGTGACTGTTAACCAGCAAGTTTTGCGACTTCGCAGAACATTTGGTAAAGTAATCAAATGTTCAAATAGTCAGTTGATCAGTCCATCTGCGGTTGAGATTGACTGTTGCATAATAAAAAGATGCATATTTTCTCTCAGTCTGAATACTTGAGGCCTCAGTGTTGCTGTTTGGTGTCTTGTCTCATGCACACACACTCAAAATGTTATGATCTTGTCCTCTGCTCCTGGACCTCACTGTCTGTCCAATTTGTAGATATTTTTGGCTGCTTTTTTTCTTCAGATAATCTGCTAACTGCTGCTCTCTGCCTTTTAAATCCCCTGGTGGTGGGTTGCACACATAACACATTATCAATATGCCACACCCCTGTCCTGTTACGCTCAGAAGTCAGTTCAGCTCTGTTCCAAACTTCACTGATGACTTGAAGACAGAAGATTATGATTCCCTATTGCATCTCTATATATTTTATACAGAAGAGCAGAGTTACGGCCAAGTATTCCTTCCCATAACAAGGGGATTTCAAAGCAGTCAGGAGATTTGTGCTGTCAAATTTTGCTTCGCATTTGGTTGAATGTGTTTCTGACTACTTCCATATGTGGCTCGACCAGTCGCATCCCAGTTCATCCTCGGCACAGTCCCTTGTGACTGGAGCATCCGAGCCTGATTTTCCATGTAAGCGTGGACAGGAATGCCAGCTCAAGAGCTCAACCCACTCCCCAGAGTCTCCACCAGCCAGTAATTTAGAGTAGAGATGAGTCATATGATTCTTCTAGAGAAGAGAAACACAGACACACTGCACGTCTGACTGACACTCAGACATAAAAGCACTTTTGCAAACGAAACGGAAAGCAGCGCTTGAGCGGCTGCCATGCAGAAACAGACTGGCGCTGGAGCGACGGTCTACCCTCGCAGATCTCTTTGTGCAGAAGAGCTGCATGCCAGCTGGCTGGCTGGCTGGCTGCTGGGAAGTTTTGTGTGACTCATTACGTCTCCATTGAGGAACACAAAGCCAGGCCGCGCTCACCCATCAGAGCTCAGAGTCTCCAAGCCTCCTGTTTTTCACCTTAGCTTGGGGTCAAGGTCACGGGCCCCCATGCTGGGACATGAACCCTGCAGCTTCACCGTCCAACAGCCAATCAGTGACAGTGATTTCAGCCGTGGGACCTGTTTGAAAGAGGCTGTCAGTAGGAAGTCTCTCCATTCAGTTAATGTCTGGGCAGTTACCTCGGCAGCACTTTGTCTAAAGGAAGAAATGTAGTGGTTGAACTCATTTGGCAGGAACCCATTGAGGGCCATTGATTTGAATTCTTTCACTACATGTGTCCTGAAAGTGTGCCCTCGCTGCTTTACTGCTCGTCTGTTTGTTCACAGTGGCACCGGCTTGTGACAGAAATGTCTCATTTATCACCTTGATGATGTCTAGTCACTCGTGTCATAAAAGTGTCGTTTCTCTTTCTGTTCTGTCGGTGAACCTTGTTGTTAGTTTGAACAGGGCGGGCCCTGAGCTGGGGGGAGCTGTACTGAATGGTGTTTTGTTTTAAATGTGTGTGTTTTTTCAAAGGTGCAGTGTTTTAAGGGAGTGCATAGAGGTGGATCAAAGACAACTTCGCTCTGACAGATGAGAATAACACATTGTAATCTAAAGCACATGCGTCATGTCTAAGGAGATCCAGGTTGTAGAGTGAGAGAGCAGTGATGTTGGCGTAGATATGGTGTGAAAAATAGCTGCTGTGTTATTCTGGACTTAAAAACATAATAAACTGCATACCGAGCTTATGGATTCTGATGAGTTATCAAAGGCGGTAACCGTTCCTCTGCTTTACTTTGCTCTCACTCTCTGTGAGTGTGTTTTGTTAAAGGGAATTCTTCTCTCTTTTTATAAGCCGGCTCATATCAGGTTAACCCTCTCTATAAATGTGGGAACCTGTGAGACATTGCCAGGACCATCTGTGACTCTGCAGATGGCCCTGCTTGTTAAAGTGGGCCACGGTAGGACCCTGTCGTCTAACCCAGGACGGGACAATGGAGATTACGAGTGTCTGATCTCTCGCTTTAAACACAGTCTGAGGACTGCAGGGCACGGGGAGGGGCACGCTGCCCTGATCTTTGCATTGCAACACTGATGTTTTATCCACATCAAGGAATTATGGGACGCACAGGCTTTGTCGGGCTTGAACCAAGTCATTCACCCTGCCTGAGAGTGACCGGGATCTATTTACAGAGCACAAGTTATCTCATGTTTATGAGGTCTAAAGTTAGAGAGTTGAGTCTCAGTTGAAGCTCTGTAGACTTTTCTTGTTTGCAGGCCATTTGTCCTTCCATCGCCTCTTGTTCTGCCTTTTGTTCTGTATTTTATGGTGGCTTTTTGTTGTTTTTAGGAAGAGTGTTTTCAAGAAAGTGGTAATCATTTACAGAAATCCAGAGATGTTGGTTCTTTACCCTTCCTTACCTATTGCTGCTCTAAGGAGCATTGCTCGTGTCTATATGAAGCACTCATTCCCACACACCCTGTTTGGTACTCCTTTTTTTTTTTTTTTTGGTTTTTTGTTGATGTTGGTGCTCTGCCAAACAATGATCTGTGTGCTCAACCTGTAGGGCAACCGGAGTGAGACGTAGTCCTCCGGCAGATGGGGGAGTTTGCAGGAAACACAGTGCTCTAAAGGCAGGAAGGAAGGAATTAACTTTTCTTTAACTTTGCTTTATGTGGTTGACCTAACTGAGCATACAGACTCTTTTAAAGCAAAACATTCCCAATCGAGGAAAAACAACTTCTAGGCAATGAACAGGTGCATCATGACAGATAGCGAGGCTGTGTTTCTTTGTATGTAGTTCAGGGACTTAAACCAAATATTTGTTAATGACACATGTGCATGTGTACATATGGGTTCATGTTGCCCCATCACCTCCTGTTCTTGCTCCCCAGGGGGTCTGTAAGTTAAAGGAGCACTGATCCTGATCTTATTAAGGAAGTGTCGGCCAGCTAGTGAGAGTTTAAAGTAAGAGACAGACAGGCTTGGCTGCACAGCTGATTTACTGGGCTTCATCTTTGTTTTTTTTTATCGGGATAGGGAGAAAAAATTATAAACTCTCCATTAATGTGAGCGCTGAGTAAAGAAACTGTCTTCTTAATGTGTAATTTGGCGTTAGGTTGAATACTGAGTTATTGCACAATAATCACTTGACTGGTTCGTCTTCCCACAGCTTTTGTTTTTATGACCTCTGCCACAAAATACTTAAGAAATCTGAGATGTTGGGAATGATCTAAGGTTAAGGTATCCAAGAGTGATTTACCTCTGTGGTCAAGCCCTCCTCACCCGTGAAATACCTTAAAATTTATGACTTCGTGTCAGGGAGTGAGTCAGTCTGAGAAAATGTCTCAGAATGAATCCAAATGATAGAGGCTACATCATGTTAAATGAACTTAAATCACTAACCCGTTCCATTTTCTTTCTTGATCTACTTTTTTGCCCTTTATAACAAGATATTCATAATAACAGCCAATGTACAAAGTCTTACTGTAAAATATGGTTAAAGAAAACTTCTTCAAGATGTTTTGAGGTGGCCCAAATGCTTGACTGAAGCTTTTATTGCCTTTTGATTGCATGCAATGCTAAATCGGATTATATACCAAGCAGTTGCGACAATGAAAGGCCACATAATTCATACTATAAGAGTTAATTTAGGGTTTAGCTCTTTCCCTTTTCTCCTCATCTCATCGCAGTGCTTCTATTATGTTATAGACTCAAGGCATCAGACTCCTCTCAGCAGACAACAATGCATTTCTAATGGCAATACGCATGTATACATGCCTTTCTGATGATGTCACATGCAGCCAGTCATGCCATAAGTAAGAACTATGCAGAGCTTCTTCTTTGAAAGGCACATGGCAGCTGCTTCCTCGTCCTCCATCTGTGAAATGTATACGTTCAACACAGGCCTTTGTTGCTCGGTGGCGGTGGCACCGACCCAGGGTCAGAGGTTTGCATCCAACTGCGGCTACCCGTTGTGAAAGTATGCACACTCATTGTATTTTAATGCAATTTAATTTGCACCAGGTGTCTTCCCACTGGTTTTTATGAAAGAAGTTGCAGTGTCAAATATGAGGAAGAGATGCAGAATGATAAGACGCTGCATCAACAAAACAGTCTGTCTGTTTTGAATGTGGGCAGAGGGAGTGTAATGCACACACAGTGTTTGTTTGCGTACTGCATCACACTCTTTCACAAGAGTATGCTGGTTAGTTTTTCCCCTGAAGGACTTTGCAACTGAGTATTTTCAGTAATCTAGCATGGCTTCTAAACATCAGCCTCTCAGTTGTTAGTGCCGCCTGTAAAGCAGATTATGGTTATTTGCCTAGACTATTTTGGACGGCGGAAACTTTTTTTGTCCAAGCAAAACAAAGCCAGGTTGGACACGTCTGAAAAACATTTGATCTTGTTGTTCACTAACTTGAAACAACATGCAGGTCACGGGTGACAACAGCACAATGAAAATGATTTGTTGACAACAGGTTATGAACAAGGCAACAAAACAGTCACTGGGAGCCGATAATCATTTGTACAGACAACATTTAAATGTCCTGGCTACATGAAGAAAGCAGCTGATCTTTATTTAGTTTCTCAGCAAATGTTTGCAAAGTGTTTTCCCTGTGGCAGCAGTAAACTCAGTGAAACTTAATAAAACCTAGATGCCTGCATTATGTGAATCTATTGATTATCCAGGGTAACGCACAAGTCCAGATTTAAGGGGGCAGTGAGAATAAATGGCTTTCTGGCTGAGCGTGTGATTGTAATGGGTGTACAGCAGGTTTTATAGCCTCATTTGCTGTATCACAATGTGGAGGAATACGCCCTTTTTTTTTAAGATGGAATAAAAATCTCTCTGTTTGGCAGCCGCAGAATGATTCACGCAGTGGAAGTTAACTTTTTTTCTCCCAAAGTTTTCCCTCTTATTGACTCAAATTTGCTTCATACGTCATTTGATGCCCGTGTAAGAAACTGAACATGACTTTAAGCATGACTTTAAGTTGGTAATGTGACATTAGCTCTGGCGTTTTAGTGGATTTAATTTGCGAGTGATGACAGTTTGGATTGTTGGTGGCTGCTGTTGCAATCTTGTTGCTTATGTTGACATGGAAGGATGTCTGTGGGAGGGGCACTGATTGCTGGCACAAAGAAGCTTTTCACCAGACCTTCAGACAAGTTTATGATAAGATGTCAAAAAGAGGTCAGGGCTCTGGAATTTCACATATAACTTAAGAGGCCATGAGGATGGTCAAATGTCTGTGCAGTGAGAATCCTCCTTAAAAAACTGATTTCTTAGGTAGTTTCAGAGCTCCTGTGTAACAAATGAGTCACTGGAATGAATTTGCATATTCCCTTGATCCCCCCTGGATTATGGAGTGTTATTTAATCTGTCTTTTATGACACAGTGGGATTTGTCCACATAAGTAGCATGAGGTCTGTTTGTTTTTTGGGGGGTGTGTCATCTTCATCAGCCTGTGTTTTTTCTCTTATCTCTAATCTAAAGGTTGTTTGTTGTTGTTGTTCATTGGCCTGTGCTGTTCATGTCAAACCACATGGCTTGTGTTGGTCACGGTTATCAGTGCGAGTCCAGAAAATCAGAATGGAGAGTAAAAGGAGAAAAGTGGGAGAGTAACCTTACAGTCCTGACATTCCCAAAGCCCTCAGGGTGAAGGAATATAGGGGTGACGGAGGATGCATTCCTCTGAGCACAGATGTGACCCGTCCATCTGGACTTTCACTTTCTGCAAGGGCGCAAGAGCTGACAGCGTAACAGAGAAACCCGGAGGTGTGTGTAATCATTTTTTGCTCATGGTTCTTGTCAGATATCACACCACGGATACACAGTTTTCACACCAAAGAGGGCGACAAGCCCTAAACCACAGATCCATTGAGACCTCATTTCCCTCCATAAACAAACTGCAGAGAAGCCTCGAGAGGGATTTATGTCTAGACCACGATTACTCACTGTTTGTGAATACACGTAAAGTTCAGCGCGCTCACACACACACACACACACACACACACAACAGGTCGGAGTAGTTAAAGGCCTTACGTCAGGAGTTGCGCAAAACCCTCGCTATGACCTTAAAACTTTACTCTGTCATCTGAAAATCGGTCCCAAAAGACTCAACTTCAGATGGAGAGAAAAGAGGGAGCATGTGGTGGATTTGGCAACCAGCGCTGAAATAATCACATACTGTAGTTTTCCTTTTGTATCAGTCATTGTCTCTCTAAAGGAGGGTGATTATACACACATTTCATTGGTGCAATATTTTAGATCTCTTCCTCTTTTTTTCTGTGACCTTTAATCATCAGTTTTTCCAATGCTAATGAAGTGAAATTTGTGGATTTGGATGATTCTGTAAATGTCGAAATCTGATGTTTGAGATGTTTTCCTCTGTGTACTTTTTAATGTGTTGGTATTGAATAGTTCATTGTCTTTTTGGATCTATGTCGCCTTGGGCAGTTTTTCTGTTTAACCACATTTGTTTTCATAAAGCTCATTAGCCTGATTGTGATGATGTTATAAGTATGGGTGTGTTTCTCCATTTCGCAGACAGTCTGACCTCATGAAGATCCAAGTTGTTAATGACATAAAATTTTTGTGGTGTGGAATAATTGTACAATCATTCATCACCCTTACTGTCATTTCAGTTTAGGTAAGATCCCACCATTTGCATGTGCAGTCAAGACAGTGTCATTGCCTGAGAAGCGCAGCATGTTTTATATGGATCCTAGTGTATTTACTCAAAGTTAAGAAAGGAGAAGTTGTTACAGTCTTTTGAATGTGACTGAGAGAGCTGTAACAAGCTGCATGTTGAGGCAGCAACTTGCCAACAACATCTGCAGCCCCAAGTTTGACCTCCGTCTTACAGATGTTTAATTCTGGACACATCACTTCCTTTCATCCTGTTGCTCATCAGGAGTTTTGGGCTCAGGACCAGAGGCATTTTGGATTGAAGGAGATGTTGACCTGTGATTCCCTTGGAGTGTGTCATCAGCAGTGCTTACAACTCTGCATTTGTTTTCTATCAAACAGAAGATTTTATACAGACCTGTGCTTGTAGCTCAGAAACAGCTATTTATACTTTTGCAGTGGAGGCTGCAGTGTGACATTTTTGCTATGTACAATGGAAAATTGCTTTTATATCAAGTATAGACATATAGTTTCATAAATTCTTATATAATCTTTAAATTTCATTATATTTATTTTTATTAATTTATATGCACACAAATGACAACAAAAGCCTGAACTCTCTCTTTGTGTCATCCTGTTCACCTTCCTCCAGTCAGATAATGTGTCCTCAAACCAACTATCATGATTATTTTACATCTGGACCAAAACACAGACACAAGAGGAGTTCATGCAGTGAATATAAACAGGCTTACAGTAGACGGGTGGATAAACAGGCAGGCAAGATGAGAGGAAAACCGGCAGGAACAAACAACAGGATCCAACACACAAGGAAGTAGGTCCACAAGAAAGCACTAAGACACACACAATGCACCAAACACACAAACTTAAGCAGACCATCTGAAAAGATCAAAGAAGGCAGACAGATCCATACAGTCCACCTGAGTTGCAGGTGTGATGGGCTCAAAGGGCTGCAGGACTGATGATCAGTGGAAACAGGTGTGAATGGGTGTAGCAGACAGGTGAATACAAGACAACTAACCTTCAGCAACATTATAACATTACAACATCCTGCTCCAATGAATAATAATAAACACGGTGTATGTACATGACCTCAGACAGATCTCTTTAATCTTAGATACTGTGTGTCCTTAATCTCCCGGTTGAAGGGATTCCTGTGTGAGGTGACACACTTTTGTCCCTGTGAAGTTCGATGTCACTGCTGTTGACCCTCATTGGGGCAAAGACAAAGCATATGGAAGAGCCCTCTTTCTTATTAATATTCAGCCTCAATGACAAGCTCCGCCCACGCAGGCGCCTGTGACATCTGGTGCGTCGTGGGTGGATGTCCCTGACCCAAGCTGCCTGTTAATTACATATGTTTTTATTCAAATATCTGCCAGCTTGCACCTAAAACCAGGCCTGGGTTTGTTCTTTGCTTATTAACTTTTAAATACGTGTGACTCATTTAAATATTTTAGTATTTTTTCTAAGATTTCATGAGTTTTTAAATAAACAAATAAAGGCTTAAAGGAATAGTTTGATGTTTTGGGGAAATAGTGAAGCTATATCCTGTTGGAATAAAAGTTAATGTAGCACAAAAACATGAACAACTTCCTGGTTTTGTTCAAAGTAACAACACATATAAAGTTACTAATTAATACATTATAACTCATAACTTCCTGGATTGTTTGCTGGTTCCCTGGAAATCTATTGGTGTGACTCATTGTGGCACAAATGCTGGTATGCATGCACATCCAGACCATAAAAAGTCAGGTGCTGGGTCTAAAGTTAGCTTGAAACTAAACAAATAAACATCTCGCACACACGGCAGAGCCATAATGTCCTCTATTAGATGCACTAAAGTAGTGAGTTTTTGAGTAAAACTGCTCTTTAATAGACTTGAATGAGATCTCAGAACACATCAGTCACATGAACAGAGATTTTTATTATCTGGTGATGTAGAATAAACTGCAGACTTGATTTGCAGGTCCACAAATATATGCATATGAGCATGCACACATGCATTACATTGCACATAGTCCTTGATTTATCCAGAAACTGATTCACAAGTGTAAGAAAAGACAACCAGTATTTCCAAAAAGGAGGAACAAATACACTGAGTATATTTACACTATAGTTAAGTTACACAAGGAACACACTCACTAGGGTGTGTGTTACAACCATCAGGCTTCTGGGCCGTCATCAGGTGTGTAAAACATACTTAAGAGGAGCCGCTATTCGTCCTATACGTGTTTCAATATTGACAGTCATAGATAAATAACACAGTGACCAAGAGAGACAAGTAAAGATCTAATGAGTCACACTGTCGCCTTCCTTAAATTATATTGTTATATTGTTATATAGTAAATCAAACATGACTCCCACACAGGGGTGGGGGGGTCATTAACAATCCTCTCTTATACCTTGAACTTCACTCTGAACACTGTGTCACACGGCAGCATCAATGAGGAAATGGACATTTGCCTATTTTTGTGATTCATATGTGGTTGTCTCTTTGTGCCACATGTTGCAGGTGTTCTCTTTTATCTTTGTCTTTATTTGTCATCCCTGGTCAAGGTGTTAGTGTGTGTATGTTACTGTAAATATTGCACTGTGTAAAGAATGTGTAAATACACAGACACCTCAAACTGAAGAGGCGCCTCTTTTGTATGCTTTCATACTTGTTGACAGTTCTCTGTCTGTATGTTCATTAAGCACAGATCCTCTCCAGTATTCTGTCATCGAGGAAAGACGACTTACAGTACAGGTTGACACTCTGCAGGTCGATACTGAGGGCGGGTTAAAGTGAAGATAAATACTATTCAAAGAAATGGAATCCTTCAGTTGGGAAAAATGTAATATCAGTGTGGAAAAATTAACCAAAGGCAGCAAGTTTATTTCAAGTTATACAGAACAATTTCTAAATACCATGCTAACCCAAAAATTTATGTTTAAAAGAAATAACTGTGTCATTTCTGTTATGGCAGAGGCTTCATCAGAGCTTAAGCTGAAGCTGGATATATTGAAGCAGGCATCTTTCCCTTTACTTCACCTGTCCCACCTACACAACCCTTAAACCCTGAGATACTGTAATGTTGATTCAGAATTTGAATGTCAGTGTTGTAAATGAGGCTTCAAACTATTTGTTATAATCTTAAAGAGAATGTAATGTGTAAATAATTTAAGCTTCAGAGGTGCTGGTTGGTGGATTTTGTTAGCTGTTTGCCCCAGTTTTCAGTCTTTGCGCTGAGCTAAATAACTCTGGACTCAAGCTTTGTATTTAGCGTACTGTCATGAGAGTGATATTAACCAAAACTCAGCAAGAAAGTGACTTGGCAAAACTAAACTATTCCTTTAATATTAAAAAACAGTTCTCCAAAGTATGACCCTACTGTATGACGTCAAACCTGACTTACTGTAGGAAGATTTAATTCTTAATAACCTGGATGCCGTCAGCAGCGATGTTATGTGGGCCGCCGTTTAACGCCTTCAGCGTCTCGTTTGATATCTCGCAATCCTCTTGTTCATGATTAGAGGGTCTGAAGAGCTGCAGGGAAGCTTTGGACCCACAGGCTCATTGGTTACTTTTGGATTTCCATTGAGGCCTGCCAGGGTGGGATAAACTCGCAGCTCCCAGTGATGTCACGCCGCCTCGGCTACAGAGTTGATGTGATTACCATCTTAGAAATCACTGTTCGGCTGAGGAGACCAAATTACCGTGCATGTTCACTCGGCTTTCCCTCTCTCACTCTATGTCTCTCTCTTACTTCTTCTCTCTCAATCGTCTTCCTCGTCTCTCTCACTCTCTCTCTTTGCGAGTGTTTCTGTCGAGCCGGGTTCACTCTGCTGTGAGATCGAGCTCAGTGGAGCCGGACTAATCGCAGACACTTCCCAGGATCATTCACACGCTGTGTAATCTTTTCATTTTCTAGACTTGGAGTTGTCTCTGCTGCCGAGTCAGGAAAGTGGAAAAGAGATATTTTAAGAGATATAAATCTGAATTTTGTTACATTTTCTTGTTTAGTGTAGTCCATCTCTTCCTTTTCTGTTTTTCCCCTCACTAAGAGCTTAAGAGAGCCCTTTAATGTGACTGTGGCAATTAAAAATCCCTCATCTTATTGTGCCTCTTCTTCAAATGAGGGATTATTCTGCACACACAATACCGCAGGAACTACACAAGTGGCTTGTGTACAAGATTTTGGTGGCTCTAAAAGCATTGTTGGCTTTCCTCTCCGCTCACATTCCTGCAGCTCTCTTGAGCAGCGTCCTGACCACACAAGAAGGCTAACACGGACCAGTCGAATAGCCAAGCAGAGATGAAGAAGTCTGCCAGATATCAAATATTTACTGTTTGCACATTCTCTTTCTTGTGTTTGCGTGTTTGCCGAGTGTGAAGATCCGGGGCATCAGGAAGCAGATTAACCAACGTCTGACAATCTTTTTGCTCTCTGAAGACGAGGAATTAGAGTTTAATTTACAGTCACTGATTAGTGAAGTTAAGAGCTCATTGATATTGTTTGGGGGCTTCAAGACGGAACAAGTCACGTAAACAAACCAGCGGGTCCTTTCATAAGATAAAAGCTCATTAAATGGGAGGGGTTGGTTGGCTGAGTGCACTGCTGAGTCTGGGGTCTTTCACATGTGGAGGAAGGACATCTTTAAACCCCCTCATGTCCCCTCCCCCGCACACACAGACACACTTTCACACACACTCTCACACCATAGACACACACTTCTCCGTCTACTACTCCTGAAAGAGGACTAATCCTTGGGTTTAGTAGGTCTTCTCTTAAATTACACTTTTCCAGAGTCTGCAGTGATGCAGAATAGCTGCTGCTTCTTCAAACCAAGACAGATCGAATGGAAAGTTTGAAGTCACTTTGTCACATTTTTCCCACGCAGAGCCAAAAAGAAAAATGTTTTAATTATAGCTTGAAAAGTCATGCAAACACATGACAGCATTATTGAAGTAGGATACAGAATAATAAACAGTAAATACCAGTGTGAGAGAGGGTATCAGCATTGTTGTTGTGTTTGCAAGATATTACATCTCTGCAGAGTAAATGGAGCAGTTGACAACAGTTAATGAGTCCACTGATTTATCAGCAACTGATGCTTTTTAGATAAAAGCTGTAGATCAAAAGCAAATCAGCGTTGAGTAGCAAGTTCAAAGGCATGATCCAAAAGCTCGCCAATGCCTCGCCCACAAGATATCAAGCATGCTAAATATTTGGTCGTGTTGTGGGACGGATCGGTAAGTCATGCAAAAAGCTGCAGCCAATGAGAGGAGACACTCCTGTGGTGTCACCTGCAGTTTCTCAATTCAGTCCTATCACACATTTATTTGTATAGGGAGGCAATAATTTGTAACTTTGTCATCCTATTGGTGAACATTAAGAAAGGCAACGTCCCAGAGTCCATGTTAATGCCTCCGATTGTCATGTTTCAGGTGACCAACAATTAAATAAGTTCAGTTTACAGAATTTTAAAACAAAGAGGAGCAGCAAATTCTCACATTTGAAAAGCAAAAATATGATACTTTGGAGTTTTAAAAATTACTTTTTTGATTAATAGGTTATCTGTTGATAAAATAAATATTTACTCTCTAATGATGTAAGCTCTAGTCTCAATGTCTTGCATTTGAAAGTCAACAGGCAAAAGCAGATGTACTTATAAATAATTCATCAGTGGTTGGCTGTTCTTATTTCATGGACAGATTGAGATGTTCCTGTTGTAGTTATATAAGTTTATTGTAAATATGATCATGTTGGTGTCAAATAAATTTCAGAGTCTGATTTGAATAGAAGGGTGTGGAACACAGTGCAGAGAAAGTAGGACAAAAATGTAATGCGATACATCCAAATGACTTTAAACACCAGATTTTACAGTAGATAAACTCTCAACAGGATCCAGGCAGAAGAAGTTAACAATCACATCGAGCTGGATGGTCAGTCAAAATTACAGCTGTCCATTTAAAACTCTCATTTTGAAATTAAGGTGGGTGTAATTGTACCCAGATTGCCATCGCTGCTGCTACTCCAAGGACCTGCCTGTAGTTTAGTCTGTAAGGTTGCTCTCTCTCACACAAGTTGTAGGAGATTTCATGAGGGAGAGGAGAGAAGGAAACTCCGGTCAGGATTCACGTGATGTCTGGACCGGAGCAGGCGAATCCTCAGAGCTGTGTTGCCAGGCAAGCTGTGCTAAAGCTGCCTGCTCGTATTTTTTTACTGGCCCAGTATTTGTGCTGAGAGAGTCAGTCGACGAGTCTGTAGCTACAGACTGGAACGTGAACACGTGCTAGTTTTTCCACAACGATCTGCTTCAGAAAGAGAAGAAAAAGTAATGACAAGGCGATTAAATATTGGAAAAATGTGCTGATTTGCATTGTTTTTGGTTAGATATCATGTGTTTGTGGTGTGTGTGTGTGTGTCTCCTGCAGTGTGTGTGCAGACACATGGACTCATGGGAGTGAGAGTGCTCATGTGCTATCTACTGTAGAGGCTGTTTACTTTACAAATTACATCCATAAATGGGGAAAGGCAATGAAAGGGGGGAGACAATGAAATCATCTTGCTTGGTTGGCTTCAGTATTGAGGTCGGCTGTGTTTTGAACAAGCCACCCCCCCCCCCCTCCTCCCCCTTGCTCCCCCCACAGCAGAGGGACGAGGAGCACCAAACACACACACACAGTAACAATGCAGAGCGACGCCATTGGCTAACAGACCACGCACTTCTGGCCAATAGCAGCAGCACATGGGGATGATAGTGTATTTGTACCCCAGAGAGCGTGATTACCTATTCAGAGAGTGTTTAATTTGAACTTGTGTAAAGCAGGAGTCATGCAGCCTTTGAGTCTGCCTCTAAAAAATCTGCACGTGTGTGTGTGTGTGTGTGTTTTTAGTGTTGTCTGTCTGTGTGTGTGTGTGGCTGCAGTCTCGTCTTGGTTTTGCTGGTTTTTAAAATATAACCAGTGTGGTCTTGTTTTAAAAAACCATACACTCTTTTTTTAGATTTCCTGACAGTGAAATGAGGTTTTAGGTGCCGGAAGAGTAATTTTAGATGATTAAATCTGCTGTAGGCTATCAGTTAGCTGAGCTGTCAAGTTATTATTGATAACCTGCTGACATTTCACTGTGACAGCAGCTGGGGGAGTTGAGTGCCGTCCGCTACACACATCCTGGCTGTTGTCATGTGAGTCTTACTCGGGCTTTCCGTTACATAACGTGTCAGGCAGGGCAGGGCTGGCCGTGACTTCATAGTCTCTTGGCAGTGTGTGTCCATTTTTTGAGGTATTTTCTGGGAACTTGAATGTGTCTTTGAAACATGAGAGCTGCTGAGAACGGCCAGCAAGAGCTTGTTCAGAAAATACCCCACAGTTGATGAACATAGCCCTAATCCGTTTCTTTAGTAACCTCATAGGGTTGAGGAAGTCTTGTAGCCCTTAACGGCACAGAAACAGTGCAAGGTGAAGTGCTTAAAGGCAGCGCAGAGTTTACATTAGCCTGAGGGAAATTCAAATATGTGCGCCTTGTCTGTGCAAAGTTCAAAAGCTTCCCTGAAAATGATTAAATGCCGGCCAAGGAAATGATCTGCCCTCCTCTGAGGTCTCCAATTAGGATGTCCTCTGTGTAAAAGGTTACATCAGTGTAAAATCTTGTTTACTAAAAACATTAAATTGGAA
>JAPZDZ010000021.1:23144770-23155157 GCA_029783805.1 Acanthurus tennentii
ATGAGCTCTGACCTGCGTCACCGCTGTCACCACATACCAGACCGAGTGTGTTAAAGATGCCATGTCATTGGCTGCAACCACTAATTTTACATCATGACAGTATAACAGGACCCGTCATTACCAAAATGCTGCCACTGCAATTTAGTGGTGGGCACAGCTGAGCATGAAGTCCGAATGTGAGAGGGCAAAGAGAGACAGAAAGACCATAAAGGAATGACAGCTTGTAGTTTTTTTTTTTTGGAGAAAACACATCAAGTCCTGGTAAAATACCGAATCCGGGGGGCAAAGCTGCTCTTTAGCTACAGTTTTTATAGCCACAAAGAGTATTTACTCTTTCAGCTTGGACAAGTCTGTCGCTCACAGCATTATAACCAGCATCCGTCATGATTTCAGTGCTTATTAGTCGTCAAACCATTCATGAGGCACTTACATGGGAGATCCCTCCAGGGGCAGCTGGCTCTTCAGGAGTCAGGCCTGCTTTATTTCTCCAGCCTTTACCCAGGAACATTTCTTTATTTCTGTCCGTGAACTCCCTCGGGATTGAGCTGCATTCAGAGTGAGGCTGCCGACACGTGAGCCGTGCCCAGTCAGAGGCCCGAGTCTGGCATCTGTAAAAAAAAAGTCGTGTCACAGAGAAACACTCCAGAGTCTCGCATGTAGAGAGATAAGAAGAAGGTGAAGATGTTTGGTTCCTGTTCGGGACAGTCCCACAACATATGGTGGAGGATAAGACTGTCTCTGAGGAGCACTAAAGCCAAATTGCTTCTTATGTAATGAAAAACAACCCTGCTACTTTCCGGAAAGTGAACTCTTTGGAGATTCATCCGAGCTAAAAATAACACAGTATTAAATTATAACAAGATGTTTTTCTCATATCTTGCTGTAATCAACTTATAATGTGTTTTCTTTCTCTCTTTCTTTTTCATGTCCCCCTCTGACTTCCTGTTGATTTCTGCTCATGCACAATAGGTAAGTGCAAATTGAATTTATACTCGCACTACATCTGGATCTAATACTTGTGTTTATAAGTAAAATAAGTTTTTCCGGTACATTTTGTCATCTGTTTTCCCAGCGTTGTTCAGACACACATCTGCAGAGGACTCATAGGTCACTGCAGGGCTGTGTTTGACTCTACTTTCCACAGCTGAGCTACGATGAGCTGTGAAAGAGCACACACCCTTTTTCTTTGGAGCACATGTCTCACTGCGTATGTGCCCATTTCCATGGAGACACCGAGTTTAAAATAACACAATGGCGTCTTTTTCTTGTCATTTTCTGGCGTGAGCTGCTATGAGGAGACAGCATGGCGCTAACAGCCCAGCTGTGATTCGCACAGCTTATACACTCCGGCTTATTGATGGTTTCTACACCGCTGTGCTAACGAGTAAACACACACACCTCTCTGTTGCGGGCTCATTCAGTGGGTAGACTGGTTCACACGCACACACACTGGCAGTTACACAGCAGGTCACCACTTTGGCAGAGTCATCTCCAACAGTGTGTGTTTGTATAGTCGTATTGCAGCGTAGAACTGACTCAGAGAGGCAACAATGGAAAGGTACAATCCCAGTGAGTCCTGGAGGAGGGAGGAGGGGTGGTAATGCTGATTTTTGTGCAGGTTTTCTGGTTTATTGTGTCCCAACGGTGACTTATATGCTCCTTTTTGACCCACTAACACTCCTTGAATGTAGTTCTCTCTTGGTGGTACATTTTAAATGAGGCCACACCAGACAGTTTGTGAGTTTGGGGGCTTTTTTGGGTGTGGTGGTGGAAGCCACCAGGAACTGGTATGGCCTGATCCTCTCCATTGTTTCCACTGAAAGGGCTGCTGGGTTAGCTCCCTGCATATCCATCCTTCCTGCCAGCTTTTGGTTTGTGTTGAACCAGCCAGGCCTTCAGTTTATTCTCTCTCTGAGCTGCATCCCATCAGGCAGAGATGTGTGAGCGACGGCCCTGCCAGCTCAGCCCTAAAGCCACTCCCTCCTCATGACTTTTCCCACAGACACACGCAGGTCGCTGGCCTATGAAACTGACCTCAGTATGAGCATATTTGTCAGTAAAGAGAGAGGTTTTCCATTGCAATGGTGCGCAGCAAATTCTGCCTTAGCTGTCTCTTTCCAAACCACACCTTCCCCTTATGTCTGCGTTCTGGGTTTCCTGTTTCCCCTCGTTGTGTGTCTCTTGCCTTCACAGTCTGTCTGTTCTGCTTATTGTGCTCCATGTGAGTGGTGACTGATGCCAGTAAACTGGTGAAACCATGGTGGAGGCTCACACAGTCCAGTGTTTACACAGGAAGCTGTGTGGAGAAAACCTTCTGCGATTAAGCAGCTCAGACGCTTATATAACAGTCTGCATATTCTCGTGTACCTGGACCAGGTTGCATTTGTCCCAGTGTGAAAGGGTTTGTCCTCGGTGTTTAGTCGTTCCACTGTGCACACACACTTACACCTACACACTAACATTTACATGCATGTATACATGTGTGTTCACACCAGTTGTCTCGGTGTTTCCATAACCTCTCTGTCTGTGTTTGTGACCTGAGACTGCAGTGCCACACAGAGTTTTGCCCTCTGACCCCTCAGCCTGTCACACACTGAATAACAAGGTGATGAATGAGCGGCGGCACAAAGCGCCGGAGCTGCTTCTGCAGTCGAGAGCTGTTTTTTGTAAATGAGGCTGATGATGGCAGGCGCACTGCGGTGGGTGTAGCTCAGAGTCAGGGCAGTCACATCAGGTCAGTCTGTCAGCATTACTTTGACTTTGTAAGGAGGCCTTTTATTATTAATGCCTGTCACAACCACACCCTCATACTGCCGGAGTGGACTTAACTTAACTTTTATTTTTGCAATATGCTGTTTTCGTTGAATGATACTCAGGGCTTTGGCCACAGATGATAAAATTTTTCATAAATTTGTTAAATAAATATTACTCTGAAGGATTTTCTGCTGCGTTTTATTGAGGAGGCAGCATGCAGCTCCTCACCTGAGATACAGAACATGTAAAGAAACTTATTAAAAATAATGACTATACATTAGGCTTATTAAGATAAGCAGTAGTGCAACATTGCAATGCAAAAAGCACATGTTAAATAGACTAGACGGATACTTAAACCTGTCACTGACAAACTAAGAAACTTACATTGATTGTAAGCTGAGATGTGTGAAGCTGAGATTCGGCTCTTCAGGTGATTAACAGACCATCTTCACCGTTGCACTGATTAATTAATTAATCAATCATGAGGCCTTTTTCAAAGCAAACAGTTTGACCTATCAGAGTAGGAAAAGGCAAAGATGTAAATAATAAAAATTAAAGGTTGCTGAATGAAATTTAGCTTCATGAGTTTCAGGGTTCATTGTTCACGCTGCCTCTTATGTCACACCTTCATGACTTACTAGGACACTTGATCCGAAGCTTTTGTTAACGTATTCAGTAACACCTGTGCTTTTCCTGCTTTGACAAGTCAAAACATGCTTTTAAAATGGCCTGTTGATGGATCACATTGTATATTCTCTTTGCTGTATTAAATCTGAACTCACAGTGGCAAGTTAAAAAGTTTATTGCCTGCGTAACTGATCAGACAACTTCTTGTGATCTCTGTAGTTTTATGACTGTCGGATAGACAGATGCAGCTCTTTTAGTGTCCTTCGGTGTCCCTCCCATGCATCATGACTTGCCAGTACACTATTTTTACATCTGTGTGAAGTTTCATAGTATTTCCAACTTGTTGTCATGTCTGTGTGTTGCAGTGTCATGCACATGGTATTGTTTTGAATTACATAACGTCTGTGTTTGGAGCCAGTGTGATGAACGCTGTATTATACGAGTGACATGCGGGAACAAAAAGCTCAGCGAAGCGTGTTGGTTTGGCAGAGGAACAGGCTAATGAAAGATTAATCTCCTTTTTGCTGTTCTTTTCTTGTTTTTCTTGGCTTTGAACTCATGGAAAGGTAAATTCTGTCCTGGGCCGCTCATCCTGTCTGGCCACAGAGAAAACACTTTTGTTTCACCTTTTTAAAATGCAGCCATATTCCCGTAAGCACGCGGGCTCATGTTGACAGATGGGACCATGCAGAGGCTGCTCACATTACGTTTCCCTTGTTTTTGCCTTTCAAAGTTTTTCATGATCCTCCACCTTGTGGTTAAGGCTACCCTTTACTTCTTCCAGTAAATCCAGGAACTCTTTCTCTTTCTTACGCTCCTGCCAGCAGTTCCCGCCTTTCTCGTGGTGCCTCCAAGACGGGAGCGCAGACTGAACAAAAGCAGGAGGTCAAAGGGCACACATTTTCATTCGTGGGACTAATAGAGCCAGGTGTACCTGGAGGGTACGGAAACGCAGGGAGCTTTTTTTTTTTTTTTTTTTTTTCAGCAGGGACCAGCCCAGACACGCCCCTTCCTCCTCGGCTGATGCTGGGCGTGAGTGTGTGCGAGTACTTCAAAGGTCTGGCGAAAGCAGGGACCCGGGCCAAACTCGGCAGGAGGGCCATTACAGCCCAATAGGAGTCAGCTGTGACCTCAAAGACCGTTAAATGATGTGATATGAGAGGGTGTGCTGCAGCCCCCCCAAAGGCCTCTGCAGCGAACGAGGAGGACGGGGCTGTAAAATGAACTCCATGCTGATTTAAGAGCTGAAGGAATTTTAAGTGTCCTTATGAGAATATGCTGTTTCTTTTATTTTTTCTTTTATTTTTACTTTTTTTTGTTCTGTTTTTCTTCATATACAGACAGCATTAACAGCCATAAAGAACAAATGTCTGGTTGGTATTACTGTCAGGGTTTTTTTTTGTCCAGGTGCAGGTCCAAGGCAGTAATTGCAAAAAAAAAAAAGCTTTAAGTCATTATCAAGAGTTATAAAAACCAAAAATCATCCCAAAAACAAAGAGATTTTTCTTTTATCCTTAAGAGTTTTATGACCTGATGTCTGTGGCATTTATAGTGATAAAGAAGAGTGCAAACAAAGTGAATGAAGTGAATGAGCTGGTGTTTTTTTTTTTTACTCCAGTGTTTACTGATGTGAATTGACCTTCCAGTCTGTGTGTGCAGAACTAATAATGAGGTGTCTGAAGGTCAGGAGGTAAGAGGCTGCTGAATTCAGGCCCTGACCCCCGCTGACCCCCGCTGACCCTGCTGAGTGTGCACGTAAAGGACAGAAAAATTGAAATGGGCTGGATTTGTTCTCATTCAGAGGTTTTTTTTTTGTCTTGTCCTGGTTTCGCTTTTCATTGCTGTAGTGAGTGAGTCAAAGAGCAGAAGCTGATAAACAGGAGGTCAGGTTGTATTGAGTGGGGAGGGTCATAAATATTTGCAATACAGACACGCAGAGAGTCGGTTCAATGCCATTTCTTTTTTCTTTTTAAGGTTTTAATCAGTGTAGAACTGCTTGCAGGAAATTCCAGATGATTTCATCATTGTTTTCACTTGGGCTGATAAGTGTAAATCATGCTCTTTTTTTTTCTTATTTCTATAAACTTTGAATTACAGTGGAAACTCCCACTTTTTCCAGTCAAGCTGTCCAGCATGTTGATAATTAATTACATTGCATGACTGCAGGAAAGAGCTTTATTCTCCCTGAAATGCGTGGAGATTCGATCCTGACTGCTGTGGTTTTGAAACAACATCCTGCTCTAATCAGTCGACAGCAGAGTATTTATCAGGAACTATTTTGACAATCAAATAATTGTTATATAATCACAAATTTTTCAAGTGAAAATGTCAAACAAACCCTCGTTCCACCTCTAGTGATGATTTGCTGCTTTTACAAAACTGTAAATTGTACATTTTTGACTTATCGACTGTTGTGTTGACAATATTAAAGACTTTATCTGGGTCTCTGAGAAATGGTACTTTTGAACATTTTGTAGAATAAAATCAGGAGGTTATTCGATGATGAGATGCAGCTTTAATTGATAGGGTAGCATTTAAAAATGTTATACTGAAAGTTGCCAACACTTCTCAGAGAACTTCTGAGTTGTATTTAGACAAAATTTTGCAAGAATAATCTCGCAATCAGTGCTGTAAATTTTCATTACTTCATAACAGTTTACGTTAGATTTTATTTGAGACAGATACAGCACACATAGACAAAATAAAAACAGCTAAACAAAAATATAGCAAAAATAGAATTAAGAGATTGATCAGAGGGTTTTCATGAAAACAGCACCAATGATGAGAAGAGTAGTTGGTAAGAGCAGCAAGACTGAAGCAAAACATTCAAGTTTTAGGCTGTTAATCCAAAATATTGAGCAGAGAGATACTAAAATGTTCTGTAGAGCTGAAAGGACCTGCAAAGTCAGTGATAATAATTTGTGGGTTTGTCACATAAACAACTATGAAAACAATGATAATTGCAGTTTTAAATACGTTGCAGCTCAGGCTCCAGCATTCTTAAGCCTCGACTTTCCAAATCTGCTTTCACTTTTTGTTCCCTCAGATCACTCTTTGTTCTCAATCACACTTATTATACGTATAAACTCTCCTCCTTTGCTGAGAAACATGACCCAATTTAATGGTAATGTCACATAAATGCGTTATGACACTCTAACAAAATTGCCTGCTCATTACTGTGCCATAAAACACACCGCACACTCTTATGAACATTCCCTTTGCTGTTAAACTTTTACAAAGGAAATGTTGCAGAGCGTGTCAGACATTTTAACCGACGCCGCATCCGTCTTCTCTCTAAACCTTCCAGAATCTGCGCTCTCTCTCTCTCCCGTCAGAGTGAGAGATCGTCTCGTTGGCATCGTGCCTTTTCTGCAAAATGAACCACGCTGGCGGTTTTGAAATGGAAAGTATTTCAAAGCCACCGCAGCCTGCTGTTGGACTTTGTAGTGGTAATATGAAGCAGCTGAGAAAACAGGCCTCAGTTGTACACGCAGCTCCTCTTTTTACATCTTTGGTTGATCTTCGGGAGGATTTCAGCGTCAGGAAATGTCCCATGGGCACGGTTTCAGATATTATCCAAAATAATTCTTCGTCAGAGTTGTTTAAGAACCATGTGTGTGTGTTTAGGAAATGGATAAACATTAGAAATGTTATAGCTCTGTTGGAGAGAGTGTAACAAGAGGTAAGCTTTGAGGTTCGAGATGTTAGTGATGTGGGTTTGAGTTTTCTCTTGTCGTTCAAATACATTTCTGTCTATCCGAGCCATTTGTAGGGTCGTCTGCGTGTCGGTGCATAATGATGTAAGGTTTCAGATACGGTGCTGAATATCTACAGTGTAACAAGTAGACCATCCTTCTCCTATTTTTTTTTTGCCGTCAGCAGAACGTTGTGTATATTAAGAGGTAGTGCATTTTTTCATTCATCTTATCATGGAAACTGTGATATCTGATGGGAATCCCCCCACGCCTCATTTCCATCCTTGCTTGCTGTACCTCCCGGCACACAAGCACACAGACGGTTTGGTGGTCCAGGCACGGATCCAAAATCTGGGCGTAAAAGCGAGTATGATTTAATTTCACCACCAGACGAGTTTCTCGTGTGTGGGCTCGCGGCACTGCCAGCGCGTGCTGACGTCGTGACCTTACAAGCCAGGAAATACAAGCGGACTGTGGAGCTCTGCAATTACACGAGAGCGATTTCTAACACCTGCTTTACAGTTCCTGCTGTGGTGATGTCATCCTCTCACATAAGCCTCATTATGTTGAATTAGAGAATAAATTACACAGACTGAAAACGTGGTTTATGGGGCTATAAATAGAATCAGCTGTCATAATGGGGGACTACTTTTCTTTTCTCCACCAGGTATTTAAATGACTGGCGTTGAGGGACAGTAAAGCAGCTCAGGAAGCCAACCGGTGGTTTGATTACAGTGTGTACCTTTCCTTTGGTACCTGCAGGCAGCTGAGAGCAGCATCAGGCTGCAACAATGGCTCATTTAGCCCCCCTTGTAGGCCCCCTGGTTCCCCGAATCACATTCCAAGCAGAGGTCACAGGGCCCACCTGCTCATCCACATCAAAGCTCCAGGTGAGGCGAGGGAGAGCCAAGTTAGAGGTGTGGTGGAGAGAGAGAGAAAGAGAGGGGGTTTCAAGTTTGTTGTTCTCAAGTCGCATGATACAAAGAGCATTTGTGCTTGTCAAAATGTCCAGGATACACTTGTGCTGACAAGGTGAACATGATTAGCATGTTATTGTCTTGGTTTTTGGGGAAAAAATCACTGTGGAAACTCATGTTTGGTCCAATATTTTAATCATCTCGTGCAAGCATACGCATCTGACTTAGATTGGATTTAATTTTAATAAGAAGACTGTGTGCTTATGCTTTGGGAGGATCCCATGTGCAGGCTTTAGCCTAATTGCTATTGCAGTTTTAAAATTTCATTTTAATTGCTTTTTGTAATTATGCACAACTTTACGCCTATTATAATTCCAAGTAAGTAAAATAAAAATGTGCTCACTGCGCAGTTGTCAATTAAACAAGCAAAATAGCTGGAGACAAAACAATTTTTTTGTGCCAGGAGGTTAACACATTTGTTTTTTGCTGTAAAACAGGACATTTTAATGTTTACCTGTGAGGATTGACTCACTCTTGGCAACAGCCTCAAGTGGCCTTTTGGGGAATTACAGTTTTTGTCATTTTTCAACCAAGGTGGTCTCTGTTTGGTTTCACTAAAATTTTCCCAACCATGAAATCAGTAAAAGATTGTTTAAACTTTTAAAAACTACGGGAATAAAACTCTCACATGCACAAATAAACATCATGTTTGTTTTTCTGTCAAATGGAAACAAACAATTGTTTATGCACACAACTTTAACCCCAATCAAAGTTGTTGCAGTTGTTCATCTCAGGTCTTTAGAGCATCACAGCAGCTCTGCAGGCTTTAGCCTCGTCTCTCCTCCTGATGTAAACAATCTTGCGCTCCACCTGCTGCAGCGGGTCATCAGCTGCGACATCACCATCAGCTGGGAGGATGTGCGCTCAGAGCGGATTACCGGGGAGACGGGTATTATTCCGTGCCTGCTGGCTTTGGTACTCTACTCTTTGTGTTTTACTAATCAGACCTCGGAGGAGACTTTCTCCAGCAGCTGACTTGCCGACACTCAGAAACAGCAACATTGAGTCTGTTTTAAAGAAAGGACGGCTTTATTAAATGAAAACACTCAGATTTTAGTTTTGTGCTTTAGATTTTTTGGCGACAGGAAAGATGCGGATCACTTTTTTAGCAATTTGATGAGTATCTGTTTACATGTTGTTTCTTGCCCAATTCAGGTGAGCTGCATTAATTTTTTAAAATTTCAATTTATTCTGTTGTACTGCGGTGAATGCTGAAATGTAGCTAGATGTTAATGTGAATTTATGCTTTTAAATTTTGTCTGTGGAAGATTTTGTTTAACCAGCTCTTTGATCTTTAATATGAAGCGTAATAATAGATTGGCATTGTTCTGGGCAAAGCAGTTATTTATTACAATAAATTAAATGACAAGAGCATCTTTACTTAAGCATGGTAATATAGGAGTTGTAGATTCATGTGTCCACTGTCCTGCACATCCTTTTACATTCCTCCAGACCTTCCATGATCCTCCATTGTGGGCTGAGCGGTCAGTGTTGTTTCAGTGGTTTGGATTAACACTCCAACTCTCCTGTAGCACACCATAAACAGATTAGTGGTAGCCCAAGTCAGGGCCTGGCTTGACCATCTGTACCCAGCGCTGGGTGGGAAAAGGGGGACATTGGGGGGGGAGGAGTGTGAGCAGATGTTCCAGTGGAGCTGTAGGTCAGTGTGGCAATAGACTGGAAGGACGTCCCTGTGAGGACATGAGCGACACGGGGATTTGCGTTGAGGTGATTGAGGGAAAGACGCCGACTGATCTAATGTCTCGCTGACGCTCAGAGTTAAAACCACACAGCTCCATCATGGCTCTGGGATGCTGTCTTGCACTCTCATCAGAAGGTACTGTATAATTTACGGGGGCTTTGACTGAGCTGCATGTACCTCCCATTTGTTTTTGCTCTGCGTGCACAACTTGTCAGGTCAGCCTCGGTGGTCTGACAAACATGTCTGAACTTTGTTTAAGCCTTGCTGCGAGATGTAAGAGGCGATGACTTGAAAGTGTTTGTGTCCTCAGTTGTTCTGTTTGTTTAGTTAAACATGTTTTATGGACTTTGAACTAGAGTTTATCCAGATACATATTTTCCCTCCCAATACCACATCCAATACTTGAACTGTTCATCAGCTGATACAGAGCACCAATCCAATACAAGTGCATTTAAAAATAGACCTATTATTGCTAACTAAGCATGGATATCATGGTATGGATGTGCGTGAAGTTACACAAGTTGCTTTTTGTTAATGGATATATGTGACTTGTGTAGTAAAAAATCTGTTAAGGTTCATACAGGTGCACGAGACGCTACTGGGAAGCAGCAAAGGGCCCTTTTCTAACACTG
>JAPZDZ010000021.1:23178403-23188940 GCA_029783805.1 Acanthurus tennentii
AATTTATGTATGCATAATGTTTTGTGTTTATTTTATTTGTTGTATCTGTCCCTGTGTGGAGAGGAGGAGGGGGAGGAGGGAGGACCCGCTGACGGAGCTGCGTGCGCAGCTTCAGTCTGGAGTCTGTACGACTGGACCGCAATGAAGAGATAAATAGAAGCCTTATCTATTTATTTTAAAGTATCGCGGGTCTTGTTCACTGATAATTAAGTGAGTGCAGCCGACCTGGGAAAGCTGCTAATGCGCTCGTCCGCTTGGTAAGTGAGTAAATGTTGTTGTTTGTAGCAAAAACCGGAATTTTATAGAAGAATTACATTAAAGCAGAGGAGATGAAACAGGGTGAGCCAAGGTTTTTTCTTTCTGATTTGTACGTCGTTTACACGCTGAAACATTGGGGAAATTTCAACATAAGCACGTGGATTAACTGGGTATTATTTAGCTAGTTGCACGGTCTTGGTTTTAAATCGTATTAAAGCCATTTTTCCTCTTTTTTTAGGGGCGATTTGCGCAGCTAGCTTGTGTGTAGAAAACGTTACTGTCAGTCAGCGCGAGCCCGTTTTTTAAATCAGACGTCAGTTGGGCTGGAACTTTAAAAAAACGGTTGAGATTGAGCACGAGGACCCTTCTGTCTGCCGCTTACTGCTGTCTTTATGGCAGCGGAGCGTCACGCGCCCTCTTCATGATATTGCCGTGTGATGAGGGGAGACGTGCGCAGAAACGACGCACAGCCTCCCCGCTTCTTTCATGGCGAACCTTCGGCTTTCTGACGGAGCAGACACATCAGCCAGCGGGCTCATAATGCGCGTATCTGTCCGGGAAGACGATACCGCTGCGCTGTAGGGAAATATAAATGTCACCGGTGAGGAAACAAGGAAAATATCCTCAGATGAACCCGGCAGAGTCTCGCTCAGGGCCTGTTACAATAGCCTGGACTTTAATAGCCTGTGCATTTGCGTATATTAGTGTTGTCACATGTGCTATCACAGGACTGGTGTAATAAATCGCAAATTTTAGCTATGGGGTTACATGGGGTTATGTTTTTTTAATATACATGTAAGTATTTCTATATTGATCCAAAATATGTAGAAGGAATCCTCATATGCCTTTTAATTTCTAATCGTTACAATGCAATTTATAATTTTAAGATCATTGTTCAAGATAAATAGCGTAATCCTTAATGTCAGCTTTAAACATACACTAAATATTTGTATTCATTGTGTCCAACCACCCATTTTCCTAATCAGTTAGAGAGGGTTCATACATACATATAAATATAACAATAATTGTCCCAAGGTTGTAGCCCTAGTATAAATATATTTTAACATGAGAACATAGTTGAATAATCTCACTATTTCGCCATCTGAACGGGATAAAAAGTGACTTTAAATCGTACAATGACGACTAAACCAACTGGTTTAATTAGAAGTGCTAAATTATTCATCAAATTTGACTATTACTGTGGGATTTAGGGGATCAGCTGAAGGACAACCAGCTGAATAATAGAAAATCTGCGCTGATGTGAGCGCAGCCTGCATCAGTCTGAGGATGTGAAGCTCATGAATGAGGCTCCATGTGTCTCGCTAATGAGATGTAATTGGCTATTGGAGCGAAGGGGTGTTGAGGCCAATGACCTTTAGATCATAAGCCATGCTCCATCTATCCCTGGTACTTTGTTCCCTCTGAGCATAAAATCATGCAGATAACAAGGAAATCTTATATGAGCAAAGAAGAATAGTGTGTGCAGTGCAGTTGTTTTTGTTTTCTCACTGGTAATGACGTAGTAAAGTATACATTCCATCAATGAGGCCAGGAGAAAAAAGGAAATGTGGAAATCATTAGGGTAACAGGGACAGGGGAGGGATTTTATTTGGCTTGCTGTTAGGTCCCCTCTTGCCTATTTACTCAATTAAGCTGTTGTTGGCTGGTGAACAAAAACCTCTTACATACAGATGATGTCGGAGTTAAAAACAGAATTAGATGTGTTACTTTTCTTATCAGACCTTAAATACAAACATAACCTTGCATTCATTCAATGAAAAGATTTCAGTTTTTTGTGTTGCATGTTTCTTACATTAGCTCATATTAACTGAAAATTGCATTGGACTGGTGCTATTTTAACAGTCTTATCTTTAAACTGTATTATCATGTGAAAATGGGAAAGTCTAACTCTTTTCTTCAAGCTGGATTTAGGAAGATTAATGTGTTTAACCTAAAGCTATTTGTGGTAATAAGGTTGTGTTTCATTTTCTGACAATTCTCAGACTCTATATTCTGAACTTTTACAGCTGTACGCTGGACTGATTTGGGCTGTTAAAGAGGAGTTAGATTTAACCGGAAGAGATGGCAGCAGTTAATCCTTTGCCAAAATGACTGGGGGTTATTTAAGTTTACTTGAACTTTGAAAGTAAAGAGGAAAAAATGAAGACAAACATTAAGGAAAGATACGTTTTTTTTTTTATTGCAACTAAAGACATACAATAGATTTTAACTGACTATAGTTATTTTATTGATGCTGATGTGACCTTGTCCTTTAACCTCTTTTCTCTGTGATAACAGAGAGACAAAGCAAAGTCACAGAGTCACATAATGTAACAGGGAAAAAACAGAGATGAACATGGTCTCTGTGTACTTTGGCTCACTCTAGACTCTGTTGGCTAAACTTCCTCCTTCTGCTGTTCGTCTGCAGAGTTTGACATCGTACTACTCACATGATTCAAGTGAAAAAGAGGAGTGAGCAGTGAGCTGTGAAGTGCTGAAGGGTGAGAGAGCAACAACATGTCATCCTGGTTGTGATTACTGCTTAGCATCAGGTCAAATGATCTGAAGGATCGAAGGAATGCTCACTGGCACTGTTTTTATGTCTTCTCATAAATAAGGGTGAAGCATGAAAAGATTTTTCAGCCTGACAACTAAATTACAATCAGAGGGGCCATTAAACTGAGTTTATTATGTGAGCTATTTTCCTCACTTTGTGCATAATCAGGCCAAACCATTAGAGTCTGTGACAGTAGGGGTGTCTTAACCAAGAAAGACTTCTTTCATATTGGTCAGTGAGGCGTTATCATGTCACAGACCTCATGACCACGTTATCAAGCAGGAAGTGTCTTGCCACATATTTCCTGGCGTGTAACAGAGACTGTAGAAAAATAGAACAGATCCTAATCTCCTATTCAGGCCTAATTTATAGCATTAGATCAGCTTTCTGTATAATATCCTTACTGGAAGAGTCTTGCTCATGGATGCTGTATATGTGTAGAAGACAGATGTCTGCCCATGTCTTTGCTTGGATTCTGATACCTCCAGTCCTTTTTGTCTGGCCTGTGAGTCTAAAACATGCAGGATGAGTCTTGAGGATGAGCGGAATATGTGGTGTCTTCCATGCATATAGACAACCATGACCTGCTGGCCCACGACTGACCCACTAAACACCCACCAACTCCAACTGTGAAAAGGCAAGGGAACTGAAGCCTTGTGCTATAAATGCAGAAAAGCCTTTATTAGGTTCTTATAGGGTATGTTTGGGCATGTTTTTGTATTCCCGAGGTGCAGGCACTTCCCAGGCCTTTCCCATGTGTAAAACAGCAACAAGGTTATCGGCCGACGTCTGGCTGTAGAATCCCCCGTGTAATCCATCAGAGCCATATTACAATGTCTCATCTATGCTACAGAACAATATAAAACTGCCTGCAGGGATAGAGAGCTCCTCCTCTCTGCTCAGTGAGGCAACCCAACACCACATGAAGGCGGCTCAGAAACATAGTGTCACGCTTTCAGAAAATTAGAACTGCATGTGTGCATTTAATTGAGTTTTTCACTTAAACTGTATGGCATACTTGGTTGGTACATTTTAGGTTGTTTAAAGTGTTTCCCTTCACAAGACCTGAACACATTATCCTTGCTGCTCCCATCAGTATGAATAATTGACAGTGCTGACATTGGATGCGTTGTATCTCCAGGCACCCAAGGGATGTTTTATCACTACAGATGGATGAGGGTTGACAGCCTGCGCAGGCAGGACATGTGTTGTGTGGAAGTGTCATGTACCAAAGAGGAAATCCAACACACAGTAGGATTAAAAAAGCTTTCTAACTACTGGGACGCTCTCCTGGGACCGTAGATAGATACATAGATAGATAGTTGATCAATTATAAACTGGGTAATTTATTCCACTTTAAGCTTTTCTTTGTAGATATTGTAGCTTGAGGGTCCTTGCTCTTGCATATGAAGCACTGCTGTCCCTGTAGCTGCATATGGCTTATTACCCCAGGCTGAAATCCCTTCATTTGGAGACCTAAACCAAGAGAGATTAGTGGAGGAGGGGAGGAACGAAAAGATTGGCAAAATGGAAAGATGCAAAGCCTTTACAGAATGTGTGTAAGCAGGAAAACCGCAAAATGGAGTGAGGGATATGTTATTATTAAGATAACATTAAGTTATTAAGATAACTTGTCCCAGCTGTTGAATTCAAGAAGCAGGTGAACTATTTTTATGTTTTCTAAGGTCAACAATCAGACAAAAAACAACTTGATATTTTTTTGTTTTGGCTCAGGGCTACAACTATTAATAATTAATTTTATCATCTATCAATCTGCTAATTGTCTTCTATTCCTAATAGCTGTATATTTTTGTAGCACATGAACAATTGATAGTGGTTTACAAGAGGCATGTAACAGCTAAATTGTCATTACCTCCGTTTTGTATCCATCTCTGTTTACCTTTTTAATTTTTAATCACAGTACCAGCTGGGGATAATTGGGCTCTGGGACATAGAACAGACAGCCTCAGCCATGTTCCCACTCTCAATTTCCTGTGTTATATTACAATGGCTCTGCTCTAACTTGGTTACTCATGATGATATCTAATGAACTGTAAAATCCCCTCATTTTCATTCAGTTTATTGCAACTGTTTGTTTGGGATACGTTTTGAGGCCCATAATGCATTTTAATTGTATGTTTTATATTTCTGCCAGAGGGAAACATTTTCCACCAGTTTGAGTGGAGGAGCCAAGCCAGCTTGTTGGACATGGCCACTGTATTTGTCAGAATCTGTTAAAAGTGGAGCCTGAAAACAAGCCGGTTATGTTCTATTTGGTGACGCTGGAGGAGCTTTTAATAAGAGACTTTGACCTTGATGATGCCATAGTGATGTCATCTGCGTTATCTCAGACTGGGCTTGGAGATGAAACATTTCATCACAGAAAGTTTGTGTAACAAATTGAGCATGTGGGGTTTCAAGATGTGGATTTTTACCAGGCAGAGATGGTTGCATTGTGGGATATGTTGGAACCAGTGTATTTTGGAGCCATACTTGCACAAGAGACCCAAAGTAAGGAAATGTTAGCTTCTCAGTCTTTGAACCTTCTTTAATGTGCTCCTCAGAAGTCACCCAAGTTTATGGAAGTGCAATATTTAATCTCTGAAGAGCCCTTTTGTTTTTATTTGATTTTTGTATTGAGTATTTTGCTGTAATAGTTAAAACGTATAAAAGCTATTAATAACGCCAATAAAAATAGCTGAGCTGTATGAGACACAACATGGAACAAGTGTCCTTCAAATGACTCAAAGGAAATATTCCAGTCAATCCCACAACACTGTGAATTGTCTGTAAAATTTTCCACATTATAACACATTCTTGAAACTTCTGCATATAATCTAACATTCTGTTTCCTGTGTTTCAGGGCTGCCTAGAAGAATAATGGAGAAGACCTGTCACTAGCATTGGATGTACATTTGGACTGACTCTTAAGACTGAACTATGGAGGGTAGTGATGATGTGTCTGTAACCGTGACACAGTCCCAGACTGATGTGTGCAGCGCTGAGGTGGGAGGAGGAGAAATCCAGAGTAAAGTGGATGATGGAGTAAATCCATCCATCCCTTCTGATTCCTGTGGCAGCAGTGGGACAGAGCTGAGCAAAGAAGGGCTCTCTAACCTGGAGCCTCCTGCGCCATCAGTAGTGAGTCCCACTGCTGAATCTCCAGGAGGTGTGGCGCTTAAAGTGGCCACAACTGTACTACATCCAGTGTGCCTGGGAGAGAGCCCGCTGATGCTGCCCATTCACCTCCAGATGGCAGGAGCAGCTGGGCCTCAGCTCGGCCAAATGGGGTCAGCACCATACTTGATAACAAGCCAGAGCCCGGTTTCACTTCCCCTGGTCTTGGATCAGCAGGTAATCCAGCACATGAGTCCCTCTGTGATTCCTCAGACCGCTAACTGCCCTCAGCTGCCACTCCAGAGCAACATCCTGTGTCAGAATCCTTTAACATTTGGTTTACCTCCAGCTGTTGACCAGAAGTCAGCAGGACAAACACAGGATGATAATCTGCTCTCTCTTCTTCAGAACCCGGCTTTTGCAGCCATTTTGCAGGATCTCTTCCCTTCCCAGGCCAGCTCATCATCGTGCCAGTCACCAGGTTCTACTTTTTTCCCACTTCCTCCCCTCACACCTCCCTACACCTCCCCTTTGGCACCGTTAGTTCCCCCGGCCACCCTTCTGGTTCCCTACCCTGTCATCATACCCTTGCCAGTGCCATTGCCTGTCCCTCTTCCCATCCCCATTCCTGTCCCTCAGACCGAGGACTCAAAGGGGAACATGCCAAAACCAGTTTGCACTGTGAGTAAAAGCACTCAGACTTCTCCAAAAGATACTACCTCTCCCATGTTGTCTTCTAGCAGAAGCATGCAATCGTTCCAGCAACAAAACGTGCCCCCAACCTCGCTTCCTCAAGATGAAGGACAGGCTCTGGACCTTTCTGTCAGAGCATGTCCTGTAGAACTAAAACAGGAATACCCCAGTCCACAGCAGGACAGTGTACTTGACCTATCAGTGCCTGGAGTGAGGAAAAAATGTGTTCAATCAGGCAGAGAAGTGGCTTTTCATTCTGGTCAAGATTCTGGTGATACTTCTTTGTCTCTGGGGGTCGAATGCACTCGAAGTTTAGACTCCAAACTCCTGGGCAGTCTGGCTTCTCTGGAGTTCAGTCGGCAGCATAAGTGGGTTGTTGACAGCAGTGCTGGAGGGTCTAGTTCTCGGGGTCAGGAGGCGTCTCTCAGCGGAGCCGGAAACCTTGAAATAGTCAGCACCTCACAGACAGCCAAGGTCATAGTCTCAGTGAAGGACGCAATTCCTGCCATCCTCTGCGGAAAGATTAAAGGCCTTTCAGGAGTCTCCACCAAGAACTTTTCCATCAAACGGGACGGCAACCAGGGGGCACCGCTGCAGCAGCTCTACGGAGTGCCGTCGGCATCCCAGGGGGAGCAGCACGACCCCAACAACCCTCTAAAAAAGGTCTCCAAGAGCAGAGCTATCAAACTGAAGAAGGTCAGCTCACAAGAGATCCATTTCCTGCCCATGAAGAAGCAGAGACTTGCAGCGCTGCTGCCCAGGAAGTGAAACTGCTCAGTGGAGGGGATTAATAGCCAGACCACTCTCTGGTAATCCCTCCAGAGCGTGTAACATAAAACACATGTGGGGACGTTCTGTAATCAAACTCATACACTTCAATCTCCAATCAAAGCTCAGAGTTTGCCTCCGACTGTTGCATAAACTGAGGCTCATGAATGTCTGACAGTGTGACACAGTAGTTAGAGAAATGCTTTCCACTGGACTTTTTTTTAATTGCTGTGTTTTATTGTTATGCACTACTCTACAGTGTTATGCTAAACCCAAAATGTTTGTGTGTATGGCAGCTTAATGGGTTCTCCATATGGCTTTGGAGATTGTCTTTATGAATTGGAGATGCTGAAAACATTTTTGAACTTTATAATTACAGCAGAGACACATGGGTTCCATTTTTCCAGTTTGGGTCATGGTTTGTTTCCACATGTAATTTTTGTTTAAGTGCACTGAAATCCTAAAAAAAAACCCTGATAGTCGAGGTTCTCACAGTTCAAAGCAGAGCAGGACTGGCAGGACATGACTGAGACTGTTAAAACATGTCCCATTGTTGGAAATCCCCTGATTCATCAGTAGCTTAGTGGAGCAATTCACTCTTCTCTGATTGGTGGGGTTTAGCCTGACAGGCTAATAATGACTTGGCAGGGCCAGCGCCACAATTTCATTATAATGAAGGTTGGCAAAAGCCGTTGGTCACGATCATAATGCATTCTTATGTTTAACAGCAGGGAAAAAGGGATGTATTAATTGTTTTCACATTCAAACGGGACCTTCTACAAGTCTGTCCAAATGTAAGGAAAGTTTTACTGGAGAATAGCTGTTTTCTATGCTGACTAAATAAGACAAAGCTGAGAAAAGACTTAAGAGCAAGTGTATAAAACACACCGCTGCTTTTTCCATTAACAGACTAATGAAGTGAATCTAGGTTGAGATTTTAATATTGATCCCATCTATGAAATCAACTGAAAATGTGAAGGGAACAGTCAGATTAAAGAAGAAATAAAAACATACTCTTGGCTTTGAGAGAAGATACTGTTCATATAATTGTGAAGTGTGTTAGTCAGTTATTAGAACCAGTATTGATAAAACCCCCCACTGCCCCTCTATTTATCAAAGTTTTCTGTGTAAACATTTGTTCCAAGTGGTTTTGTGTAGTTTGGGGTCCAAGCTCCTGCTAACTGCTTGAACCATAAGACCTAAAAACACCAGACTTACCAGATGGGTTAAAGATTTTACCTGCTGCTACAGCATGACACTATTTGATCGCAGGCAGCATCCTGTAATAATCAAGTTTGCATTTTTGCAATTTAAAAAATGGCTCTGCCTGAAGTCAAAGTTCTTTCATCTCTTCATGCTCACAGGTCATCTATATAAACTGACATATTCATTTTCTCAAAATACTATTTTTAAGTCAGAATCAATTCAAAATTAATATAAAAGCAATCAGTTTATATCATTATAGGTCATATTAAAAGTTGCAATAATTAATGAATGCATCAAAAAATCAACAAGAAATTTGAGACAATTTTAAGAAGTTTAATAATACTCACTTATAAAAGTGTGCTGGGTTTCACTGCTGGGTTTTCAGTTTAAACAAAAATGCCTCCTGTTGAACTTATATGATGTCATTGACTGAGTGTCTACCCAGTGGCACGGTCATAAGTCCCCTTTGCGGGTAAAAAGGTAGAAAGTGGCATTTCAAGCAGGTGTGTGTGAGATTTTTTCAAAATACTTCATGCCGGCGTAATAAGACAGAAGCATCCAAATGCCTGCAGCCTGCTTGGACCCCGATCTTTGCCACTTAAGCCTGTACTTTTACTGTGTTTGTGGATCATAGTATTGTTTTCTGTCCCATGATTTTGATCAGAGTTGTGAATGTGAGAGTATTGTTGTGTGTCAGTTTATTTATCCTATCCAGTGCACTTTGTCATAGTTTAGTTAAAAAAAATTACAGGGTGTTGTAACTACCTACTCTACTAAAACTGTGTTGCCCCTTTTTGGATTATAGCATTTATGAAATCTGTGAATAAAAGGCCAAGAACCAACAGTCAAAGGCTGCCTGGATGAACAAAGGATGGATAGAAAAATACCAGGAAGCTCAACTTTTTACTGGGTCTTTATTTATATCAATGTACCATAGCAACTCATGTGCAGTCCATTCAACAAAGAGCTCTGTGTCTTGGTAGTTTGAACTGATCACTCTGGTTGTACAGGATTTCACCCTAATTTATTGTTTGTACGACTTTTATTTATACAATCCGTGTAAATACTAGACGGTCAGTTGGGAGAGTAAAGTGTGACTGGATGTAAAGACAGCTTCCTTTCTAACTGTCTGTCTCCCGAAGCCCTTTTTTGCCTCTGAAAACTGTTATTTAAATGAAGATGTCAGTGAAGAAACACCAGTTGAAATGTGCTGGCAGGTAAATGTCTGCTTATTGTACAGTATGTGTGCTTTTTATATTGAAGTGAACTAAAATGTCCAAGGTTTGAGTTTGTGTCTCTGCATTTTCTTCAACATAAGCACATCCATAATTGGTCAGTCAGTGTTTTTTGGGGGGAAGGAAGTGAAAACAGGTATCATGGAAGATTGTTGCCTTGTTAGAATTGATTAATTAAAGTAATATTAATGGGTACTTAGATAAAAATTTAACATGAACAGATCACGTTTGCATTAGAGTGGTTTGTTTTCACTTCAACGTTCATTTCTATGAACTGATTTAGTGGTCTCATTTATTAAGATCATTTCCAGCAAAATGCTTCGATTTCTAAAGATGCTAAGCATAAAAACATTGGCTACTTTAATGCACAGTATTCAGGTTTCTGCCACTAGAGGTCTCTAGATTCAAATAATGAAAATAGAACTTTGATGATGTTGAGAAGTGTGGGATCATGGGATTTGTTTATTTCCTTGTTGAACAGCCTCCATTGCAGATAAAAATCTGTCTGCTTCACTCAGGCAGAATTGTCACAGAAAAGTTATTGTACTAAACTTTGATTCAAGTTATGTAGTTCGTTACGTTTGCCAACTTTCTTCCTTACTTTTTTCACCAGTTGGAAATATTTCTAATGATGTGAATCGCTACTTAACAAAATATACAAAAGTGTTAAGTCGTTTTTCAACTTTTTGATATGGAAACTTTG
>JAPZDZ010000021.1:23189040-23200201 GCA_029783805.1 Acanthurus tennentii
TCTGCTTATTGTACAGTATGTGTGCTTTTTATATTGAAGTGAACTAAAATGTCCAAGGTTTGAGTTTGTGTCTCTGCCTTTTCTTCAACATAAGCACATCCATAATTAGTCAGTCAGTGTTTTTTGGGGGGCAGGAAGTGAAAACAGGTATCATAAAAGATTATTGTCTTGTTAGAATTGATTAATTAAAGTAATATTAATGGGTACTTAGATAAAAATTTAACATGAACAGATCACGTTTTGCATTAGAGTGGTTTGTTTTCACTTCAACGTTCATTTCTATGAACTGATTTAGTGGCCTCATTTATTAAGATCATTTCCAGCAAAATGCTTTGATTTCTAAAGATGCTAAGCATAAAAGCATTGGCTACTTTAATGCACAGTATTCAGGTTTCTACCACTAGAGGTCTCTAAATTCAAATAATGAAAATAGAACTTTGATGATGTTGAGAAGCAGTGTGGGATCATGGGATTTGTTTATTTCCTTGTTGAACAGCCTCCATTGCAGATGAAAATCTGCTTGCTTCACTCAGGCAGAATTGTCACAGACAAGTTATTGTACTAAACTTTGATTCAAGTTATGTAGTTAGTTACGTTTGCCAACTTTCTTTCTTCCTTTTTTCACTAGTTGGAAATATTTCTAATGATGTGAATCGCTACTTAACAAAATATACAAAAGTGTCAAGTCGTTTTTCAACTTTTTAATATGGAAACTTTGCAGGTTATAATTTTCAGCAGGTAATGCGTCTTTGAACTATAAAACTCAAGTTTATTTAATTTAGCCCACCTGTTTTTTATTTCACTTTTTATTATGCAAGCACAAGTGAGGGTTTAGTCATGGACCGAGAGAAAAAATAACCTTCTTTAAACAAGATTGTGGTGGTGGTAGAAGAGATTGAAGCCAGGAAGCATGTTTTATTTGATGAACTTAATAGTTGGCAGACAGACACAGCTTGAGCACGTCGCTGTTGTGGTGAACGAGATGCGACAGAAAGACAAAACAGTCACCTTGTAATTGATAACTCTTAACAAAGTGATTATTCAAGTGTGTCCCAAACTGCAGTACCCCTACATCACCAGCAGGAAAATCCCCAAGCTCTAATCTTTCTTTAGAGATAAGATCATCTCCACATCAGAGTGATGTTTCATACATAACTACTTACACGTGGGTTTCAGCTGAAGTCATGCTTGAGACCCAAATTGATTGCAAGCTCTCTGTTGTAAATCAGGCCCCTTAAAGTGTGGAAGTAAATGCTTTGCAGTTTGGGAGGCTGAAAAGTCTGGATGCCATTTTTAGAACAAGAAGTGTTTACGATAAATTCAGCACTAACACACGCACACTGATGAATCTGCCGGACTTTCTGATCCTCTTTTGTGTTTTTTGATGTGCAAAGATCTTTTTATATTTACTGGACAACTGATGTCAAGAATTAATTTTCTAAAATCAGCCAATTACATTTTTTTTGTCAGGAAAACTGGTGAAATAAAGTAAAATAATTCAGAAATCTTCTGTCCATCGGTGAAAATACCTCCTCAGTCTTAATACTTTATTGTAAATCAGAAACAACACATGCGCATCCTTTTGTTTTTGATAGGTTTATAAAAAAAAAAAAAAAAGGAAATACACAACATCATAAACACATATTGTTTATCTGGTGTGACATAATGGACAAGTGACTTTTTGCAACACATATTTTTCAAGTACTTAAAAAGAAGATGCAAGAGAGGGAAATCAACAGCACTTCGATCCTGTGTTGAATATCATATGGCACAAGTCTTTTTTTTTTAAATCAAGGAAGGGAATAACAGGAAAATTCTGTTAAGTATATTATAAACAGTATGCTACAAAAGCTTGTACTAACAAAGACCACGTAAACCTGAGAAATGTCATCGGTAAAGCAAGGCAGAGTCTATTAACGGGGAGTATTTGAACTAAAAGCGCTGTGTTAAGTATTAAAAAGCAGAATGGAACCCACTGTGAAATATTCACCACGTCCCCTTTTTTATCTTCACATTTCTAACTTAATGTATATGATATCCTTAAAATATTAAGTTTCTACAAAATGTACATTCTGTCGCTGATATTCATGGTTAAACCCATAAAACTGTACACATCTGTTTTCATTGCTAACAGTGATTGGAACGGTCGAAAAGTGACAACACTGAGGTCGCAGGTCGACCGACGAGCTTACATGATCATGACTGATAAAAAAATATTACATCAAAATTAAACATAGAAAGCCCTTAGAATTGCCGGACTTGCACCTCCTAAACAATCTGTCCATTGAAATTGATAAACCCATGACTTCCGAGTCGACTCGGAGCTTGTGATGCAGACGGTTTCGATGCTGATAAGAACTGCGTGGGGTCCAGACCAGTGGGAGGCGGCGTAGGGCCCGCTAAGACACAATAATACATCATGCCACACACACACACAGCAGATGATGATGATCCTGCAGGACGCTTGTGTAAAAGAAAAAAAAAATAATAGTAAGTTGAGGCTCATTCAGAAATGTCAACATGATCCCTACCAGGATGCAGGAGATGTTCGAGCAAAGAAAATATGTTTAGCGTTGTGTGAACGAAATGGAACTGACTGACATTAGCATTCTTCAGGCAGGCGTTTATACCCATACATGAGGCATACATGTGAAGAGTGAAAACAGCTATACAACAGCACAGACAAGAGAGCATCCAAATTCTCTTGAAGAGCATGGGGAAGAACATCTAATGGATTTTTTTTTTTTTTTCGTTTCTCAGTAATATCAACCCTTCCTTATTAACTGGAAATTCAACAATAATAAAAACATTATATAAGAAGAAACATTCTCCATCTTTGGGGATCCAAAACCAGGATCAAAAGATTTCATCTCCGTAAAAAAACGTGTCCACGTGCGCACATGTGCTATGCAATGTAAACACTACAGGGATTCTTTTCCTTTGGGATTTCAAAGAGTCAAATGGCGTCCGTCAGACTTGAACAGCTTTTTGTTCACTGATGAGGGGATGAGGTAATGTGTCAGCAATGCACGGCACACTTTCTCCACTCTGGAAGTCAGGATGAAGTCGTAACATCTCGTCAGTCCTTCGAGCTGGAGTCTAGAGTAACAAGTAGCCCCCGCGTTGCCCCATGAGTCAGTGTCCGAACGCTGGCTCTCTCAGGGCTTATTGCTCATGGGTCTGGCAGGGACGCTGCTGTCCTGGCTCCCGTTACAGTTTTCCTTGTTTCAGCCTCTCTATGTGATGGCAGAGCTTCAGTGCCGGCCCCAGTTTCAGACCCATGTACTTCATGATCATGTCGCTCCGTAGCAGCATCAGAGCTTTTCCATCAATCTCCTGTGGAAACAAGGAACGGGACTCATTATATTGAAATACTGTACTGAGAAATAAATGACCTACTGCAGCCAAACTTAATAATAGGCCAAAAAAAAAAAAATAAAAATAAAAATCAAAGCCTTCGGTCCTGTTTCAACATTGTGCTTTTCCATCATTTTCAGTTGTTTCCAGTCATACAGGAAAGAGCTGCACCAGTGTCTGTTTTCAGAGAGCTCTGACTCTTTTGTGCCGTTGTCAATCATTTATTACATGAGGTTGCACTCATCATCATGGTAACCATTAAAACAACTTGCTCTGGTTGTTTCTGTGTATTCTGAGCTTTATGTTACATCAGAAACTGACATAAAAGGAGACAGAAAAGCTCGTGGGAGCAGAGTGGTTGGACACTGAATGTTGCTTGTGAGTAATTTTGTTAGAAGTTAGAGTTAACTTACATGTTTTCTAAAGAGTTCAGCGTGAGGAGCTAATGCTGTGGGGTCGGCGTCCCTCACAAACTGCATCACCTCCTCAATGGACCAGGACGAGGGATTTTTACTGGGCAGCTGCATACTGTCCCGCTCCAGAGCCTCAGGACCTGTGGTGGAGCTGGCTGCTACCGGAGCAGAACACACACAAACACACACACACTCATGAAGCAAGTGAGGGGAAAAAAATGAGGCGTTTAAATACGTTTAGTGCCACAGATTCTGACAGTACCTTCAACTCGTCTGAGAGGCTGTGTGGAGCCGAGCTCTGCAGGGTTCGAGGAGAGGCGACGCATTGGCGTGCTGTTTCCAGGGTGATAGAGGCTGCTGGCCTGAGAGTGGTACTCCGAGGAACTTCGCACTGTCTGGGGTCGAGGGGTCATGGAGTTGGAGGCTGAGTCCATGTAGCGCTGCTCCTTCATCAGGCCATTCTCTTCGTGGGGCAGAGTCTCTGCTGGAGAGAGAAAAACACAACGAACATTCAAACAGGGCTCTTAAAAAGCTTCCATCACTTACCTTCATCCGTCTTTGTGTCCAGTTTATATATGTGACGTCAGTGTGATCATAAACTTTGATTCACAGACACATTTATTACAGCATCATCACTCATCACTCCAGTGCCAAAGCTGACAACAGCACTGAGCAATCAGCTAGAATAAACACTGCAGTATACAGAGAAACTATTTATTCAACACAAACTTCTGGCCAAAGAGATGTAGCTTGAGATTGCAGAAGAATTTAACATAAAAACATGCTTTTTATAAAAATAATGGAGACAGTCTCTTTGTCAAACGGTTTCTGCATTCAATAAATGCTTGAAACCTAAAGAATGTCTAAAAATTAACAGGTAGACTGCATGTAGTGAGCACAAAGTGTGGATGCTGATGTCAGATCTGCTGTTGTATAATGAATGAGGCAAAAATGAGCAGTGATCAAGTTTTCAGTACAGAACAACTAGTCTTAAAAATGTCCTCACTTAAATGTGTTGTTTTTGCAGGATTTTTCTTACTTAATAAGCACTAAAGTCACTGAGGAGCTGTACCTTCTGAGGGATGAGCTTCCGTACGTAGATGTTTAGGTGACAGAGGCGCTGCGTACGGTGGAGAGACTCCAGAGAGACTCCGTTTGCTGCCTCGAACCAGAGATGGAGCATCCAACGCCTCCTCTTTCACTGAAACACACAAACAAGGAACAACTGCTTTTCAGAACATCGTTTACAGTTTCAAACTGCACACCAGAGAACAACATCTTTACATCCCACACAAAGAGTGTAAAGTATTACTTTAAAATTGGTTAAATTGACAGAAAAAAAAGGCACTACAACTGTCAAATCTGCAGATTGGGCTTTAATTAGTATGTATTGACAACTGAGTTTAGTTTCCCTGAAAACTTTGACTGAACAGTGATGTTTCCTTCCTGAAATACCACTTAAAACTGAATGCAGCTTACCTGACTTGGTCCTGTCATAGGCAGTGTAGTGGCTGAACGGTTGGCTGCTGAACAGGTTGTCGCATTGCAGGTGACGACACATCGTCTCCAGGAACCGCAGCACGAAGGAAGCACTGGAGGCTGCTGGTAGTTTGACCACACGAACTCCACCATCTGTTCTCACTGGGACGAAGGACAGCGTGTTTTATCGGTCTGCCATCAAGCTTGGCTGCTTGCACAAACCATCTAATGAGCTTATTATTTTACTGTCTCAATGATCACTGCAGAGGCGCGACTCTTCCAATAACACAATAACTTCTGATAACTGTTTTTTTGCTGTGTGTTTCTACCTCTGACGATCTCTCCTCCTCCTGAATGAGTCTGCAGAGCGCTGAGCAGGACTTTCGGCTGGTATGCGCAGTCGATGCACGACTGAACCACCTGCTGGAGCACAGCGTTCACTGGCCCCGGCCCAAAGTGGTCTGGCAGATGCTGCATCTGCTTCCTGTCCAGGTGGGGGCCGCAGTTTCCATGCTTATTCACGTACACACACACTGAAGCACACCAGAAACACAGCGACCCAATTAGATCTTCCCATCAAAGCTTTTAGTAGGTGCAAAACATGCAACAGCAAGAAGCACGGGAGCATTAATCCTCACCTGTTGAAACCACAGAGCCGAGGCTGGGGGGGCTTTCCTGTGGGACCTGGATGCTGGGCAGCTGTGCAGGACTGGGGAGGATCTTAGGCTTTCTCTGAAAAACACACAATAATACGCAGCCACACTTTAATGTGATGAATGTGGCAGTAAAACGTACACATCCCATGTTTAAATACCTCAGAGTTTGGGTTTAATGGGAAGGATCTCACCTTGCTTCCTGGTTTGGGGCCCCTCTTCTTGTGGGGCCGAGGGACCAGCTGTGTGTTTTCAGGGACAGTCCCGTTCTGGGCAGCTGCCGCCTCTGCCACAGCTTTGAGCAGAGCGATGGTCTCACTCTTGGGCCGACGGCCTCTTACTCCCTTCCTGACAGGCAAAGGGGGCAGAGGGTTGGGGAGCCTGTAGGGGGACTGCATGGAGCGCCTGCTGGGCTTCGACGGTGACACCGGGAGGATCTGCAGGTTCTTTGGCAGGGTCACTTTAAAAGGAAAATCACAGACATAGATATGAAAGAAACTGAAATGAATTGAGTCTTTGCACAAGTTAAAAGTGTCCTGTTGTTCATAGATTGTGGGTCGACAATGTGGCATCTCAGAAAAGACCAGAGTTGAGTCTCTGCTGGATAATTACTGAGACTCATTGTCTTGACCTTGTGATTACAACAGTGTGCTGCACTGCTGCTGGTGACTTAAATTAAAGTCAAAGCACAAAGATATTTCGGTGCCAGTCTGAGTTTGGAAAGGGGCATCTCATTACTGGAAACAGAAGGGGGAAGTGCTTCATTTATGTGATACAGCTCCATATTACAGTGTTTGTTCTCTGACTAAAGCTTGGTTTGAGGAACCATTTAACCAACAGTTAAATATACTCAGCAAGCACATATGAAGTTATCTAATCCTTAAATGGAAGAATCACAAACCTCAAACCTTTTTTTACTAAATAAAAGCAAGTTTTGTAAATGCTGGTTCTTTCTACAAATAACACTGAAGACCTGGAACAGAGGGAAATTCACCAACTCACCATGCTGACAGGAAAACAGTTACACTAACACATACCCACACAAAGCAAAGGCTCATTTACTCGGCTAGTAAATATTTTTCTGTTTCTGTATGTACTAAAGATTTCCTGACAAGCCCCACACACAGAGTCCAATAAATCTTCCTCCAAAACTCAAAACAAAACACACAATCACAATGAGATTAGGGTGGAAGCTAAAGGGTGTGTGTTCTCTTTATTTGTCCTTACAACTTTTTAAGGATGTACCAGAGCTCACACACAAACCACCGCCTCCAGTTCTTCATGTGTTTCGTGTTTCATAATCTAATCCTCTCCATTCGGAGTCTTATACACAAACAGTTGAGCAGAAGTCAGAAACTGCACTGAGGAGCTTTTATGTAAATATATTTTTTCCCCCATGTAAACAGGTATGACGTGAAGGACATAAATCCAGCTTCTTCATCCCTCCCTTCCCACTTGTAATCCTGCCTGTTCCACTCCCCCCAACCAATCACAGACACACAAACAAACCAGACAGGACTGCGTAGTGTATCTGCAGAGTTTCACATGCAGCATGGCTCCGACTCAAACTGTTGGCTCACAGCTCATGACACTCCTTCTTTTGACTAGAGGCCAAGTTTGTCGAGAGAAACATGGTGAAAACACCACATTCAAGTTGAAACTCTCTCCAAAGTGCAGCCACCATGCAGACTCGGTACCATCGTAAAAAAAATGAATTCCTTATCTATCCAGAATGACCGTGTTGTGTGAGAAAACACACAACATGGAGGGAGAGCTTAGGAATGTTTACTTGCTGGGTAAAATACTTATTTTTTAAAAGACTGTCACATCTGAGTTCCTAAAACAAACAACACCAACCCAGCTGCAGAGTCATTAGAAACCTCTGTACAACATTTGAACCACTGCCATCACTCCATTTACTCCTCTGAACTGTAAATCTGTGTACACGCCCTTCAAATGCAATTACTTTTTTTTATTGTGTGTCCAGCACCTGTTAAAGATTGGGAAGTGTACATTTTCCTCTTGCCAGACTGAGCAACAAACCAAGATGATTAATGTTAAAGGAAAATGAACAAGAAGTTGATTACAAACAGCATCATCTCCTTTAAACTCCACTGAATTCTGCAGAGTTGTGCTGCCACCTAGAGGGTAAAACTCACCACTGTTGCCTGGTGGCTGGAGGCTGTGCTTGGTGAGGGAGCACCAGCCCACAGGGAAGATGTCCCGGGAGTCATATTTGCACCAGTAATCAAAGGCGCCCCGCCACCCATCGAACATGATGAAGACCTCGTCACCCTTCACTTCTCCTATGGTGGCAGGACAGATGAGGTACGGGTTCTTCTTGTCCACAGCCTCCAACTTCATGCCTGGCTTGAAGTTGTTCTGCGCGGGCCTCGGAGGTTCCTGGAATGAGTGCAACATCCTCACTGAAAAAACCTTTGAACACATGCACCGCCAATAAGATGGAGTCATTTCAAACATGTCTTACCTTTTTGAAGGCTGTCCCTGGTGCCATCTCTGCTCCATTTAAGGTTCTCAACAGAAACATGGGCCATGAGGAGGCATTCATCCGAAATCCTTTAGGAGAAAGTTAAATAACGCTTGAAAATTCTGTTTTATTTCCTCACAGTGATTCCATGGATAATTTTCATTCTTGCTAACGTTTTCTTCCAGGTGGTATAACTATAATTTGTCCCAGAAAAAAACAGCACATACTAAACTGACACTTGTGAATTTTTCATTTTACTTGACCAGTTTTTCACTGGAACATTATGTTGTTTGTCTATTAATTAGAAAAAGTCAGAGATGATCTATTTTAAGTGTACGACAGTCTTATATTTTTTGTTAATGTACATTTATGCACACAAACAACTGTGTGTGCAACTTTATTGCAATTGTTAATTATAAACCAAACATTCTGGAAACTTGATGCTACTTTCAGGTTTTTCAAAGAATCAAAGTTAAATGATAAAAAACTGAGAGGACATGTCTTCTTCTTCCTCTAAGCTCCAGTCACATAGTTATTTTTGGCTCAATGATGACTTCATCATTTTTCCTTCTACTGTTGCACAAATTTTATAAACCTGCCATGGCAAGGAAAAGCCATACTAACAGAATAAGTCTAATTTAGAATAAAAAAATCTGCACTGATAGATCATTTGATCTGTTTTGTGAAGAATCAAAACTAAAGAGCAAAGATTAGGATATTTTCTGCCTCCATCCCAACTCTGCTGACTTTCTTACCCAGTGGAGGCTGCAGCATGTCTCCATTCTTCTCACAGGTGCCGATTGGTTGGATGTCCGAGGAGTCTACCAGCCTCCAGAAGTCATTGCTGTTGTCGCTTCCATCCAGACGGAGACGCAGACGAACTCCAGTTAAACCCATCACTGTGGCAATGCAGACGGAGGTGGAATTGCGCGGGTCGTGGGCTTCAAGTTTCATTCCCACCTTGAAGTCATTGGATGGTGGGACTCTAGCCTGCAGATATTGGAAGAATGTTGTGATACCGTAAGTAATCTCACTCTACATTACAAACAAAGTTTTATTTATCCAGACAGGTTTAGATAATCTAAGCTACTGATTATATGTGAAAGAATTAAAGAAATACAAGTGTGCTTTAGTGTTGTTGAATACTTTTAGGTGAGGAGTGTTGCATTGGAGGGTGGAAATAATGGACTTTTCACTGATGGGATTAATCAATTTCCACTGATGGCAAAATTAACAGAACCATGGTTGTGTCTGCAACTCTGGGTTCAGACTTAAAAGCACTTTATAGAACTTTAACACAAACTTTGCAAAGAAAACACCAAAATATACACATTTTTTTTTTTCAAGACTGAAGTTCTGCAACTTCTTACCAAATTACTTATGACTTACTTACATTTACATTAAAGTCAAAGACTAGGTCTTCATAACACAGGCCTCTGCTTAATATTAAATACCTTAAAAATCAAGTAGGACATACCTGACGAAAACAGCTTGGCGGTGCTGGTGTTGATGACGTTTCTTTTAGATATTCTTCCCAACTGAAAGCATCTGATGCAAATTCATAAAAAGTACTTTATTTATTTCAATTCGACAGAACTGCTAAGATCCAGTGAATGAGTTCATCCAAAGTGATTTAAGGGCATTAGACTTGCAAATCAAAAGCAAATTCCGTCACCAAATACCAAACAAAAAGTTCACCTTTAGTTGTTGCAGGGGTTAGTGGAACGGTCCTTCCCGGTTTCTCCTTTTTGCCATCTTTCTGATCTAAAATTGTTAAGATTATAGAAACATATCATATAAATGTATAAAAATATAAAACATTTCAATAAATCTTATCAATAAGAGTAAAATACTACTTCATTAGATTTATTTGTGAAACACCCTTTCTTTGAACATTTCATCTTGTCTCATTTTCTTTTTTTGAAAACTTGTCCCAAAACTTTTGAACAATGAACACTTTTCTTAAAAGTAACAGTTCCCTGGTAATAACTTCCATTTAACATAAGTCAGATAGAGAGTCTAAAACCTGGTAAATATGCTGTGTTTAGGTGAGTTAATGTAAAAAGCTTGAATAAAATACTGAAATGTCAGTAAACAATTCGTGTAATACTGTACAGAGGCTTTGAGAGCAGATGATGCGACGAATGAACAAATAACAATGAAATGAAAACACGTGAGGCTGTGTGTGGTCACAAAACCTCTTCAAAGCAATCAGACTGAAACAAATTTAGCTGTTTGTGGTCACATCATAAAGCCACAACAGTACTACTGTAAATCACACAGGTGTTTACACATAAACACCTACTTGATGTGCTTGATTTAAGCTTCTCTGGAGACCCCTTAAGAATGTAAACATCATTTTCACTAATACATACATTTTGATGACAATTTCCCTCATCCAAATTTCAACCGAGAGCCGGCTCAAAATAATGGACACATTGAACAAAAATAGAAAGTGTAAGTGAAAACACCTGTGGCAATGTAGGATCTTCAATTTAAAAAATATCAGGAGTAATGCCATAATAACAGCTCTATTGCTACAGAGGTTCAGAAATCTCCATCACTAATGTCAGAAAGAAACTTTTACACAAGTGTTTATACTTTACTTTAAGGTTCAGTTGTTAAAGCACAAGCAAATCTTCTTTTTGTTCAGGGTAATGTTTTACAAAAAGAAAATAAAAACTCATCACACTGTCTTTCTCATGTAAAGTAAAATAAAAAATCTCCTTGCCTTTGAGCGGAGTTTTTCCCATGGTGGCTGATGACCAATG
>JAPZDZ010000021.1:23262713-23276755 GCA_029783805.1 Acanthurus tennentii
CTGTGTATTAAATCACTGGACTTGTGTTACAGAGGATATGCTGTGTTGTTTACTGTTACAGTGTCTGAAATGGATGAGAGAAGGATTTTTTTTTCTGTCAAGTTCAGCAATAAAGGTGACTCTAGTGGCAGAGAGGCTGTACTGTCACAAACAGCTTGTTTCCTTTATTCTCCACTGCTCACTTAAAGCACAAGTTTAGTGATAGAAAGAGTCAATGTCATACAACGGTTTAAACACGTACAAGTAAACATAATGTGCATGAGATGTTCACGATGAAGATGAGAAAAAAAAACATGCAAACTTAACATTATCACACACATTTGCATAAAAAGTAAAAACGTTTTACTGAGTATTTGTTCAACAAGGTTTTAAAAAGTTTCCTGAATCAATTCTGATATAAACAGGAAGTACACAAAGCTTGGTCAGACGGGCAGATCTCTACAAATAACATTATATAGGCAACTACAGCATTGTGTGCATGTGAAGACCAATGCATTTGATCACAAAAAAATATTCATGTTCAGTCACTGATTTTATTTTTGGATAAAATACTCAAGGCTCAAGGTCCATGGCAAGTATGACACACAGTGTGTTTCATTCTTAATCATAATGCAATGTTACACAAATTAGCAACTAACACAGCACCATTTCATTTATGAAAAAAAAAGATTAAAAGAGCTGGCTCAGGATAAACCTTATTCAGAAATGTAAATTACTTGTCACATGAAATCTGCTGAAGCAGAAAGAAAATATCAGCTGACTTGACTGATGTTTTTCCTAAAGCAAAGAGCCGGCGTCAGTACAGCGTGAAATACAATTTTAAGCTTCTGGTCTATGATTTAATACTTCAGCAATACTTGAGCCATTTATTTTAATAGACAGTCAGTTTTTCAGTCATCACATGAAGGTTTCAATAAAGATGATATTAAAACAACATGAAGGCCTATAATTTATCCAACAGTGAGAATATGTAACTTTTGAAAGACGACGTAGCTGTTTTGCTGTAACATATAAACTCTGAAAATATATTGGAAATGAACAGTTAAAAAAAAATCATAATAAAAGCTCACCTTTGTTCAATTTAATAAACTCACTGTTTTCGCTGCTAAAGCCTCAATTGAACAGATATGATCTGTAGCTCATGCTGTTAACAAATGGCAGCAAACTGAAGGCTGAATTAGTTTTGTAACAGACAGCAATGAATCACTTTGCTAAATTTGTGACTCATTCCTTCTTGTGCTACTGTTATGCTTGGGCTTAACACTGCTTTAATCATTTACTATCGTCCTTTAATTGTAAGCTGTTGCACAATTCCCACCGTTCAGCAAAAGTTGGATAGTCCAGCTTTAATGCCTGAGGCCGAGTCTGAGGCATATTTCCATTTTTTATGAGTGTTTACATCATCACATAATGAACTTGAGATGCAGGAAAGTATCTCTGTTTCATTTATCTGTAAGAGACAATACTTAATATTTTCTTAAAAAACTAAAAATTGATCAGGCCACAAATAGGCCCAATGAAATGTTATGGATGCTCACTCTGTGTTGAAAGTTCTCAGAATAACAGTATTGTAATGAGTCATTATGGTGAGAGCATTAAATCTGTAGTCACGTCTTGTTTCCGACCTTAAAGGTGTCCTTCATCAGTTCAGTTTCCAGGAGCCTGTGTTAAGTGCTCTAACTGTCCTCCTTTAGCATCTCTTCAATCTCTCTGTCCCAGTTGTCATCACGGTTCTCGTTATCGTCCAACACGTCATACTCCTGAAGTTCCTCCTGCAGCTCTCTCTCCCAGTCAGCCGTCTCCTCTGAAAAATGCAACCTTGAGTCGCTCGCTGAACTCTGATAAACTTTACTAATTACATGACAGCCCAATTTAACATAAAAAAAGACTTACCCTGCTGTGTGTTTGGATGTTCCCTCTTATCCAGGACCAGCTGTTCCATTTCTTTGCGTAGGTCGTCCTCATTTATCTTGCATGAGTCAAAAGCATCACTCACAAATTCAGGCACAGGCGAGCTGGTGGAGATCTCCTCTTCATCCTTTCTTAAAAGAAACAGAAGGAGGTCAGACTCCAGCCAAACTCATTTTAGTCATACTGCCTCTTTATGATGAATGCTCTTATTTTCTTTGGCATTTAATTCTCTAAAACAGACGGCTCACCTCACTTGTCTTTGGTTTGGTACTGCGGATGGCAGGTGGAGCCTTCTGTTTCACAACTGCAAGGATTTTTATAACAATATCTCAAAGAATGCATGTATTAAAACAAGTGTATTGTTATAAGTGTATGTTTTTATACCTTTGCAATAATAGTATGGAAAAATTCTCAGATATTTAAACTACTGGTGTTAACATCATTACTGAAGAGATTATGTCACAAAAACAAATGTAAAATTCTGTGTTCAAAAAAATTAAAACATGGCCCAGCATTTCCTAAAATTAACTCATTCATCAGTTTACTATATTATTTGGCACAAATTTGACTTTAATGTTACTTTTTTTGCTTTAGTATGCAAATGTTCTTTTGTTTGTTTACTGACAGAACATTAAAATTACACATAGACATTTTGGTTTTACCTTTTTGATGAGCAGCCTCCGGACTGGTGCTAGTTTTCCCCACGTCTCTCTGCTCAGCAGCCTGCTGTGCTGCTAAAGCTGTGAGCTGAGCTGACTGTTTTATTAAGGAGACACGGTAAAAGTAATTCTTCCAGAACACCTCCTCTTTTACCCTAAAATGACAGACAGGAATGGGCAATCTCCATGGTGAATAAAATATTTTTTTATTTTTGCCCACTATAAAATATTTTAGTTTTTAATAACTTGCCTTTGTGTGAGGATGGACATGCTGAAAACAATGTACAAAGTATTACATGAGTGTCATAACAGAAAACACACTCACTGTTTGGGGACCAGATGGAAGCGCATCTTCTGAAGGAGCTCATCTTCCTCTAACATCACCATGGCGACTGGATACATTTGCTCAAAGTCAAAGTGATATTGCACCCCAGCAGGAGGATCTCGCAAAAAATTCCTTTTGTCCTGCCAACAAATAAAGCAACAATCTGAAGTTATTTTGTTCTGGAGTTGTACTGATACACACAATTTTTCCATATTTTCAAGAAACATTTCATACTGAGTAATACTCACAGCTGAAAGAGCTAAAATCTGTTGCTGTATGGTTTCCTCTTCATTATAACCAACCCATGGTGGCACAGCAGCACCTAGGAACAATAAAACCAAGCCTATAGTTACTGTATTGTAATGTTATATACTTGCACATTATGAATATGTACATAACATAATAAATGTACATACTATTTCGTACTTACTGGACTTTTTCGCTTTTTTCTCCTGAACAAACCTTTCTTGTTCCTTGTGAAAATCACCCAAAATAGTCTAAGGGGGGGAAAAGTATCATTAAGTGGGACAAACTTTTAAAAAACAAAGAAGGGAGCTAAAAAAAAATTAAAATTTAGACAGAAATAACGTTGAATGTACCTTATCAATTATTTGATTTATCTTTCCCTCCTCCACACTTTTCTTAAAAGTTTGTGCTGTTTCAACGACGGACTCAGACAGTTTCTTTGAGGCACTGCTGGCGAAACTGTAAATGATTCCTGTAAAGAAGCAAGTACAACAGACATTACTGAGGTTATATGAAACTGTTAACACGACAAAGCGACAAAAACACCCAGTTATGTCTACACATAACACTTATTGTAACAACTATAAAGTTTAACACCGCATTTTAACAACTTTTAGGAGACTTACCACTGAAGCCCATAGCCTTTTGATGAGGTTGAACATCTGTGTCAACACCAGTTTTATGTTCACTTTTAGAGCTAGCACTCGGTGTGTTTGTTATGTCTTGATTTTGGTCTCCTTTATCTTCGACACTAGACTCGCCTTCTTTTTTAGCTTGACCATTTTCGTTTTCTATTCCAAGCCACGTTCCCAAGTTTTTAAACATACTTTTAATAATTGTCAATAAATTTAAAACGAAACACTTAACATGCTATTAAAATGTATATCTCTGTTTTGAAGGTCAGTTTTCTGATAGTTTGAAACTTATAACTACGGTGCTAGCTGATGACGTTTCACGGCCAAAACTACTTCCGCGAATCGCTTAAGTTTGGCCCTTCACTCTACCCGTTTCAAATCCTACTTGTTGTCATGGAAACGTTCGCGCTTCCCTCAAAATTCTGAATTTGTCGGTTGGTTTGTAAGTCAGTTAACGTTAGTTAGCTAGATAAATAATGGTGATTCAACACTATTGCAATTCTATATCTTACCGTCCTGAAAGTTTTCTTAAAGTCTTAGTGGTTAAGTAAGACCTAATATCTCTGAGCATTAATTAGAACAAAGTTCTAATGTTACCTTGCTTGCTAGCTATCGGCAGATGGCACGCTTGCGCTGTTTTTTTTCCTACACTTGTTATCCCTGTTGTCCACGGATGGAGCTAGGTTAGCTTAGCTAATTTAAACTCTCCTGTATGTGTCAGTGTATCTTTCTCGGTTTGTATCATGAGGTAGGACACAGACTCGCGTGCTACATTTAAAAAAGGGTCGAAACTATTAACTTTTTCTCGGACACCGTCCTCACAACTACCGAAAAATCATAAAAGCGACTAATTTGAGGATAAAACGGTTACAAAGGATGAAGTATGTGTGTCGTAAACCTGGAATATAGCTGTGTTCAACCCGGACGAAGCTTTCTTGTTCACCGGTTTATCCCGAAGTTGAATTCTCAGGTAAGGACAGCCGTTTAAACTGAGTTTTTTTTTTAATTATTCTGAGAAAGCTATGGAGCCCAAAGAGTCAACTAACTTTGTTAATTTCATATTAAAGTGCTTGTTTCACACGGAGTTTCGGTCACCTATTAAAAGCAGCATGTCTGTTAAACCAGATCAGTTTTACTATTTGTTGTTACGACCGAAGATGGTTTCCATTGTGCTGCTCTACATTGTTAGTGTTTAATTCTCTCACACATAAGAGCATTAAGTTTAAGTCAGCTTTTCAGGAGTATGACAACAGGTGTTAACGCAGCGTTATACATTTCCTTAATTAGTGACACAAGGCTACATTTTGTGTCATGAAGACGGAGGTAAAACAGCTTTCATGACAAGTGAATTTAGTTACCACTCAGTTTATGTATATTTTTTGTTTCTTTAATTGGATTTTTTTCAAATAAAAAAGCACAAATATAATTTATAAAAACGAAGTGGTCTCCCTGAAACCACTGAACAAAAATGCCAAACTCATAAGATGAAAAGCATTGTGTATTAATAATATTTAATAAATATTTTAAAAGTAAAATGGGTGAATGACATCATGTTCTACATTGGTATTTAGATTGCAGCTAAAATAAAGGAACATTCAGTAATATAACCATAGTTCTCAGTAGTGACCCCGTATTCTATAAAATTCTGTTAGTTTTGTGCCAAGTTTTGTTCAGTTTAATATGCTGGCATATTTAAATATGAAATAACTGTGTCACACATCACATACGTGTTCTGATCACTTTCGTTTCATCCTAACATTCGGAATTACAACTTTTCATTTCATTTTCAATGATGCTAGTTAAAGCTTGCGCAATAAAAAAAACTGTAAGTACTTATTAGTGATCAAATATAGCTACAGCCTTAAGTGAAGCACACTAATCCAGTTTTAATTTAATTAGAAATTTTATTTTTAAAAAAATTATATAAAACTAAGATGAATTTTTCATGCTCTAAATCGTTTGGTAATGATAGGAATATTCATTATACATCACAGTATTGGCTTTGAATAACATAATCTGTTTAAAGTAGACATTACAAAATGATTCAATTATGAAAAAAAGGTTATTGAAAAAGATGCACATTAAAAATACATGATCTAAAAAAAAGGTCTGTTGTAAAAATTTATTTTAAAAATTGTAAATGGATTGCATTTATTTGTGCGAAAATTCACACTCTCATTGCTGCAATACAAAGTGCCAACCTGCTCATCAGGAGGCAGACAGACATGAACATTCAAGGGTTCAGTTTATTGCTGAATTTGCATTTCAACATGCAGGTAGGCAGAAGCTGGGGATCAAACCACCAACCTTCTGACACTTGAACAACCCCCTCTGTCTCCTGACCCTCAGCTACCTCAACTGCAGTTTATAAGATATTAAACTGATTAAAAGAGACAATATTTCCAATGAAGTATTTTCTCATCTACCAGTTTAAGTCCTAAAATGAATTTTTAGCATCTCTTGCAACTTGCAAATGCTCAGTTTGTTTTATTAATGAGTCTAGATTATTGCAGTCAGCAGTCTTTTCAGGTCATACTCAGGTTCAGGACGGCTTAAAAGATCAAGCCATAGAACATGTGGCCAGACAGTGCTAAGTTGTGATTGTGATCCATAAAATCATATCTCTAATTGATTGTAAACCAAAGTAACTACCCTGAAAGGAGGTTTATGTTGTCTCACTCGTTCACACAAGTGAAAATCTGGCTATAGCTTTCTCCTTTTTCAAGTATGGAGAGATTTTAGAGAGAAATATGATGGGGTGTCATCAGCCTAGTTCTGACACAAAGCATTACTTACAGATTATGTGCCTGATGGTATTTTATGAATAGACTTTGAGGCCAAAAGTTGATCCTTTTTGAATACAGTCTCACATAGGTGACGCTAACAAGTTTTAATACAAGTGCTTATTGTTATTACTCTGTCTCCACACATTTTCATACTCTCTTTTTTGTCTCTTTACTTTTAAAGCTGTACCATGGATACTGAGGGATATAAAAATGCTCCACACTATACAGAGGCAGAGGACCCTTGGCATGTGATGCAGAAATCAGGAGATCTGGATCCAAGGAGCAGAGATAATGAGGGCTGGAAGCTGGTGGATGTAAGTCTTTCAGGAGGAGCGCCATGGGGATTCACACTCACTGGGGGACTGGAGCATCGAGAACCTCTGCTCATAACCAAGGTAAATCAGAAAAAGAAAAAAAACAAAACTCTGCATGTGTCAAAGATAGCTAAGAATTGAGGTGATGAGCACATTTGCTTTATGGAGAGAAGAACTTGAGCTGAGTAGAAATGCCTCCCAAACTGTGTTAGCAGCTCATGTGCCAAGTATAAAAAACACCAGAGCCCCAGCTGAAGCCTCTCACACATTGCTGTTAGTAACATTAATATTTGCGAGCCTGATAAGTGCCCACTAAAAAACAACGTCATACATGAATGAGATTTATTTCTCTGCAGAGGCAGTAATACAACATGTGGCCCTGCTGTTAACTGCACTTTATTCAGAGCTTAGCAAGATATTCACGGTTGATGAACAGTAATGCAAACTACAATAAACAGCAGGATTATGCTTATGCACTGACATTCATCCACAGACAGACACTCACTGAAGAGCCTTATGTAGCTGAGCTGCTGGCTGGGCTACCGCACAGGTACTCGACAACATAAATGGACATAAATGAGTTTCATTCGGCTGTCGGAGCTCCACCAGACTCCCTTTTCAGCAGACACAGAGAATTTTCAAGTAGCCTTGTGTGGCTGGTTAGCTTAAACTACCAGCTCTATGTTAATATCCACGCTACACTAAGTGTTGGTTTGTCAATGTCCCCCGTGTCCCCTAACACCCCACATCGCACACTAGATAGGTGCCAGACCTCCTTCAGTCTAAGCTTTGTTTCACCTACTTTTGAAGTCTCAAACTAAGTTCTCCATAAAAGAAACATCTATAACATGCATTTACACTACAGGATGCCTAACAAATGATTTTGAATGTATTATAATTTTACTAGTTGCTGTCAATGAAACACAGGGACATCTGACACAACACTGCTTCCAAGACTAACACTTTTCATGCCTGAGGAAAATGAGGAGAAAAAAGTGTTAAATTCAGAGTCGTCAAAATTCAGCATTTTAAATCAAGTTTCTTCAACAGAAAAATCTTCAACAGAACATGCACTATAGCTTGTTTTGCATGACTTTGTTAAATCAAATATATAAGCCACAATATACATACAGTGCCAATGAGAGGGAGAGTATCTAAACATAGAACAGCCAAATCAACTCTGAAATCACACTGTAAACTCACTGCTCTCTGTTGACTGTGTAATGATTTACTACAAAAGACCTTGCGAGTTAATTCAACATGGTAAAATGTCAGCACCTGTTTGCCGGCAGCTGTGTCACTGTTTTCATTTTTTGTCGTTTCTTTATTGACCCAAAGGGGGTCCAAAGTCCAATTCACATGGATGAAACCCAGGATCTCAGGCACCACATGGGCTTAGAGCGATACAGTTAGGATCACCTTCATCCCTTTAACGCAGGTTTTACAAGAATGTAATTTAAATGACAAGAATTCTCTGCATTTTAAGTCCTTAAGCCGTAAGATTAAATGGCATGCTCACATTGCTGACCCGTGTGGGGTGAACCTTTGCCCACTTGGACCAGTGTTCTCTGGTTTGATATTGACAGAATTTATTGTTAATGTTTCCTCAACTGAACACCACATTCTACTTCAAGAACCAACATAAAAGTGGACGTGTTTGCATCTAATGGTGAGATGTGAATTCCTCAGAACTATTGAGAAGCCTTTACTTTAAACTTTTCACCCATATAATCACGGCTCAGAGTCGTCCTGGCTGGCACTTAAAGAAATACTTCTGCAAAGTAAGTTGGTCGTGGACTAGACTTAACACATGTTTTTAAGCTGTCTTGAAATGTGTCAAAGTTTAGTTTGCTCTCACTTAGGCTGCAGTGTGTGTTATTAGATCCCACCTGGACCTTTAGTTTCTCATATTTTTGGGGTTAAATTTCAGTTTGGAGTGTAGCCTGTGGTACCAGGAGCAGAGGAGGAATGTTGGAGCTTTGTTTGATTTTCTAAATGTAGTGAATTATCTGTGACAGCCTGAAGCCCGTTGGAATGGCATGATGGGATAAGTGAAGTCAGGATTAGTGATTTGTTCTCTTTTGGAGTAACTCTCAGATTATAGCCACTGATTTACAAAGGTATGTTAAATTATTTCTGTTAACTAGATAAAGAAGCATCATATTATCCTTAAGAAATAATTACTTTGCATTGTACCCTGACAAAGGGCTACAGTGTGTCTACAAACCAGTGTCTGCTTAATACTATAAAAAGTTGAGGCCTCTTATTCTCAAAATTCATCTCTCTAATGGCCTAAATATGTGGACATACTGCAGATATTGTATGAATGTAAGGCTGTAAGTGTTACCTGATGCACTTTGTTCATATCTGCCACATTTTGTGGGATGTTGGTTCAAGTTAAACATATTGTTGGCTGTTCTTGAACCCATATGTGAACTATGTCCTATTTTTTGCAAGCGCCGGGTAAAATAACACAGGCTGTCTTGCCTGAATAGGTAGGATTACAATGGTGCAAGTGCAAAAACCTTTTCATAATGGTTTTAGACTTGATCTGATTGATCCTCCCCAGATACATTTTACAATTTTTTTTACAAGTTTGCGAATACCATTCTTTAATTCATATTTCATAACATGGTTTTTCTACATATAAAGCTTAAAAAATGGAAAATGTGCTGGAGGCACATCTATGCTCTCTCACTTTGTGAGAAATTTTGGATCTATCAATCAAAGGCCTTGTGCCCGGCCCATCATGCTGCTTGAATGAGAGTGACCAGTGAAAGAGCAGTGTGCGACAAGATGGCTAACATTATAGTGAAGAAGTAACACTGAAAAGATTCAGCCAATCATGTTTGAGTCTCAGACTGAAGCTCAAAAATGTATGGGACCAGGATGACAAGGATGATGTCTGTTGTAAACCAGTATCAACAAGCTGCAGACACATGAGGATAATTAGTTTACTTAGTGTCATTTAGTGTTCATGCTGTTTTTTTAGCTTGTTAGCTTGTACCTGTCAGTGGCTGACACAGCACCTGTAACATTAGATGAGTATGTGATGTTCCAAATCTCACTGGCCTGCAGTAGTTTGAATTAAAAATTTTAGAAAAGTATGCATACATTGCCCCTCCTTCAGTAGAGAGATGTGAAAACACTTCTTCAGTAAAAGATTTTACATTGATACAAATCAGCATTTTCAAAATCTGACATTTAAGGGGACATTTATCTAGGAAAAACACATTTTTGAGTTGGGAAGGTGTATTTGACAATAAAACATTGTATTGCCTTGCTTCTCCTGTGAGTAACACAGTGATGCTCATGTCAGGCAGCTAAAATCAGTTTCCCGTCACACTGTGTGTTGCTCAGTGATGTTAAACAGCTGCAACCATGTGGGTTTTTCTGTTAAGTTTCCAACAGTATCCTTTACTTAAGTCCTAATCCTTTATGTTTGTCAGACCCTGCATCTGTTTAGTATTCATAAAAAATCTGCTTGACTTTGACTCTTATTTTCTTTGGCACATCTTAGAATTATTTTCATGTCTTTCTGCTGAGTTTTGGTAGGCATATCAGCAGTTTTTATTAATATGAGAAACACAGTGCTGGAGAAGGAGTAAATGAATAATTTTGTTGGCTTTTTTCTCACCTATTCTCCCTCCAAGTGCTAAACTGAAAGATAATAAAAAAGTGCCCACAGTTTGATGAGAGGTTTAGAGTATTGGTTAAAAAAAAAAAAGGAGAAGAAGAAATCCTGGATCTAATTAAAATTCTTAACATTCCACTCAAAGCTCAGGTTATGCTCAAGGTTTTCATGGACTTAAAGTCCTTAGTCTTAATAAACTTATATAATCCTATTTTACACAACACAGCTGGGCATACACCTCATACGTATGTTTCCTCTGCCAGGATCAAATTTTATATGGAAGAAATAATGTTTGCTCTTAAAGAACCAGTACCAGACACACTGCAAAAACATCTCTGTTCTTACACGCTGTGATAAATCACCTGCAGGTAAACAGGTTTTACCAATTACTGAATACTTTGTGTGACAAAATTGTGGGCTTGATTTGACTGTTTTTAAGATTGCTCAACCTCTTGTGCAAAGATAATTTACAAAGAATAGGATTATGACTCTTGGGAGGCAAAAAGCTTCAGTATCCAGATTGTTTTTATTTGTAGAAGTCAGGATTGGAAGATACAGAGCTGGAATGATTATTGTTTTGCAGAATAGAAGCATTGGGTCAATATGTACAGATATAAAATAATAATTTTGAATGGGTTTTAGCTTTACCTTGATATTGGAACATTAACATTAACATTTTGGTCCTTAAAGTTACATCCACCCATGCCAAATCTGAAACTTCAGAAACGAAAATGTATTTTCTTAAATGAAAAACAGTCTAACATGAGTCAAATTGAGTCCTAAATCAGTCTGTTGTCTGTTTTAGTTTTACACCCCTGTGTTGCACAAGGATGAATAAAATACCTTGATACCTTGATAAAGGAATGGGTACAGAAAACTGCAAGTTTGAGCAAGTATTTCATACCAAAAAGTATTGCAGTTTGATACCCTGCCCTAGTCATATTACAACTGCATCACATCAAGTATTAAATGTGTAATATGCTACATTTCTGCATTGAAACATTACAAAAAAAACAACTGTATCTTTGTTATATATTTTTAAGGTATGTACTTAGATTATCTAAAATGTTTCAACAATGTCAAATGTCAGAGATATCTTTGTTTTACAAAGTAACATTGCATTTCATTTCGTCACATGTCACTAACTTCTGGGATAAAACCAGATGGGGGTTGAGGAAAGAAGGGAGCAAATGTGACTACATGTAAGTTTAATAAACACATAATACATTACCTTGCCCTTAAATCGTCCAGATGGATTTTTATTAGAAATGGTGTCTGTACAACAACATGAGGCTGCACTAAGGGTAAAATTTTGACCGTTGCACTTGAGCTCACCATCTTAGTTTAGCATGTTTGCTGGCTAAATAGCCTTTAAGATGGTACTTAAAATGACCCGGATTTCATAATTTAAGCAGGTGTTTGGTTATAAACCAAACTATAGGACAAAAGGAAATCTTCCTTACAACAGTGCTACATTAAACACTGAGAGGATGCCAAACTCCAAAATGTTTACAGTTTATCCTTGGCATTTATTTCTCAATTTTATTGCAGGTCATTCAAAAGTTGGTGGGTCATTTTAATCCATCATTCAAACCGCAAATGTTATCAGGATTTATCCTTTAAGCACAATAGTTGTCTGGACCAAATTTCATTGCAACTTATATAATAGTTGTTGTTACTTTTAAATCTTAAATCTTATTTAATTGTCATATTATAATCCTGTCAAAGTGTTAGACGGGCAGACTTTGCCATCCATAGAGACACAACAGTAGCATGGTAAAAAAAAGTGTTGTACAAGTTAATTCAACTTGTGAGAATGATCCTTAAGCTTCCTTCTATGGAGTGGGCTAACATAGTTACTGCTGGCCACAAGCAAATGAAGTGATTTACAGCAAATAGTTCTTCAAAAGCACAGATGCTTAAAACATCTGTCCAACTTGAAGAGGCGGAAAAAAAATCTTTAAAAAAAGAACTCAGCAAAGGTCAAATGTGGGTAAGTTTGTTTATATGTGGTTGCTGGTGTCTTGTCAAAATGCGATGAACATTTGTCATCAATGTGCACATGCAGAGCTTGAAACCATACCAGAGGTCTGAGTCCGGTGCCCTGTCAGCACGCTGCACAGGACATCTGTCAGCACAAAAGACACATTCCTTACCCTCACTGCCACCACATCCTTCCCTTCATATCCCACAAAGAGACAAGAGGCTATTTTTGAGGATACTCGGGCATCCAGGATGGCTGCAGTTTGACTGATTATAGCCTAGGGGAAGATAGTAAACAAAGGACATGGTGTGGCTCATGCTGATTTGGCTGCCATGAGCAAAATGTTTGGGAGAAGGACTATGAATCTGCTGCCTTGATGTTGTCTGAACGCTGCCTTTAAATGCCCTTATGGTTTCTTTTATGCTGCTTCTTGACACTCTCTGTTGTTTTTATATTTACGTTCTTTAATTATCCTTTTTTCATTGTGGTGCCCTGTTTCCTGTTTTGAATAAAAGCTGGACTACTGTGTAGCTCTGGGCTGCTACACAGATGTCGGGGCAAGTTTAGGATCTTGAAGACATTATTTGTTTGTATGAACAACAATCTGTTGAAAGGATAGTATTGGGTTATTGTTAGACAATCATTTTTTGGCTTGACCATTGTTGACTTTTTGAGGGCTTGATAAAGGCAAGAAAACTGTTAAAATATCACCAGCTTTATCCTGTTATGCACTTTTGGACAAGCATCCTACACCTCGGTCACCTTATCTTTCTCTTGAATAACCACTAATTTACACCAGTGAAAGCTAAAAGGTTTGCCAATTTATTTAGCGCCTGTGTACCGTAATTAACACATATTTTAACTGGTGTAATCTAGTGAGAATGATCTTCCAGTTTCAACACAACTGGGGTATTTTGTGTCTGTTTTAAACACTGTAACCCCTTGTAAATGCATCAGCCAGTGATTCAGACTCTCTACAGAATACATTACCATATCAGGACCTACTCAGGATTTCAGCCAGCCATCATAAAAATCCTCAGTCAGCCTTGCCTTAACCCTGCCTTAAAATTGGTATTATAGAAAAATGAAAAGGGGCTTTGATTAGAGCTATCTGGGCTCCGGTTTTTCAGTGCTGAGGATAAAGGCCATATAACACGTAATGGTCTGTAAATGTACACATACCTCTGTGGTTGAGTCATACAGCCCCCTCTCACAGGTTGAGTGGAGAACTGATAATCAGCTGCAGAGCTTTGCTTTTGTGTGTTAATGTGCCAACTGCCATGCAGGTTCTGGCTGTTTTTCTTTCCACACTGAGCCATGCTGTCTTGCTGGCTTTTTATCTGACTTTCAGTGTCGGTGTGAGGACAGCGTTGACCTTAACGCTCAGAACATCTAACACTTCAGACAACTTGGCCGTAGCTTTGGTTCAGTCAGTTTAAAGTCTAATATTCATGGGTCTTCTCCAGAGTTGTTCCAACACTAGCAGTTGCTGATTCAATATACTGTTCAGCCTACTTCCCTTTGACAGATGTGTTATTCCAGGTGTCC
>JAPZDZ010000021.1:23276855-23294999 GCA_029783805.1 Acanthurus tennentii
AGCAGAAGCTTGTAGCCATTGCCACAATGTCCTGCCTTTTGTTGGCAGAAGTTGGCGTCTTCATGTATTTTGGTATCTCTGAAAAAGAGTCTGTAAATTTTCAGTTTTCCATCTGCTTTAAATATGTTCCAGGTTGAAGAGGGCAGCAAGGCAGCAGCTGTGAGTCTCCAGGTGGGAGACGAGCTTGTCAACATCAACGAGATTCCCCTGAGCGGCTTCAGACAGGAGGCAATCTGCCTGGTGAAAGGCTCCCACAGGACCCTCAGTCTGGTGGTGAAAAGGTAAGCAACCAATCGCCGGTCCCCTCTCTGTGCCCTCTCCTACATCTGCCACTGTCACAAGTGCACCACCCTCTCAGCACAACAGGTCACCTTGGTAACATGTCCAACAAACCGGAGAGGAGGAGACAGAGGATCCTAGCCTTTGCAGCTGTTGTCTATGTAGTCTATCCGTAAACTAGCCTGCACTATCTGGGACTTCTTGAGCTGTCAGTGTTGAGTTCTTAGCAGCTGGACGGTCCTGTTTTGCCAGGTTGTACTGGATTGCATCAGGAGCTCATGGTTTGTCACACAGTTTGTCATGATCAAGTTGAAAGATGGATGAGATGTTGTAAATGACATCATTTTCTCCATTAACATCTCACATTGGAAGGTCCTCTTACAGGTTCAACAAGAGGAAGTTTTGATGCAAATGATATTATTTGACACTGAGATTTCCTTGTATTAGTCAACTGGTGTCACACCCTCTCTGATAAGGCATCTCTAGTTTACAACAGCACTTACACTAAAATCCTCAGTCCTTGTTACTGACTAAAGAACAGACTGTTGATGAACAGTAAGCACAAAATACATGGTGACATCCACTATTTTTTCTCAAAACAAGCGCTTGTGACCTATTGACTCCAAGGTATTGTTTAGTATTCATATCTTGTTCAGCTGATGAATCATTTGTCAGCTTAGTCCTGAAAGTCTTCTTACAAATGGCCTTGCTGTGTGTGAAACACTGGTCCCATTGTCCCTCTTTACTGTCCGCATTTCTGTCTGCATTGTATCATATCATAGCGTAATCCCTGAACAAATCCTGCCGTACAAGGAAGTCCACTCACCATTTATCTCTCCACAAGGACGCGGCTGTGAGTCTTTCTCATTGTGTTTTATCCTCAGTAGACACGTCTATCATAGGACCTGGAAACAAGGATGCATTACTGTCCATAACAGTCTGTGTCTGTTTCATTACTTGAGCTATTGTGTTAGAACTTAAAGGCCCCTAAAAACACATTTTCAATGGAGACCTACCTAAACAACAGTTTTCTGTCAAAACCAGAGCAGTATAGGTCATTACACATGATAGATTTTCTATATCTGTTTGTCTGTTGTGTTTTCTCACTAGTTTAAAGCAATGGAGGTTCAGTCTGAAAAATGCACATATATACTCCCAGAAAAATGAAGTCAGTACATAAAACCATCATGTCCATATTCATGCATCCTGGCTCACAGAAGTGACAGCAAGACAGTTAGTTCAAGGCCGCTGTGGCAGAAAGGACAGCACTCCTGTTGAAATGAGCTCTACAGGAAACAGGGGGAGAGGAGAAGTGAATACAGGGTAGATTAAACCACAGAAGAGAAGGACACACAACTAAAGGATCTGGGTCTTGCCGTTTTAGTTTGTTGCCTATTGAAAAAAATTGAAAAAAGACCTTTCCTTATAAGGACAAGTGCTATTGTTCACAATGCATTTTACGCAGACATTTAGTCCTATGGGAGTCTGTCTTTCCTTTGCTCGTTTGTGTTGAAGTATTCGGTTTGTTCTGTGTCAGATAGCGTCTCCAGTCAGTCATTTTTCCAGGGTCACAGTAACAAGTCTGTGTCTGATTTAAAAAAAAAAACAAAACAAAACACAGCAAGGCGATAGTGGTTCATCTTGTTGTTCATTCCTTGTTCTTTTTATCTAGCTACAGTCTGTGTGTTGGGTAAAAACTTTGTTTTGGGTTTAGAAATGTTTTACAGTGTAGCATTACATATCACAACCTTTACACATACAGAGCCCTCATGTTTGACTCTGGCTTAATCTGTGCCTGAGCATGTAAGGTATCAGCCTGGAACACTTCTCTTTTTATCTCAGGGATAATGTTGGATAGTTGAACAAGGTTTAGAAAGCTGTCAGAACCTGCTCCCGTCTACAGGTGTGGTGTCTTTACAGATACCGATAGCACAAGGGAGGGGCTTTTAGTTATTTTGCATGCAGTGACTAATGCGAGATTGTTGGCGTAATGTCATTTGGGAGAGAGCAAGGGGAGAGGCCTGTCACACACACCGCATAGAGAACAGACAGATAGGTGTGGTGATCTGTGGGAAAGCATGCGGTCCTCTTTGTACATGCCTCAACATTACTACACCACACTTTGTGTCCCCACCTGGGCCTGTCAAATAAGGAAGTCTTTACAGTTTTACATATATTTTTACATTTCAAATATTACAACATCAAACTCATTAAAAAAGAACTCTGAGGATCAGGAGGTGCACTCAAGCGAAATTGCACATTTTATGCCAAATTTCTTTAACACTTGCCAACACTAAATACTGCATGCAGTCAAACACTGTAATTGTACCACATGGATACTTTGTATTTTCATGCATTCCAGCTTGCTTTTGTTATGCTTTGTAAAATCCAGAAGCTGTAATTTGGCTAAATGTGGCATATTTTAAAATTATACAGTCTATGGACAGCCCTTGTCTATAAGGCAACTTCAATGAGAGCAAGGAAGCAAACAGCAAAGACACACTTGTTTTGTTTTTTGCAACAAGAATTCACAGAAATACAAACAATTTGAGACAATTCGACTCTCTCATGTTACCTGAAGTTTTGATATCACAGAGCTGTACTCCCTTGTGTACAAGGTGTTCTCGTTATTTTGTCCATATCTCTCCTTAGGGTCAAATTTGATTTTATTTAGCATCAGGACCCCCTGTAGTCTGACTAGCGTTCATTTTCCTTCCTTTGAGGCGTTTGCTGCGCATGCAACCAACAGCAGAGTGAATCATTAAACTTTGCAGCTGTGGCTTTTGGTTTCCCCCTTCTGGAATTATTGCAGAAGTACCACAGTCACAACATGCTCATTATTTTGGATGGGAAGAGAATATTTACTCTATCAGGAGACAATAACAGCTAGTTTTGTTTAGTGTCTATCTTTTACCTGTTACAGTTTTTAAAAATACCAGTTCCAGAGCCACATTACATGTATGTGGCTGTCTTAGAGAAGTTAGGCCTGTACAGAGGTTCAGTGCCCAATCCAATTATACCTGGAAAAGCTTATTGGCCTAACTTACAGTGTGAGCAGTAGGGGGACTCAGTAGGGGTTGCAGTGCAGTGGCTTACATTTACCGGTTCATGTTTTTTTAAATAAGCCCACATAGTATGTTTGGAATGCAATGCTGTGCACTAAATTCCTGTTGTAAGTAGATTTCTTAAAATTGTTTGGGTCTCAGCTGAGGAAATCGCTGTTTAGAGATTTCATTGTAGCCCTGTCTTAACTGCACCCCTCGGTTTCTTTTGGTTTGTTCCACTGCCAAGACAGCTGACAGGGAGTCATTGAAGTAGATGTCACAACAGGAGATGGTTTGGTTGTTTTATTTTGTTTTTTTTATCTGCAACATGACCTGAAAAAATGTTTGTTCTTTATCTTCTTCACAAGTGAAAACCACTGTTATGATTTTTTTAAGCATGAATGTTTCTGTCAGAAGTGAAAGCTAACCTAGAATCTACACCACTGTCACATGATTTCAACATCTACACAAAACTAAACATCCCACTACACTATACTGCACACATTATAACTTGATAAGTGAACAAGTTGGAAATTTGAGTTAGAATAGTTTTTAAGAGCGTAAGTATAGACCCTACAAGGCTGTAAAGGCTGGAGTAGTGAATATATTAGTCACTATGTTGGGCATGATGATATGTATTTTCCCTAAAAACCTCTGTAGTCTCATGTAATACCTTTTTAAGAGACTTGAAAGCTTCAAAAATCACAAGTAAGGTTTTACTGATGTGTTTTATGTTGTACAACCAAATGTAAAAGCCTCTAAAGCTGGTGTTTAACACAGACCTTATTTAGTCATCTAAACAAAAACCCCTCTTCAAAAATTCCATTGACACTGAGACAAGGGAAGCGGAAGTTCAACAATGCTAACTCATTTCCAGGCTTTAGCACTGCTTACTGCGAACTATTGAGCCAGGCTTTATAAATTGTGTATTACTAATGTCATAATCCCCAGTTTAATGCTGCATTGTGACATCTCGTATAGTGTTTTTTCTGCCATATTCAGAGACAAACCTCTCATCCTGTCATCTTGTCCAGCATGAGATATATTTTGGTTAGGTCCTCCTCAGAAATCTGCAATTATACTATGTCACGGCTGACAGTTTTGAGTGTTCTATGCATGTACACTTTTGCTATTATATTATATGCAATAGTTTATTGTTTATAGTTGCTTAATTATTGCAATCTAGAGAATTTTATTATGAGGGACTTCAGCTAATCACCTTAAATTGTTACCAGTTAATAGAGGAGCCCAAATGCTTGCTTTAAGTAATTGACATTTTGTTGGTGTATTTATACCCGCACTTAAACACTGACTGTCCTTGTATTGTAATAATCAAAGGTGTTTATGACACAGGATGTGGACCACTTAGTTATAGTGCTGTTGTTCAGACCCTCACCCTCAGACAAAAGTTTTCCAGGTGTTTCTAGGCTTTGGGTCAGTGTAGACAGCCGGTGACTTGACAGCTGGTATGCCACTCAGCCCAGGAATGTGCTGGTCATTACATGCGGCTCACGGTTCACCTCTCTCACCCGAAACATGACTGGTTTGATTGTAGGGTCTGCTGAAGAGATTCTTTGTCAGGCCCTCAAAGACCAAATGGAATCCATCAGCTTACCTGCAACGTGCTGCTGGCCGCATACAAGCTCAGCATTTTTCTGCCCTACACTGTATGTGGTGCTTTACTTCATTTTTCCAGATGTTATACAGTAGCAAAGGCATCCGTCTGTCCAAGCCTCACATTGAACATAGCAAGTGTATTATGTTTTTACCAGAAAAAAAATTAAACTTCATAAAACAGAATTTCGGAGATATGGCTAACATTCCATGTAATATAGTGAATATCACATAAACTAGTATACACTGCACACTAATATATATTGCTAGTATATATTGTACCACAATGAAAACCTTGTTTGACCTGTATGGTTGATTGCTTTCCTCACAATAGATCACTGTGATTTTCATTGCCTTCCTATCTGCTTTAGCTTGCAACCATTCTTTGCTAATCTTCTTGCCTGTCACCAGACCTTTTGCTGGTGTGCCAAAGCACGTTCCTGTAAGAACAAACACTTGTTTGCTCCCTAAGCAGGAATGTTTTCTCCCATTTATGCCATTTAGGATGATCGTTGTCTAAAGGCAACTGTTTAGACAACTAATATCTGTGCAGATCTAACTATTTCTAAAGCTAAATTGTCAAAACAATAGATGATATACAGGCTTAGATTTCTTGGATTTGATTCCTAAAGACAAAGTTCTAAATAAAATAAGGGCTGCAGCCAGCTCTCCTTAACGTTGTATCCTGGTGCTTTATGAAATCTTGATCCTGGAAATTGAAAGATTAAAGTGCTTGTTGGGCAATTTAATTCAATCTGCTGTGCAGTTTAAATTAATTGCTCCCTTGAATCATTAATTATTTCCTAAACAGAACCAGATCCCAACTAATATGAGGAGTAATGTGAAAGTAATTCCAAAGGGGGGCTGTCTAACAGCTGTTAAAATGAAAAAAAAAAATGCAAATGTGTCAGTCGAAGCCCACTGAACATGAGGTTTAATTATTAGGTATTAATTTGTGTTCTCTTTATTTTAAGTTCATCCATTCATTGAACTACAACTAAGCATCCCAGTTAAACACAACCTGAAAATGTTATTAATACAAAACAGGCTGGAGTCAAAAGCATATAAAATATGTAAGCTGTATTTGCTGTGTGTCGCTGACGTCCCTGTTTGGGCAGTTGCAATGCTCATTACCAAAGGCTTTCAGGAAACAGAGTGCCCTTCCACCCTGGAGAGCAACCTGTTGCCATAGTAATGTTAGAAATGCATGTCTGCCGCACAAGAGGGGAGATGGGACGAGAGGAGTCCGGCATTTTATCCCATCATTAGCATATTAGCCTCTTAGAGCCAATGAGACGAGGCAAGGTACGGGAATACTCCAAAGGGACTGGCTGTGACAATAGCCCTCCTCCTTCCCTTCCACTCTTCCACCCCCCCACCCCCCCCACCCCTTCTCAGGGGTAAAACCCCGGTAATCCTGAAGGAAATCTCCCCGCTGCTCAATCTGACCAGAGAACTTTTTGGTCATGGCCACTCTGAGATGAATATTATGTTTTCGAGTTGTCAGCGGGTGTGTGTTTGGAGGCAGGGGACCCCTGTTAAAGTGTGTGTGATGATGCTCAGACCTCAGCGGCCTGCATGTCTCTTTATTTTGACTTGTTTGTAAAGTGTTTGTGGAATGTGGTGCCTGACCAGCACACGGGTACAACTGGTCTCACTTCCAAATTGAGCTCCAGTAGAGTATTGTTGTGTGCTGTTCTGGATTACACATTTCTTCTCTGTGTCCGTTTTGAATCCCTTCATCAAGATGGTTGGTGAGTCAAAATGAACATTATTTAATGTTTTAACCGCTTTTTATGTATTTTAAAACCTTTGACTCCTTTATGTGAAAGCTGTCATACCTGCTGCTCTTTGTCTTGTTTAATGTCAGTGAGTAACTGGGGAACAAATTGGGGCCTTTTTTTGCTTTATGACCTTAATACTTTGTTATTGTTCCAATTGTTCTTGTCTTATCACTCAGTGTGAGGTCATCCATCATTTAGGTTAAGCCATGATCAGAAAGATTTAGCATTTAAAAATCAAATTAATCTTTGAGGGAAACAGCTTATAGGTCAGATAAAAATCATCAGTAATTATTCCCCTAAAATGTTGTGATGTATTTACTGTTAACTTGTCCTGAAGTATTACAGGTTGTCCGCTTTGTTTGGTCGCTGTTTATTTTTGAATGTGGACTGGTTAGCACCGGATACGTTTGAAGTGAGATGGGGCTCTGAACCGATCACTCAGAAAACAGTCTCTCCCCCTGCCCCCCATTCCAGCCAACTGATTCACTTTCCTAGCATATCTGTGCCGGCCCAGCTGTAGCCCTGACGATAGGCCTAATAAAACCAGGCTCATTTGCATACCAATGGCAGGCGCCATGTGTGGCTAGCTCCTAGCGCCCTAGAAACACGGACTGTGAGGAGACAAGGAAGACTGAGCTCCATGTTGGCTTTCTTTGTCCTCTAAATAGGCCTTAACTTTAATCCACCATTAATTTTGTGGAATCGTCCCACTTTATTGAGCTTAACTAAATCTGTCTCAATCTAAAAATTCTCAATCTAAAAAAATAGTGTAGGATACAACTATAAAAGCTTTTGCTCTTCGTTTTACTCAGTAGTTTGTTTTCAAGTCACCATCTAAAGGAAGCTGTTGTTTGGACCTCTTGTCATCAGATCATTGAAGGCCTTTAGACAAGGTGACTGAGGGGGCAGGACCTCCTGACCTCATGGCTTTGTAGCACAAGTCTTGAGTCCAATGAGAACGTAAGCAAGCAAAGCTTTGTCTGAAATTCTTCTCCAGTTTAAAAGCAACGTTTCACAGTTCCCTCTCAGTAATACTGGTTACAGAGGTCCACAATGTGAGATGGAGGCTAAATGAAAAGATTCATAAGAATTTACAGATGTTTTTAAAGTGATTTTTTAAACTGTTTTGACCCAAATAATATGTGAAAAAATGTATAATTTTGTTAGATAAATAAGATCCTTTCTTTCCTAAACAGTATCCATTTAAAGTTTTACACATTTAACAACATTATAACACTACAGCTGTAAAAAAGGTCTACCCTGGTCCCTTCAGTCTGTAAAATGATGTGAGTTTTGCTGTGTATAGAGGATAGAAAGGCCGTCTGGGAGGCAGACGACAGCTTGGATCGAAGGCTGATGTGACTGATCTGATTGTGTAAGAGATTCTCTATTCTTTTAAGCCCCTTGCCCCATGCTGTGCTTGTGTTCCCCCAGGGACCATATGGCAAAGTCTGAGCACAACCAGCTCACCTCAGTTACGCACTGTTTAAACTATGAGCCTAAAGAGAGATGAGTAAGACTGTGTCTGTTTCACTCTAGCGTTGTCTGCCATATTGTAGGTCCATCATATGGAGGTTTTGCAAATTTTCACATTTTTATCAACTTCAGTGACTCAAAACTGTGTGACATCATTAACATGCAGTAGTTTGACCAGTAGAGGGAGCTACAACACCATGTAACAGCAGACATTTACTCTTATGTATGCTGCATATTGCTGTCCTGTATTTCAGCTGGATCAGAGGAGAGTTAGAGAACCTTTGTCCCACTGAGCTTTTGAGACTGACCTCTCAAACACACTTAGGTTTTCTGCAGTGCTGTAATGTGCACAAACAAAATGTCAGGACATCTTTGTCCTGTCTTCTCATGAGTCTGCTTAATTGTTGGTGAGCTCTTAGTGTGTGTGTGTGTGTTCCTCCCCCTGCTGCCCAGGAATATGAAAATGGTGGATATTGTAACTCAGAAAATGCCCTCAGAGAATGACGTGCATGTTGCAAGAAGCTTTCTTACGAAGATTTTGCGAAGTTCCATGAGGTACGATCCCGTCTGTGGCTTCATCATAATCAGTAGTACCTATTCCCATCGCCACGTTTTATGTGCCCATAATGATGCTAATCATTAGTTTTATGATAGTAATAGTTTAATAATATCATAATAATATCATTATCATTCCTCTCATAGTGACTCTCCCTCCTCATGGTTTATTGCCTGACGCCATTGGCATGTCTCTGTGTATTGTCTTGTGGTTCATGTCATTAGTTGAATTATATACATCCCATTTGTACTGCATGCGTAAAACTGTCTGTCCATGACATATATTCATGTGTCTTTTTTGTCTTTATTGATAAGGAAATTAAATTGTATTTCATTTATGTGTAAGCTGGTATGTGCTGGTTGCCTTTTTCATGCAATTCAGGAAGAATCAATTTTAAGTGGATGTTTCATATGCATAACTGACAACAGAACAATGTTTTTGATTAAACAGACATAGATAAAAATCTCCTGAAACAGTTTCCATATGTGAATGTTGGAGTGAATCAAAATTGCTGCAAATCACTACCTCAGTATAGACGCAGTAAATCAAGTAAATCTTTTACTTGTTGAGTTGCAGCACCGACTTTAGCGGAAAACAGTATGTGCAAGAACATACTGTTTTCCATAAGGGGCTGGTCTCTAATCCAGTCTGTATTTTTTTTGCCCTCTCTGCAGGCGGAATGAACCCATAAGCAGGCCTCACTCCTGGCACTCCACCAAGTTCAACGAAAGCCAATCAGAGACTGCCAAAACACAGTCTCCACCTACGCCAGTCTGGCACACCAGATATGATGCAAGGTAACTCTTGGATCTTGAAGTTTGCCTCTTGAGTCTCAGTGTTCGATACAGTGCACTTTAAATTTTAAATATATGTTATGCTTTAGGTATACAAAAGTTTTTTTTTTTAGTAATTTAAAAACCCTTATTAGAGTTGTTGACCATTAACCTCTAACAGCTCTATTTGTTTATTCTGAAAGATAAACCTTTTCGGAAAGAAATCCAAAACTTTTGTGCATTTGTGCAGATGTTAAAAGTTGTTTATATGACTTAAAATATGACTTATCTGTACAAAAACATTCATCTAATATGCTTTAAACTGCCTTTGCTATTGTTGCTGTGCTCTTAAGTGGCCAAAAGGATGAAAAACAATTGGGACTCAATGTGACACCATGAACCAGCCATAAAACTGTACAGAATTTGATATCATAATTCATAATTTGATCAACAGCAGCAATCTTAAGGTGGATTGCAATTTTTGCCCACAAAAAAAAGAAGGTCAATGTTTTTATTTTCACATGTTTCCTTTCTTTTACCTTCAGCTCATCATCAACTGACCTCTCCTCTGGCTGGGAGCAGACAAACCTGCGCAGAGTGTCCGACCAGTTCAGCTCTCTTGGCAGTATGGACAGTTTAGAACATGTCTCACATCAGTACCCAGCCGGTCAGCTGTCACCTGCCAAGTCCAACAACAGTATGGAGCATCTTGGAGGAGGGAAACGAGACTCAGCCTACAGCTCCTTCTCCACCAGCTCTGGCACACCAGACTATACTCTCTCAAAGAGCAACGCTGCCTCGACAGAGAACATGCTCTATAAATTCAGTCAGTGGGATGCCGGAGGAAAGAGCAATAATGGCAGAAACAGCCAGAGCTTGACTGAGGGAGTCAAACAGGATGAAAGGGTGGCGTACTTTCAGATGCCAGGAGTTAACACAGTATGTGAGGGTCCACAGACTGAAGACTTTGCCGGCTCCCGCCACTCCACTTCAAGCAGAACCAGCTATGGGCCTGTTTGGCACGTCCCTGAAAAAAAGAAGACTGCCTCCCCTTCTCCTCCGCCTCCACCTCCACCAGCACGCAGTGACAGTTTTGCTGCTACTAAGGTACATGAAAGGGGTCTTGTGATAGCTCACCCTGAAGGACATGAATCACATGTCTCCTGTAAATCTTTCGCTGAGAATCGCCGCAGCCACAACCTTTCCCCAAAAACCGACAGCGAAATTTTTCACCCTCCATCCGATAAATCGAATCAACAACAGTTTAACTCAAACAAGCAGTACTCTTTGTCAAGCAGTGATGTGCGACAGGGCCAGCCCCACCATCAAAGACACCATAGTGACAAAAGCACTTTTGGCCCTCAGCCCTGGACTACATCCCCACCAAAGCCACAGAACTCAGGTGGCTACTACTGCAGCATGCAGGAACTGCCTACTAATGGTTCTGCACAACACTTTAATCAGAACCACAGACGGAATTTAAGCACCTCTCTGTGTTCCCCAACCAGTGACCAAACCACTGACAGCAGCGGACAAACCCGGTATTATTGTGTCACAACTTGTCAACCAATGCAGCCGAACCCCCAACCCTTTTCAGGAAAGTCAGAGGACAGGAGGAGTGTCAGCGGTGTGGACGTGTCACAGACTGCAAATGAGCAGAACTCTCTTAGCTCACAGACAGTCAACAAAGTGAAGTATCATCTACCCCAACAACAGCAACACTCCTCGCACATTAAAGACAGTAATGGATTCAGCAAGAACCAACCTAACACTGTGACAGTAACATCTGTCCCTAAATCCAGCGGTGATGACAGGGGAAGCCAGAGAGGAAACTACACCCTAAATACAGAAGCTCAGTCTGTGAGTTATTCTTCTGGCAGACAGTCCGAGCAGCGAAGGTCTCTGCCACTTCAGCACAGAGAATTACCCCAAGACATCAGACATCACAGCCAAGTGAGCAACAAGATCAGTCCCCAGACGACCCCCATGCTTCACTCTCTGTCTATGGACGCCACAGGCCAAGAGGCAAGAGGCCCAAGATCTGAGGAGTCCCTCGAAAGCAAGCAAGTGAGACGCAGTGACCGTTTTGCCACCACGTTAAGGAATGAAATCCAGATGAGAAAAGCCAAGTTGCAGAAAAGTAAGAGTGCAGCTGCCCTTCCTGGTGGTGAGGGCGAAACCGAAGACGATCAGGATCTCTGGAAGTCAGCTGAAAACGCCACCCCGACTTCTGCAGATGGCTTCTTTACCAACACCTACAAGGTTAATCTAAAAGAAGCGCAAGCAAGGGTGCTTAAGGCTACTTCTTTCAGGAGAAAAGACCTGGAGCCTGTCTTACTTGAGCATCCTGCATCAGAGGCCTTACCAAACTACCCATCCTCTGCTCTGACCCGTAAAGATGTTGCCCCTCTGCCAACTGTCTCTGAGTCTGTAATGAGTAAATCAGGGCCGACTGGAGCTCAAGTGAATCGTATAGGTGGTCGAAAGCGTTTCCCTGCAGAGAAGAAGGTGAGATCTTTCTCTGAACCAGACAAAATCCATGAAGTTGGGGTGCAGGGGGATCTTCTTTGCGATGAAAATGCAAGCTCCTCATCATTGGACCAGAAGCTTTTTAAGGAAAGTGGGAAACCAGCTTTCCCATGTCACATTCCCCCTCAGGGCCATACTGAGAACCCCACAGAAACCACAGGCAGAAGTCCAACCACCAACATCGAGACTGAGGACACAGTGAAAGGTATGAGGAGCACAGAACCTGCCGAAGTCCATGGAGATCCTTACTCTGCACACAAGCTGTCTGATGTAGGCCAACAAAGACTGGGAACCTTCGCTGAGTATGAGGCAAAGTGGAATACACAGAAGAAAAACCCAGAAACAAGAGCCTCCGGTCGGTACCGGTCAGCTGATAACATCCTGGATCCAGGACCAGAGGAGACAACCAAAACAACCTGTTTCCATGAGCGATCCAGATCTTCCCCTTCAGCTGACATCTATGGACAGGTGAGCCACAAATATTGTTTATCATCTCAGAATGAAATAAATAAATTTGTTGTAAATCAAAAATTTAGGTTTCTTGGTTGTAACATTGTTTTTAGTCACTTTAAATGTGAAAAACCTCTAACAAGCCATAGAGGCGGTACTTCCCATTAAGACAAACATACTGACTGAAGTGAAAGGAACAAAGGAAAGAGCCAAGTCAAATATTAAACAATGTTTGTTCGTATGACACACCCACAGCTCAAGGAAAAGAGAGAGGCATGAGCCCGCTGATCTCCTTTCTTAGTGTTGAAAAAAAAACCAGGAAGCCGCAACATGAGTTGGTTGAAATAATTAATAAAAGACAAAAACTTTGGCTAACTGGTAGCTGCTTTCATGCGGATTATTTGGATGGTTTTGCAAACGGACCTTGTATTTGTTCAACTTTATTTACAGAAGATTCAGGTTACTCCAAGAACGCCTGAGACAGAGTATCCCAAGTTGGAGAGTAAATCAACTGAGCTCAACACTGCCACAGGGTGAGTAACTTTTTATTTCATGTTACTTTATAGCACACCAATGTCTTGTGGGTCTTGTGTGTGCAGTGGGGCTACTGTATATGAGTGTTTTTCCAGTGATCACCTTTTGGGTTATCTTAAATGATTTCAGAGGGAGTGAACTAGTATTGTTTGTCATCAATAGGTAAATTGAAACTGACTGCTAACGCGATAAGGCTGACCTGTTTACCTGTTATTTTGAACCAGCGTCTTCATCATTATATCAGCACGTTAAGTGTGACGTGTTATTGTCTCTCACTACTGAGGTTTTACAGTGACAAAGGGCAGTAAGCCTGTTGAGAAACAGTGAAGTCTTTATGATCTGTCATCGCATGCCAGTGGCACTGCCTTGGCGCAGCTGTGACAACATAAGTCGCCTCTCTGGCCGTGCTTTGTGTCATTCACTGGAGGCTTACTGGTGTAGGCGAGGCATCTGAGCATGTCTGTGACAGTGAGGAAGTGTTTCTTCAGCCCTCTACTGGAATGTAATGGGGACCCGAGTTCAGGGGGCCAGCCCGAAGGCATGAATTTATCATCAATAAGATCTATTGCTTTGCATAATTAAATTTTCTAGTCATGCTAGCAGTGTGGCTCTATGGGTAGCAGTGTCAGTCTGTTGATGGATCTACCACTTAGATTCAGACTGAAATATCTCACAAACAATTGGGTGAATTGTTATAAAGTTTTGTGCAGACATTCACGGTTTCCGGAGGATGAAGTCTTGGTGTTTGGTGATCCCCCTAACTTAACTTTCCCTGTAGTAGAACCACGAGGTTCATATTTAGTTTTGAGTGTAATATCCCAGAAATCAACAGTGGATTGCCCTTAAAACTTGATGCGGGCATTAATATTCCTTTCGGGATGAGGTATGAAGTGAATGAAGTGATTCAGTACTAACTTTAAGGTCATAACTTGAGAAAAATTAACCTTTTGTTAACAGGAAAAGTGTGGAAAGTCAGACTTTTTTAATCCTTAAAAAGTGTTTCAATAAACCCTGCACATATTATAAAGCTTCCTGTGTGTATAAAGTCTGTGTAAAGTGGTTTGGTCACATTGGATTACCTCCTGAGTGGCTGTTTGTTTTATGGGCATGGTTGAAGTGTTTACCGGTAAGGTTGATGATTTCATGTGATCATTTGACCCATATTAACTCCTGTTGTATGAAAACAGTGTGATGTAAGTGTTAAATGTCAAACTTTGTGACCTGTCATGCCTGTTCACTTCTTAAATTTTTCTTCCTCGTTTCAAAAAAATTCCAAAATTCTTGCCTTAAGTTTAAGACTTGGTTTGAGCTTCGGTTCCAATTTTTAATTGAAAAGCCTGGGTTGCAATTTTAAGCAGAGGGATTTTGAAAGAAATGGATATCTAGCAGACAGGAATGGAATAATGAAAGATGCTGTTGCATTGCATCATGGGAAATGTAGTATCTAGTGTTTTTGGAGCCTTACCCTCAGCTGGAGACAGAGGCCAGGTAATCTTCTGGCTTCTTCTGCTTTCATTTGACAATTTATTCTAAAAATACATATCTTAAGAGTCCCCTAACTTTCCTTGGGTGTGTTTCATGCTTTGCTATTTTTGAAACCTTATTTCTTTGCATCAGATTACTTAGACTCATTCTTAAACTATGTATAGTGACATCGTCAAGATGACTTCATAGTTTGTAGCCAGTTATTCAGGAGTCTTTGTGCGTTATCTAAACTTCCCACAAGTGAATCTCATTCAAGGGTGTAAAGTGTCTCCTCTTGAGCAACCCCATTGTTGGGGCCACACCATATGACACCTACACTTGCATTACAACAACAGTACAGAGGAAGTTGTTGTCATTGAAAAGTCAGGGGGGGGGTGATCTCAGTGAGGCATGCTCCACCCAGATAGGGTTATTGATACAAATGTAAAGAGATACCAACAGGTGGCTTTTGTCACAGAGAGCCAGCAGACACACAGAAACTCACTTTTACTCACAGTTCTGTGGAAATGACAGCAGTAAAACATCACATACGGTGAGTTGATGCATGATAGATTTGAGGGCTTTTCAGTTTGTCTATTATTAAATAATAGCCACAGTCCATCCCATGTTAAAACTAACGATGCTGTGGCTTTATACTCATAAAGATATACTGTTTTTTGTCTCCTATGTTGGAAAAGATTAGTGAAGTATTTTGTAAACTGTGTAAGGATCAGAGAAAAAAGTGTTCATGTTTGGGCTCCTTTGATGGGCAACAATGCCTGATCATATAGACACAGATTACTGGGTTACTGTTTGTTGGTGTTGTGTGTCCTTTTAAACCATCTGTCCTTACGTCAATATGTATCATTAGTTAAATACCTCCATCAAACTACCACAGCTCATGCTCCTACTACTGGATACTGCATTCATAACACCAGCACCATGTTTCATGTTGTCATAAGGTAACTGTCTCACATTCTGTGCAGAGCCGAGGCCGAGGCATGAAGAAGGAGGGTGTGAGATGCAACAGCGGTTGCTCATTGGGTGACTTGTCACAGCTTGTGAGAATTCCAGTTGGGTGGTTGAAGTTATGGCGTGTGTCTGTCACAGTGCTGTATCTTGTGACTGCAGAGTCCACACAGTTTGTCCTTGTGTGATACATGTTAATGTTCTCTGAGTCGTCTTAATTGAATTTGTATCCGAGCATGCATGGAGGAGTGTCATCTGAGCACATGAAACCACAGCTATAGGCGAGTTTGCATGCTTTTGCCTTAAAGTCTGGCTCTAATGACGGTATTCCAGTGTGCTGTATGGTTAAATTATGCTAAAGAAGAGCACACATGCTGGTTCAAATCATAATATATAATCAATATTTATTTTTTTTAGTTCACTATCAGGCATCTATTGCTTTATGTGATCTTAAAATATTGGATTCTTCTTCCTCTTCCATGTCTTGATTTTTACCTACAAAGAGTTAAACAGTAAATGTGAATCAGGCAGGAAAAAGTGATCCAGTCTTGCTTCTTTGCACTGGAGGATTATTTATTCCTCTATGCTGACTTGTGGGAACTGAAATATTCCTCTTAAGGCTGCCAGTTGAACAGTAACCAGGGAGGAGGCTTGCAGAAGAGAGGGAGACGTGTGTCTTGTTATGCTGGCATAATCATAGTGACTGCTGGAGAGACGAACAAGGCCCCTGCCACAGTGTGTTATTTGATTGAGCTTCAGATGATAGTCCATGCAGCCTGGCTCTCACACAGTGTGTAATTAAAAGCTTTCTATTGTGTTCTTCAGGTTCTCTGACAGAGGGCCTGGTGACTGCAAAGTGAGAGAAAAGCCTGTGGAGTTTGAACATTACACAGCACCACCCCCTCCGCCCATGACAGGAACTAACCCTGACAGCAGACACAGAGCTGCCCCCGCCACCGCAAGCCACAGACCCACATCTATCTCTCACAGCCTCACAGAGTCTGCCCTCCCTCAGCCTGAGGACCACGGCCCCAAAGACCCTCCGTCTGTGCCGAGGAGGAAGACCTCTGCGCTGGAGAAGCCTCCCCCACCCAGATGCCCAGAGGTCGACTCCCATGAGCCCTTCACCGGTTCCCAGAGCAAAATCTTCACCCGCTGCTTCCCTAACGCTGACCCTAACCCCGCCTTTGTCCCCACCCACGCTGCCAAGGGAGAATCTGAGCGGGGCAAAGGACTTCTGGATAAAGGACAAGGGGCAGTACATCATCTGTCAACATCCAATCCTCAACCTCCCTCCTCTCCCCCGGCTTCCTCCCACAGACCTTCAGGGCTGGCCACTATGGAGGGGCAGCGCTCTCCATCTCCACAGTTTTCCCCACAGAGACTCAGTGACAAGCCACCGGTTTCTCCACAGAATGAAGACTCGAAAAGGTAAACTTCTTTGTGTTTCCTCTGAAGGAAACTTTATTCAAACTACCATCCAGTTTAGTCAGAACACAGCGACTGTAACTCTTCTACTCATTGTGTCTTCTTGCTGCTCGTACAAAGGAGCTCATTGAGAGTCACTGCCCTTGTAGAATCAACATGTGAGTGCTAAGAAGCTGCAGTAAATTAAAGATTCTCCACATTTCTGTAAAGTCCACTGGCGGTTAGGGCTCAATTTAGCTAAATGCCTGAAATGCAAAATGTAGTCTAGATGTTTTATTGTGAAGCTGTTTATTCATCCTCTTGATCCAGAACTAATTGATATCATCTGTGGTGAACTTATGACTGTGCTGTAGGATTATTCCAGCTAGCAGAAACCAAAGGTGGTGGGAGGAGTCCAGATGTCTTGAATATTCCAGCAAACTGGCCATGGAAAAAATTTCAGTTGCCATCCTGCAGTGAAACTCTAAATCAGTGCATGGCTGGAGTAACTGCAGGATATTTTCACTGAGAAATCTCCAAAAAAAAGTTCCTTGTGGAGCTTCTGTTTGTAAAGTTGTTTTTCTCTCTTTCGCTGATTTTTCAGGATGGAGCGTGTGATAGAAAACCAAACTCATGCAGTGAAGAAAGTGCCAATCAGGATTGTCCACTCAGAGGGGGTGAAAGAGAAGGTGAAATGTCCATTTTTGCAGCACAGTGACTCTTCTGCTGTAGAGGTGGAGGCTCCTGGTGTCACCAGGCTCAGCAGTGTGGGAGCTGCAGGGCAGGACTCTGTCTTCTGTGCCTTTTCTCGCCAGGGGGAGCCCGACAGTGACCCAAAACCCCAGAGAGATGTGTACATGAGTACAGTTAGAGATCTCATCAACTCCAACAGTCAGCAGCCGTCGCAGCCCGGAGACGAGCCTGGCAGCAACAGGGCGACAGTAACGACAGGACTGTCTGAGGATCAGAAGAGAGAGGAGCTGGCCAGGGACATCATGGGGAAAGATAAGTCACTAGCTGACATTCTGGACCAGAGCAAGATGAAGACCACTATGGACTTGATGGAGGGGATCTTCCCTCAGGGGGAGCAGCTGTTGGAAGGAGCTCACCAACGCAGGAAGGTGTCACCGAAACAGACAGTCCCCCGGCCTGCTGAGGAAAGGTCAGCCTCTCACTTAAGCTTCCATACTGACAGACAACCGTGTTTGTTTGTGCTGTGAGTTCTTAGAAATATCTAATACATGCAGCCAAGAGGATGTTTCAAT
>JAPZDZ010000021.1:23395487-23408654 GCA_029783805.1 Acanthurus tennentii
TTGGAGGATTACAAAGTGAACCTTTTTTTTTCAGTTTTGACATTTCTGCTGTTCTGCTGAAGGAAACAGCTTGATACTCACATTACTTAAAATGTAAATGTACACAAGTTGTAACAAGCTGATATTTGGGAGATATTTAAGAACAACAACAAGACAAAAAGACCACAACAAAAAGAACATTACCTTTAGTGATCCACTCCACGAGGTCCTCTGCGCTGTTCTGAAACACTCTCTTCACATCTTCAGGCCGCATTGAAACTTCCTTCGTCTGGACCAGCACGAAACCTTTACTGATTGCCTGTGCAAATTAAATGGAAAAGTTCATGAAAAAAATCCAGGGTTTTCTGTGAACAATGAAAGAGCTTAAAAAAAACTTCCATGTGAACACACAGAGGAGATAAACTGCAAACATGAGACTTCTTTACATGTGGACCAGTCTCATGCTTGTGTGATTGAGTAATACATATTTTGGCAAAAACACAAACATCACTGGAATGTTTAAGTAGCAACACAGGCAGCTTAGCGAGGGGGTTTAGGATTTCAGAAACATCGTTCTTCGAGTTCAAAGTCTGACAAACTAATGAGGTTCAAAATACATTTACTGGGAATACCTCCAGAATACCCATATGTAACCATTATTTAATGGAATATGTGGGTATCCAAAAAATGGTGATGCTTTTTTCTCAAAACCACAATGAATGCATTGAGGTTAAACAGCTTCAATTGGAAAAGCCAGCATTTTTATATTTTAAAATCCAAGTCATACAGTAAATTTCAAGAGGAAATAATTGGGTGGGTTGATAAGACGTGTTATCTTAAACCTCTTTCTGGCATAATCTTCTTTGGCGATGCAACTCATTTAATTTAGCTGATAACCAGCTTCAGATTGCTCTACTTAATTTGTTACGCTAAAGCTAAACTTCCTCAACATGATGAGTCTTTAAACTTCTGTTCCCTCTATAAAATGTTGCAGGTCAGTTTTTGCTTTTCTGTAGGTTGACTCTGTGACCTCTTTAAGACATATTCAAAGCATGACTGACAAAACACAAACTTAGAGCAGTGTCACACTAGTGAGGAAGCTCTGATGCATCATCAATGCCTTTTTTCTATTTCCATCCTAAAAAAGACCTTTTTTTTAGCACATCATAACTAATGATGTTGAAGTGAGAGTTGAAAGGTATCAAAGTGAAACCTCCTCACACCCTCTTCCTTTTTATTGTTCTCACCTCATCTATCATCTTGCGGGCGTTTGCAGTGGTGTACTCTCCAGCAAAGAAAACAAAGAGGCAGGACTCCTCACTGTCCTTACGCCTCCCCCCCTTTGTCAAAGGCACAATGCTGCGTGCTGGTTCACAAGAGGTTCGAACAGACTTGAATTCAGACTCTGCATCCGGGGCCGGCACGAAATCCAGAACTGCTGAAGCCTCTGGTAACAAGCTCCAGTTGTTCTCTCCAGACACTGGCGTGAAGTCGTGGATGTTACTCCAGTTGTTATTGAATATGCTGAGCCCTGCGTCCTTAAAGTGGAAGGCCAGCTCGGGGTAGAAGTACTGGAAGCAGCCAAACTTCATACCCGTAGAGGATTCAATGATGGGCTGAGTGGCGCAGCACAAGAACACCTCCATCTTTTTACAGTCTCGCGTGCGAAACTGCTGACAGGCCACAACGCACTTGATGTCTTTACAGTCTCTGAAAAACACACTGCCCTTGACAGGTCCTAGAAAAATGCGGCAGTTGACACAGTCATCGATGGTGATGGTTGCTGAGTGGTCAAACACGTAGATGTTGCAGTTCTCACACTCTTGGATGACAAACTGTTGCCCGTTCAGTTTGCCAGGCAGACGACCCACTGTGACATCTTTGAGCCCAGTCAGCATGTAGTCTTTAGGATCAACCTGTGCAAAGAGAAAGTCAACTAGATGAGTATTTAAACAATAAATTAAAAGATGCACCGGATAAATTTTTGCTGCAGAACATATGAGTGTTTTACTATCATACTACTGTCATACTACTTTAATGCTCCATTGACTAACAGTTGTTTTTCCCCGAATGACCGATATTACGTGGCTTGCAGGTGTGTATTAAACTACCCACTGACTCTATAATTAAATACTGCATGAGGTAGTGACTTTCTCGGTGAACCACAATTTAGGTTTAACATCCCATTACTCAAACGGAAGTTGTGCCGCTGAGTAATTCACGCCCATAATGTCTGAACAGGCCATGTCAAATGCGGTCAGCCGTGGTACAGTGAACTACACGGTGCTGTGTAGTAATCCTATAATGAGATAACTCTGGGTGTATGAAGTAAGAGAGAGGGGGCGAGGCTTTGAGCTAAAACTCAGGAGAGTTTTTAACTTGTAATTAACGTTGCATGCATCCCAGTGGTTTCTTATGTAACAGCCAACGTGTGAAGCCGAAACTTTGACACTTGGTTGGTCGTTTATACAATGTTCGTTCACCTCCGTAGCTGCAGCATGAAGGAAATGGGGTTAGAAATACACAAATCGATTAAAGATAACGCCCCTGGTTAACACAACAGGGTCATTGAAACTCACGAAAACATTGTAGATAAGAGTTAATCATTTGTTTCTGTTAAGAAACGCTACATTCATCACAAATCTGTAATTCAAAGGTGAAAATCTAGCTAACTGCACATTTTTTACCTCACAGTAGCGTTAACGTTAGCTGACAGGGACTTAACACACAAGTTGAAATATGTCAGGGGTTAAAGTTTAGCAAGTTAAAACCTTCTAGATATGAATTTATTTTTATCTTATCACTTTACTTTGCGTTTTACAGGTTTTACACGTTACCTTTTCTCTCTTATCCCAGCTATACTGCTTCGGTGGCTCGTCGGTGTTGTTGCCAAGGGGAACCGCGTTGCTTGTAGTCGTAGTTTCGACCGTCGTTGTTGTCGGCGTACGATCCTCTTTTTCGGATGACTTTCTTTTGGATTTCTTCGAAAAGAAGCAACCCATTTTGGTCTTTCGGTAATTTCACAGACCAGATGAGAAAAAAACCTTCTGACACTGTGTTTAGCTTGAAGAAGACGAGAAAATGTGGGGCAGAGGCTTTCGTGCACTTTAGTTGACAAGATTTTTTTTTAGCTTCCTGTTTCACAGCCTCGTTTCGCAACCAATCGGAACCGCGATAGTCGTTACAACAGCCAATCACAGACCAGGATAGCCGTGACGAGCTCGTGTACAGGAGGTGTGCACTCAAGAGGCGTTTGAGTACAAGAAGAAAGGAGAATTCTTTAACCAGATTTTGTTTAAAGCATGTTTGAATGTATGTTAATGTAAATATAAAATATATAAAATGTTTTTTTTTCTAAAAAAAAGCTTTTCAAAATACGCTTTCAAGTCAGGCTTGCAATGCTAACTCAAACGAACAGAATACATTAGAACTGCTGCTGTAAAATACAAAGGTATTTCATCGACAAATAATTTAAATTTTCCATTAGACTTTTTTCGAGAATTAAATTATCTTAAATGAACCCAGATTGACTTAAACTTTTCTCATAGTTTACATTAGTTGTCACAGAGGAGGAAAACCTAAGATAAAACAACAAAAAACGATTGATTAACCAGACTAACATGAACGCACCGTTTTCTACACCTCGGTCACACCTCTGTGGGTGTTGTCTCTATCAGAAAAAGCTGCTTACACAAACTTCCTACCTGATGAAAAACCTTTTAAAAACAGTAAAAATTATGATAATTAGATGAAGTTAAATAACTGAAAAATGCAGAATCAGTTCATGCTAAACAATTAATATGTGTGTGTTTTTAAATTACAGCCAGGTTAAAGTATTTGCAGTGTATGTTATATGAGTTGTAGAAATAAATAACACACTCTTGCACAACAAACCACAAACAGCATGTACCCATGTCCAACCAGACATCAGATTAGCTTGTAACTTAAGCCACTAGGCCAGTCTAATAATAGGTAATCCCCCATCATGCCTCTGTAAAAGATGCTCCAAAGCCTGGCCTTTTTGTCAACCCACATCCCCCTTTCATTCTCTGTAACCATATGACTGACTAATTTAAATACCAAGTTCAATTTTACTCAACATTTGGAGAATGCAGAGTACGGTAAAGGCCATATTAAAGGTGTATTATATTCTTTCTTTCTTTCTTTTTTGCAGTGAGAAGTAGTGAAGACTTGCTGGGCGAGAAAACAAAATAGCCTGATGACAGGATTGGAGCTTATGTCTTTACTAAGGTAGATTTTTTTTAAAAAAAGTTGCTTTAAGTCTAATGAACACTTCACCAGACTTCCTGTACACTCAGCCACAGCTGGTTCTGTCAGTTACAGTGCTGACAAATCCTATGAAAAAACGGCATTTGATGCATGTGGTGACTGAATGGCCTGTAAACTAAATAGATTTTAAGGAGCTTCTGAGGCATCAGTGTTACATTAAATTGATTTTAAAGAATTTTCCCCCTTCCACAATACTTTCTCTGTCAGAGGTGATGACTGCAGCTGACCTCACTGACAAAATACATAACTGTGAAGTAGTCTATTAAATCAGTGTGAAACTGAACCTCTGTTTTAGCACATGATGGCACAAGACATGTCTGGATTAACCAGTTAGGGGACCCTGGAGCTATATGATACTTCCCCACCCTCAATTTCCCTCCAACCATCTCTTCCCCATCACACACTTCCTCTGTGCATTATGTGTGCACCCTATCACCTCCTCCCTTCAAGTCACAGTCAGTCATTGATTAAATACAGCTTTATTTCAAGGTTAGATTCAAGGATATGCATGCACAATGTGAGTACAAAATTAAACAACACATCTTTTACTTTTTTGTCTGCTTTGGAAAAAAGTCCCTGAATGTGGCCATGTATGAATCGGACATAGTTAATGCGTTAACAGCAGATTCAGACTGAGGTTAGCATTAAATTCTGAGTTGTCCTTTTATCTGCCTGAGAAAAATAAGTCCTATGTTTCCTGTTTTTGGTCTTCACCAACCAAAGGGAAATAAAGCTATGCGCTCTGTGATGCTAGTCCACAGTTTGGTAATTTGAAATTGATTTATTGGAGGTTTTAAATGAAAAACCAGCAACCTGAAAAATAATGATATTAAACACAAAATAGGGTTTAAGCTATTAAACCAAAACAGGGTGCTGAAAGAGGCTAAAATGCTCTGAAGAGCTGAGAGGGGCTGCAAAACCAGGTGATAATTCTCTTTGGATTCATAGGAGCAACACTTTTCACATGACACATGGTCCACTGGTTATATGAAAATACAGATGAATAAAATTTAAGTTTTGCTGTATTTCTCTCTCGAGCCCCCCTGCAGCTGTGGGCCCAGTGTTATCACCCCACCTCTCAGCCCTCCACCATCAAGGCCACAAAAGCGGATATTTGCATCTACTTTTCTTGCACAAGGCTGACTTTTAACATCCAATCGCAGCCCATGTGAATTTCCTGTTTCAATGAGAACTGAACTGCATGTTCATCAAAATCTCAGGACAATGACTCAGTAGCTCGAAATCAGCCTTTGGGAGACGGTGTGATTTGGTCTCCTCCACAAGGGTAGCGCAGTTTCACTCCGAGGCGGGTTTCTGTCGCTCTTCTCCCACCGCGCATTGTACCTTTAAAAGGTTGAACTCGCCGGTCTACGGTCGGCCAACACCGGATTGTTTTCCCACTCGGCTCAGCTGTGCGTATCTTCCAGGAGTGACATGGCATAGAGGCGGTGCGCTGTCAGCAGCAGCAGCAGCAGCAGCAGCATCCTGCACCATGGACGCTCTCCGACAGCCGAAGCGGAGCGGAGCCTTGGCGGCGCTGGACACGATGCTGCCCGTTTGGATACTACTGACGGCGGTGTCGGGACTGAAGGCGGAGGACGACGGATTAGGAGAACTTGCCACCGAGAAGGAAGCCGAGGAAAGTCACCGACAGGACAGCGTCAATTTGCTGACATTCATTTTACTGCTGACCTTAACGATCCTCACCATATGGCTCTTCAAACACAGACGGGTCCGTTTCCTTCACGAAACCGGACTTGCAATGATTTACGGTGAGCTTTATGGGATTATATGTTAAATGCACAACACACACACACACATACGCATACTCACACACACACACACACACACGCTCTCCTTCACAACTACCACCACCACCACCACCTTCCCGCAGGCTTTGCATGATTCAGTGTCCCTTGTAATTGTACGGCGGCTGCACACAGGCGACGTGGAGACAAACATGAAGACTCAGAGATGATTTCAGTCTGAACAAATGCACCGACGCTCCTCCGCATTCACACCAGCGCACATTGCTCCTAATTGGCTGGGCCAGTGCTAATTTCTAGAAGGTGCTGTCGGCTGCTCAGCCTCGTCTGAACTCTCCACCAGGCTGCTGCATGTGCAGCTTCATCCCCGACTGACTGACTGACTGACTGACTGACTGGAGATCAGCATCCTGACATATCTGAGGGCACATCGTGTGTGATTAATTAGTTTACAGTGACCTTGATGTGTACTATATATACCATTTTAGAAGTATACAACAGGACAATGAGGTAAAAAAAAAAGGGATTATATGATAGAAAAACAGATTTAGGATATGTAATCTGTGTGTTGTATGTACTTAACCTCCAAATTCAGAGAGACTACTGCTTATTTAAACAACACGATCATGTGATATTATCATGGTTTTAGATTTTTAAAGGCTAAAAAATGATAAAATTACAGGTAATGAAAGCAGCACTCATACATTCCTCGGTAGGAAGGAATGTCATCAGCTGGGGTCCGGGGGTATTTCTGTGCCAGTGAGTTTATGTTTATTCCTACAGGAGCATCCACACGAGCACATGATGTTCATGGAATAAATTAGAATGCTACAGGATCTCACTGCAAAAGCTCATGTAAAATTTAGCATTTTTAGAGAATAATTATCCTTAATTATCAAGAAATATAGTCTGTCTTTTGCATCTGATTGAAAACATGATCCGATAACAATAAGAGTCAGTGTCCACCACTTTAACTTGTGTCAGGTTTTGCCGGACTGATCTTCATTGGTTTTAACATCTCCTCAAACAAGTGGCATCAAAAAAAGGAGCTCCAACATCTGTTTTGTTTTTTCCTTGTTGTTTAACTGAATCATCCCGGTCAGTCAGTGCAGCAGATGTTATTTATTAACCAGAGATCTCCCATTAAAAAGACAGACTTTGACTTGTTTTTAATGCTTATAAAGTAAACTGTGCTCTGGCCTTCACTTCAGCCTTTGTAGTTTTATTTTTCAGCTGCACAAATATGGGCCGAGTTCTGGCTGTGGGTCACTAACAAGCTGAGACTTAGTTTTCCCAGACTTAGAAATAGCATTAGGGTTTATTTAGAATAAAGTTATGTGTTATATGCATTTATAAACATGTGTAGTTAGTATATTAAAGTGCACTCTCTCTATCATGCTGTTTAAACCTTATGTCTGTAGATTCATTGATATTCATATGATGAAGTTAAACATAGATTGTGTTAAAGCACGTTTTTTGGAAATACAATCAGTATAAAAGTGGTGCCAAGTGGATACTCTGCCACTGTGTTGAGAAAAAACATCTGTTTTCAGTTCAAATATTAATGTGATTAATGTAGCAGGACACGAGACCAAGATGGATGAATCAATCAGTTTGTGGTGTCCATACAAAGGAAGAATGTGACGGATTGTATTTGCAGGAGTGAAATCGTATCAGATGCTTGTTTTCCTGTCACGGTGCTTTCTGGTCTAAAAACATGGAACTTCCCGTCTGCTGGAAAGAACCTAAAGTTTGTGAACTCTAAAATCCCAGCGTATGTTGCAAGAAATTGAGACAACCGGCAGTTTAATTCTCAACGATTTTTCAAAGCTGACTCTGTTGCAAAACTGCATGTGTGTGTGTGTGTGTGTGTGGTTTATGCCAAAGCCAGAGTGTGATCTGTGAGGTTAACCCTCTGGTAGGAGGTGTGAGCGCAAGGCTAGCAGCTTTGCTTTGCTATGTCTCCCGTAGATAAGCGCTGTCTGATGGAAGGGTTTATGTTGTCTTTCTGCCTGTCTCACTCCTTTCTTCCTGGCTTTGGCCTCTGTTACCCATCTCCTCATTTTTCTTCCTTTGCTCTGCTGCTTTCTGTGTGTCACTGCCTGAATCTGGGGGCTTTTAAAGCAAAAGCACCTGAAACATTTACTGGATGAGTTTGATTTTGATGGCTTTTTAAAAAAAAAATTGATCCTTCGCTCGACAGTCACTTGCTGATTAGTTTGAAAATGCATGAAAAAAGAGATGCATGTTTTTGTTCACTGATTTCTGCAGGTTTGCTGGTCGGTGTGATTCTGCGTTACGGCATCCCTGCCACCAGCTACCACAACAAGACACCCCCAAGCTGCTCGCTGAAGGAAGGACCTGTCAGCACCCTGCTGCTTAATGTCAGTGGAAAGTTCTTTGAGTACACCCTCAAAGGGGAGATAAACTCCAGGGAGATTCACAATGTGGAGCAGAATGATATGCTGCGCAAGGTAACAGCCAGGAAAAAAAAAAACAAAAAACCCTGAAAAAAACATCACTTTCTCAGTTCTGCTTTTGTCAGATTTTCCCTCTTTACTCTTTTTTTTTCACTTATGATCTTTTCCAGGTGACGTTTGACCCTGAAGTATTCTTCAACATACTGCTGCCCCCTATTATTTTCCATGCCGGCTACAGTCTGAAGAAGGTGAGATGTCGCATGCAAACTTTTAACATTTGTGACTCTTTCAGAACTAAATTTGCTTGATGCACAGTGATGTGAGATGTTGTCTGTCGTGGCGTGTGTGCGCCGCCACAAACTGCTGTCTCATTGGACAGATTGTGAGCTAAGAAAACCCTCATTGGGCATCAAAAGCGTTTGGTGTTTGCACTGAACATAAGTGGCACTTCTAAGGGGAAGTCCAGAGCAGATGTCTTGTATTTCCTCTGTGGTAGAGAAAAAAAAAAACAGCAGCAGACACTGAAAACCTGAGTAGTTTCTGCTTTTGGTCGTTGTAGAGCAACATGTTTCTTTTATTTGGGGAATCCCTGAGGTTACTCCGCACGTTGAATTATTAATCAGTCACCACATTTGCCAGTATTAGAATTTCAGCTGCAGCAGGTGCTACTTTATATGTATCAGTGCTTCAGTGCCTCGACCTTGAAATAATGGAGAGTGTAATGTGTTTCAACTGTTGACATCTGATATATGTTCCCATCGTGAAGGTGCACCTCGGCCTTTTCCAATCACAAAGTGATGGATGATATCACAGAGGAGACAGATGAATGGGGGGAAATATCCTCATGCATTGCAGAGCATCTTATGAGGATCTGATGATAGATTAAAGTGAAGTGGTTTGGTTTTAATTCTGCTTTTAGCCACAGTGGCTGTGTGGCTGTATAAATGTCAGCATCAGCCAGTTGGTTTATCTTTATGGTCCAGACTGAAACATCGCAGAAACTAATTAATAGGCTGCCATTAAATATGTATACAAACACAAACGGTTCCCAGAGGATAACGACTTTGTTGCTCTTCTGGCTTTTTATCTAGCGCCATCAGCAGGTTCAAATAAAAGAGTGTCCACCACTTTGTTTATGGCAAAATGCCTGCAAAACAGGTGGCATTCCCATCAGCTGCAGCTGTACTTTATGTTTTGTGCTAAGAAGCAGAGATTAGTGTGTTTAGATACTAAGCTAAAGATAGTGAGCATGTTTAACAGTATACCAACATAAATTAGCATGTTAGCATGCTAAAGTTTGCATCAAGCTCAAAGAAGTTCAGCCTGACAGAGTCATCAGTGTGGAAGAAGACTGTGTCCACAAATCTATACAAATCCGACTTATTACATGCAGTACACATTAAATACTGAGCATAACAGATATTGGTGGTAAGAGTCAGTTCGTTCCTTTTTAAAATTCTGCTGTTTGTTTATTCATGCATTATCACATTATTTATTTATATGTTGCATAACATTTACGTGCATATTTTACTTAGACACTTTTTTCCAGTTTAAACGAGTTATGTACGTAAAGTCTTATTGAAATGAAGTCTAAAACTTTACACTCAAGTCCTCAATCAAGTCCCAAGTCAGTACAGTTCTGAGTCAAATCTCAAGTCCAGGCTGATAAAGCCCAAGTCAAGTCTCAGTTTCAAGTCCAAAACAAGTCCTGATGTGCTGTTCACCAAACTTCATCTGCTGCTGGAACTGAATGGTATTTTTGAAATGAGTAATTAAGTAATTTGTGGTGAACTTTTTAAATAATATACTTGTCATCTCTGTTCTCTGTGAAAGCTTTTGAGTGTTTTCAGGTGAAAAAACTCAAGTCCAGGTGAAGTTAAAAGGTAATAGTGATTACGAACAAGTTTAGGTGGAGCTTTTTTGTAAAGTTGAGTCTTAAGTCGTCAGCTTTGTGACTTAAACATGACTCAAGTCCGAGTCATGTTACCGGAGTTCACACCTCTTGTATGAAGCACAGATTTGGGACAGAGTGTTGTTAATGTACTGTAGGACTGCAGCTAATGATTAGAGTCATTATAGATGTTTTTTTTAAGTCTATAAAATATCAAAAACACTTGAAATGCCTATCACAGGTTCTTAAAGTCCAAGGTTACATTTTTGTTTGACTAAAAGTTCCCAAAATACAAAGTTGTCTCAAACCTGAACTCACTTTGACATAAAACACTGAATCAAGAGAAATAAATCATCACTGTTTACATCATTGAACCAGGAAACTGTCTGGCATTTTGCTTGACAAATGACTTCAGTACACCAGCAAACATCAAAACTGTTGGATAAAGTTCAGCTGATATATTTATAAACTGTTTTAGTGTTAATGTACCATAAATCCCAGTAAACTCCAGTCTGTGCCGACTGTTAGTTCACATTTCCTCGAGCTGGTTGTTTAAAAAAGCCTCTTGAATAGTTTAAAGTTTCTGCAAAAGTATGCACTGACTGGGGTTTTTGGTTTTTCAAGTGAAACTGTAATTCAGGATGGAATTTGCTGAGTCAAACAGGCCTCAGGAAATAGGAAGCGGGGGGCTCGTGTCTTCTTGGCCTTTTCTTTCAAACTCTTCCTTTAATGTATAAGATGCAGTGAGAGTTCACTCGAAGCTCAACTTCAACAGCTGCAGAGACAAAGATTCAGTGTGTGGCTCCGATGTTTGTGTGCCTCTCCGGTGGTGAACGTGTTGATTCAGCAAAATCATCTGTTTTCGATCGCTGAAGTTAAACACGCCGGACTGTAATTGATGTGCAGATGTTGCCATAATCAGCCGTGTGTAATCAAACTGTGCAGCCACAGATGATCTGTCATGGATATCCTAAACATAATCATCACAGCATTTCTCTTCCTTTTTGCTTGAATCTTTGATGTCTTCATAGTACAAAAATCACCCCTGACAGCTGCCTTGGAAAAAGCTAATTTCCCGTAGAAACCTAAATCAGCCTCTTTTTGTCTTAAGACACCGGCTGTACGGTGAAAGCTGGCGACGGAGCTCAACTATGGAAGTGATCTGAAGAGGCGTTTGTGTTCAGCTGCTTGTTTGTTTTACAACCAGTCAAGCAGCTGAATCGGTGTTTGTATTTCTAGTCTTGTTTGACAGAGTTGCTCTCCCACCCGTGACCTCGGGCCTTTGTCAAATCCTTCAGTGTTTAAAGACGTTTGCCTTGTGAAAGGAAAACGTCTCTAATGTGAAAATATGAAGTTTCTTAGAATTAAACAACAATACTCACTTTGTACACTTTCAGTTAAACTTGTATAAAAGTGCGTTTTTACTTTTTTTGATCCACTCCAAAGATGTTCTGATACCATTTTTCTCTCCGATATGAATTTATATATCTAATATCTTACTTTTTTTTTACCAGTCTGTTAAAAATAAACATGTTATCATTTTTATTATTCACAGTGTTGTGCTCCTCACCCTGTGTGGATGCTATGTTATAGATATGCTTTAAGTTATACAAGTTGGTTGGATGTTGATGCCTTTTACAGTAAAAAAATCTGTGTATCACATGCAGAGGATGCTGCAGAGTCCCATTTCTAATAAATAAATTTCACGGTTTCAGATGAATGCAAAGACTCGTGTTTGTGCCACCACTCGATCCAGAAGTTTAGGAAGAATTGTAGTCATTTCCTGTACTGGTGTTTGTATCTTTAAACACTATTTTCCTCATGCTGTTCTCCTTTTTCCTTTTCCAGAGACACTTCTTTAGGAACTTGGGCTCCATCATAACCTATGCGTTTCTTGGCACTGCCATCTCGTGTTTTGTGATTGGGTGAGTGTCCACCTTTTTGTTAATGATCTGTCAGTTTAAAATCAGGAGCTTCATGGTCAAACCCTGCTTTTATGACCTCGGGTTACCTGCTTTTGTCCTCCGCCTTCAGGAATCTGATGTATGGTGTGGTCAAACTGATGCAAGTGGTCGGACAGCTGAATGACAAGTTCTACTACACTGACTGCCTTTTCTTTGGTGCCATCATCTCTGCGACAGACCCAGGTACGACGCAAACACAACACAGGCCGACCAGGCTGACGTGATGCATTTAATGGCTGTATGTGTGAAAGTAGATGCTGTTTGAATGTTTGTTCTGTCTGTTTCTGTGTTTAAAGTGACAGTGTTGGCCATCTTCAATGAGCTCCATGCTGATGGGGATCTCTACGCTCTGCTGTTCGGAGAAAGCGTCATGAATGATGCTGTGGCCATTGTGCTTTCATCGTAAGTCTAATTCTGCATTTTATATCTGCAAATACAACATAAAAGTCTCTGTCCGAGTGGTTTTGGGGCTTTTTTTTTCCTCTTCTGATGTTGAAATTCAACACTGATGTGTGAGACAGAGCAGCACTGCTTTGCATCACTGCAGCTCTCTGCCTCCCTCTACTGGATGATCTGAAATCATCCACTATTATTTTTATTCCATTTTGCAATAAACAAAGAGATTATTTAAAAAACATAAACAACTTAGATAAATTCTCAAATGATAAAGGATTGAATCAAATCAAAACATCACTGTGAAATTGGTAGATTTATGAAAAATATTGAAAATACCTGCCGCATCCTGTTTTCTTGTGTTTCAGGTCCATCGTGGCTTACCAGCCCTCTGGAGCTAACACACATATGTTTGATGCTTCAGCCTTTTTTAAGTCAGTGGGGATTTTCCTGGGGATTTTCAG
>JAPZDZ010000021.1:23659872-23670553 GCA_029783805.1 Acanthurus tennentii
GGCGCTTTGACATCCTCTCGTTGCCGCTGGTCGTGGCAGTGATGTGCTGTGCCCAGAGGTGAGTGTCGGTGGGTTAAAACCCGGACACGGAGCGGAGGCGTCCGGCTTCAGAAAAGTGTGATCGTCACCTTGTTGTCTTCTGTCTTTCAGCGTCAACGAACCGGGAAACATGTCCTTCGTCAAAGAGACTGTGGATAAACTGTTAAAAGGATATGATATTCGTCTTCGGCCAGACTTTGGAGGTATGTCTGGGGTCCTTCATTTCCTTCCTTCGTCCATCAAATGTTTTTAATCCTATTATAATGAATAAGTTTGATCCTTTGTTTACTTTATTTTGTGCATTTCAAGGTCCACCGGTTGCAGTTGGCATGAGTATAGACGTGGCAAGTATAGACATGGTGTCAGAAGTCAATATGGTAAGTTGATTTAAAACTATCAGTCATTTTTAAAGTAATTTGAAATGTTTTAGACTTTTTTTTAACTTCAGTGTAACAAAAATAATCCATGAAAAGTGTCCTCATTAGAATTTAAACTACCAACCTTTTGTCAGACACTTATAATAGATGATTTACAAGTTTTAGGCACTGAATCAATGGTTAACTAATCATTTACTAATGCTCTGTATAATATTTTTTACTATGAAAAAGGTGGGTAGCCAGATTGTAAAAAAAATCTCCTTAGCTGGCATTTGCCCATTTGTAATAAAAATGGATGAAAATGAAAATGTAGGTAATCCTTGAAAAAAAGATGTATTTTTCTTTCTTATAAACCATAATGTCCTAGTTATATATACATTACCAATTCAGTTGACCCTTTTCACATCAATCCATCCAGTCTGCAGTTGTGAACTTTAATAAGGCTTTTCATCCAGATGTTTCTGCCAATTAACTTGACAGTCATGAAGTTTCTCTTATTAATACATTTTTTAAAAGTATTGCCAAAGAGGGTAAAAAAAATTAGCTTTCACAACCTGGCAACCCAAACCTGTTAATATCACTTGATTATTACTAGCAGTAGTAGAGGTATTAAGTTTAATTTAAGCCACTACTTAATACTTATAAATAAGTTATTAAAGTTGATTTATTAGAAAGTTGTATCAGATCTCACCAATCTAAGCCTGCTCTGGTGTGTAAACAGAAAGCAGTTTTCAGAGCCTCTTGTATTGTCGAGAGTGGTTTGGTCATCTGCTGTATCAGATTATGGCTCATTGTATGGTTTTACATCCTGGTTCACTGGCTGTGTGATTCTAGCAGATGCCCTAATGGTCCAGTTAGAGGATGAGGTCAGTAAGCTCTGTTTCCATGTCCTCTTCTTTCAAATCTGAAAAAACTAGCTACACAATCAGATGTGTGTGTGTCAGTGAGCATGTGCGTGTGTCGGTGTGGGCACACCATGGGCTCTACAGTTTAATGCCTGTATGCCATCTATCATTGGTCTGAACTGCTGAGCTTGATGCTCTGTCACATGCTACCGAGAGGAAATAGCCCCTGACGTTTTGTCCTGACAAGTATGTGTGATGAAATGTACCCTTGGTGCATTTTAATGCATCTATAGTGGAGTTTGGCACAGTCAGGGCAAAAGAGAGGCAAAACACTAACTATCCATAACAACTGAAATCTCTTTTTGTAAATAAGTAAATGAGTAGTCATGTTACAAAGTGTGTTTCCTGAATGGATAAAAAATCATTTTATGCATAATTAATTTGCATTTCGATTTGGATTTCTACAATAAAAAAAATTAAATGGTCTTTACCCAATTTAAAAAGGAGGTGCAGAAGAAGAGACATAGCTTCTATATATGTTGGAATTCATCCCTCCTTTTTGATAGCTCTCATTTAGACAGAAAAAAAACCTTAACAGTTATCCCAAATAATACCAAAAATTTAAAACAGCATATCTACCAAACAAATGAAGACTTGAAGAGTTAAATATTCCTGGCCAGCTCAAATCTCAACAAAGATATATGCTTTAATTCAGTGTACAAGCTTTCTGAGGATGTATCGGATGTAGAAAAATCCATGTCAAAATAGAAAATTAACACTAGAACACATAGAAACACATACAAAAGCATCACTTATTTTAACTCCACATCTAGCCTAAGATTGATTACGTTTCTAAGTTTTATTTAATATCAAAGTAATCCAATTATAGTTGTCTGAACATCCATCAACACTTTGCAAACAGGAACTGCTAACAGCCAATTGGGCAGAATTGTTAGTATCAATTATCAAATTACTTGGGGCTTTACATAAAGAACCGATAAAGTTCTTTGTTTGCCAGCTTTATTGTTCTAACACAGTACATGAATAATGCACTGGACTATTGATCTATGCTTCAGTTATTGTGGACAAAATTTAACTCTGACTATTTTAATGTAAGCCTTTGATTCCCTTAAAAAAATACGTACACATATTTCTTCTATCTCATCAGCTTTGAAAATCCATAATGAGTTAACTAAATCTCAGCACTTAATGGATCAAACCTAATTTCCATGGAAAGTGACCACACCCGCTTTTAAACTGGAGAGTTGCTGTTTGCATGACTGTGCTATATGAAAGCATTCAGCTTCCTCAGCGCGTTTATACCAGACTGTCTGTGTTAATGGTTCGAGGCATGCAGATGGGACGGAGGAAAATTCATTTCACTGTCATATCTGGAGGAATTGGACACATTTAGAAAATATATACTCCCAGCAGTGCTTCAGCATGTGCTAAAATTGATCTACTCGTGATACAAATGATGGGATTGCATCCTGTTCATGAGGCATTATATTGTTTGATTTGCCAGATATCCTGAAATACCCACAACATCCTGATGCAGCGTGGTATCAAAAACACAGGAAGCTGCAGGATCACTAATCACTATTCAAGCTGTTTTTAATATATCAGACTCTGCAATGACTTAGGAAGTAAAGTGACCTCACATCAGCCCTACTTCCCTTAGTTCATTTTTTTAATGCTTAGAGCTAAAGGTTTTTTTTTTGTAATCAGGCTATCTTGAGAAACCAGCACCGGCAAACGCTCTTGTAATTTATCTGTAGCCATGAACAACAATATTTCGTTCCTTTACGTCTAATTCCAGTTTTCCCTCCAGAGGGCTTTGACATTTGTAGCTTCTTCACACATTTTGCTCACTGGAGCATGTCGACACTCCCAATGAACCAGTGTGTTTGTGGAAGATCTCCCTCACTGAAAAACAGTATTGTGAAAAACTGTGCAGTATTGTACAACACATGGTTCTGGGACCAAATATGAATCATTATTTGAGGATATTATGTTAAAATTAATACAGGATTTGCATAAATTGATCATGTTTGGGTAAGCTGCTGAGGCAAAATTTAATGTATTTTTATATTTGTTTCAAATTTACAGTGTGGCAGTTGCTGTGAACCTGAAAATTAACTTTAATTTCTCTTTAATTTAACTCATTTATTGCAGTAAAACTCAGTCCAGACATTACAGGCAAAAAAATAATAATATATTTTTTTTTAAGCACTAGTCAATTTCGAGATTTTGTGCTTCAACTTCTGACTAAGTCTGTTTTGAAAACTTATGCAAATTACATTATGTCTGACTGTGGTTGTGTTTAAAATGCATCGCCTCTTAAGTAATATCATTTTCTTTCCTTTCTTGCTTTGTCATAGTGCGTGGCTGTATTGCACCTTAATGCTGGCTGCCATCCACTATAAAACTGAATTATTCATTCAGTGTAATTGTTTTACTTTTTTTTACACTCCCTACACTTGTATTTGTGTAGTTTGTTGCCAAAAAAGAGACAAAACTTACAGTAAACAAAGTCAAAGATGAATTTGACTGTAATATTGTTGCCAAAAAGTTGTTATTCAGGCCACAATAATCGTGTAAATTATAAAAATCTGATATCCTTTATCCGTAAGCACAATTTCTTTTTCCCTAAACTTATTTTGAGGGTGCTGAAAAAATTACATTTCCAGAGCAGCTGCCATGCCGTTCTGCCAGTTTGAACTCTGAAGCGAACACAAATGACAGCTCAGTGAGTGGCATGTCCAGTATTCTGTCGAAACACTGAAGGCCTCATATTGACGTCTGACTGAAAGATGAGAACTGTCACTCATCAGTTTCACAGCTTGATTGAAAAGACATCTGTCCTGTGCAAAAGCTGAGCCTCATGACACTGCACGGAGAGGCAGGACTATGGGTAAACATTAGAAAACTCAAATGTATTCTGTCTAAATGTAAAGCTAATTTTTGTTTGTTTTTGTTTGTTTGAAGGGGCAAAAATAGAACAAACCTTCCTTTATATCTCTACCTTTGGTCGATGCTATCTGTCTTACTGAAATGCTCACATTTTGAAGTTCTGATTGGTTGCTTGGCCAAGTGTATTAATGTGTATGTGTGCACAGACGTGTTATTTTTGGTAACTCTTAGTCTAAATAGGATCAGAGAGATTACATTAAGTAAATCAGTGCTACTTGTTGGTGCTCACTTTAGAGTCCTGCTTAAAGAGGAGTGGGAAAGAGACAGATTAGGTTTCATCTCCGCAGTGCACTTCCTGTCTCTGTTCACATGTTTTACAGAGGTTCTGTTAGTAAAATGACTCTTTTTCTTTAAATGTAGTCAGGAGGAGCAGGGAAGTTGTGTCTCTCTGAGTTCTCTGCAGTAAAGCTTTTCACAACCAGCTGTTAACCTACAAAACAAACAAATCCATAGATGAGTCTTTAGTTTATTGCGTATGCTTTCTGGCACCGAGCTCAACACAAAAAAATATTTCATAGGCCCTTTAAGAAAAAAAGTTATTAAGATCCTTGCAGGAGTGTGAACATCCTTTACATAGTCTCGTTGTAAATTGGTATAAAGAAGAGCCACTGCCATCAGACTATTTTTAATGAATTTCTCTCCTATTGAAAACTGTGTGACTTCACCAAAAGTAGCTGAGGAGCAAAACACGAAAGAGTTTTTACGTTTATCGCCAGTCTTTGGTGTATAATAAGCTAAGCTAAGCATAAATAATACCACTTTAGACAAAAATTAGAGTGTGAAAGTAGATTTTAAATGCAGATAAACCTGCAAAAATATATTTACTTGACTTAAAATGAGTGAAAATTAGCATTTCAACCTGGGTGTCATGTATTTATCACTGTGGAGATGGAGTTTTCACTTGCTGAGTTTTAATAAGCTTTTAAAAACTCCATGTGTGTGGCACAAGCAGCAATGGAGTATGTCATTACCTAATGTGTGTATTTTTTATTTGAAAATCCTTATTTTGTATTATGTTGTATTTATAGGACTTTCAATAGAACTGTTTAATGCAAACCAAAAGACAACTTTTATGTCATTTATTTTAAAAATGCAGGATTTTGAGCTGTACTCATTGCTGTATTAATGTAAAAGACTTTGATGATACTCAGTCACACTCCTTCTACAGACCAAAGCAGAAATTCTCCTAAGAGAAGGTGTTGGCAGTGTGCTTTTACACAAGGTATCAGCTCATTATAGCTTATGTGGGCGAGCTCTAGAGCTTGTTGTCTAGGAAATTAGATTATTAATATATTTCTGTCTCTACTCACTCTCCTCTTTATTTTTAGCTTAGAAATTAAGATTCTTCTTGTCCTTTTCTATCCTGCTGTGTTTTTTTTTAAACCCAAACTCTGCCAGACGTTTTTCTTACACAAGTGCACGCTGGAAGCAAACTGCAAAATGTGTGTGTGTGTGAGTGTGCGTGTGAATCAGGGATCGCTTCCTCAGATGTGAGTTTTAAAGAAGCACCTGTCCAGGCACATAAAGCATCATAAACTGTATAGCAGATCCTCCCAGCGGTGTTGTTACACATTTATTCAGCAGTCACAGTATGAGTCAGCTGCAAGACGGATCCATCATGTGCTAAATCACCCATCCATTTTGACACTTTAACATTATCCACCTTCTGCCTGGAGGAAGTGTTACCCTTAAAAAACTCATACTGCAGATGTTCTCTCAGATTTATATTGAAGCGCTTGGTTAAAAAGTCAGCCACATAATACCAAATAGCCACAGGCACCTGCTTCTTAAGTTAAGGAGAACTCAGCTAGAAGGTGTACACCTCTATGTATGACATGCTGAGTTTTCTGCTGCTGCATTTACACACTAGTAGGTTGTGACCCTCCAGGAATAAAAAACCCTCTGTGCAGCCGGATCGTTCTTCTCCTGACTCTTTCACAGGGTTCCTGAAATAAAAATGGAACTTTAAGTGCTTTTTATTGAGATACGCCTGATTCAGGTAAAACTAATTATGGCTGAGGAACCTTTTATTTATGCAGTAAGTTGAATTTAGGGGCTCTGTGAGGACATTAAAAGTGTTAAATAAAGCTGAGACTATGCAATTCCTTTATAGTTTTAGGCCATAAGAATTGTTTTAGTGCCATGTTCAACTGTAGGTGTATGAATTTCAGTATCTTGACCATATCTTATAGCCCAATCAGTGTGCATGGTTTAATGTACCTCTTGGGTGAGAGAGGTGATTGATAAGTTGGTGGCTTGAGGTAATGGAAGATGAGTTATACAGCTCTCATTACAGGCACATGCAGTTCAGTGATTATGCAGGAAGTTTGAGGTTAATTACATTTGTGGGATTTCTACTCCGAGTAATTGAATATTGTGAGTTTGCTCTGTCGGAAAAAAATCATCATCTGCCTTCATTTCATATAGTCATAGTCACACAGTCATTAAGGATTATAGATTTTACACATGACTCACCTGACTTGGCACCCTCAGACCACTACCAGATTATTACTACCCCCAAAACGAAGAAGGAGCCAGTTGATTGCAATTTTGTCTGTGATTATTATGTTGTTACTGACTTGTTACTGCTACAGGCTTCAAAATTAATTACTTCATGCTGGGTAAACAAAGATTGAGACCAAAAAGACTGTTGCTCTTGTTTTTAAGACCAGTTCACAGTCAAACCAAAGTGCTGATGGCTATCTTGACTGTCTTCTTCTCTGACTGAATCTACTCCTGTAAGGCTGCTGTTTTCTGGAATTTCTGTGGTTGTATGATTTTCCAAATTAAACTTAAATTCTGTGCCCTTTTGATCCAAGAATGAACACTGAAACCATAAAGTTTTATTTCACTTTGTCAGTGCTCAAGTGTTTGTCACAGAATCAGTGATGGTTCCCTGAGAGAATAACCTCTCACTGAACAGTCCTCAATAATCTCACATAAAAACATTGTTTTCTCTTGAGTCCCCATCCCTCTGCTTCACAAAAATAGCTCACCTGCGACTTTGCTCTTATAAGATAGAAGGGCTTACATGTAGTCTGCTTTAAGGTGGTGAAAGGAGTGAAGTCGTTTAATGAGAGGCTTTGTAAAATGTTGTGTGGGAGGATGCAGAAACTGGAATGATTAAACACATGGTTTGTACAACATATATAGTATATTTCTGAATCCCACTGGGAACACTTAGCTGTCATATGAAAAGATGAAAAGCTCCCCTCTTGTGCAGGGCAAGCATCTCTGAGTGCTATTCCTGTATTCCCAGAAGATATCGTGGTGTTAAGTTGACGTAGACGATGTTTGACTGGCACACAGTAACCACGTCTGAGTATAAGACGCTGCACTCTGCGAGCCGAAGATGACACGACAGTCTCATCCTCCCACTGGGCCTCATTTACTCACTGGTGCTGAGAACAAACCTCTTTCTGTCTCTTGTGGTCTACATATCTGACAACAGACAACACCAGCCTTTAGGGTGCTGAAAAAACAAATCAGAGAAGGAGTATCTACGTGCATTTTCCACAATTACATTACATATCTTTTTTTAATTCCTCCATTGGATTGTCTTTGAAAGCTTTTGGTAATCAGATACGGCTATTTGTAATCTAAGTGCCTTATGATGAAATATTACACTGAAAGTTTTTAGTAAGTCTGAACTGAAGGTTCATTTTCAATAAAGCTGGACGCCGTCCTTAATGACTTTCAGCGGAATCGTCAGTAAAAAACATAAAACATAAACATATTGTGTTGGTGGTTTCTGGAGTTTTTTGTCAGCCAAAGCAAACTGTAACAATAAATGTAACATAGCATTAGTTCCAGCAGCGCACTGACGTCACGTCTGCATCGGCTGATTGTCATCAGCCGTTTCTTTCACGCCTCACTATCACTTGCTCGCTCACCAGCTGCTTGGCCATCGACTGACAAGTAATGTCCCATCATGTTAACACACTTAACCTGACGCTTCCTACTATGACTCTGCTGATATTCTTGTGCCAACACTGTTTGCTACCACAGTTCTCTCTGCCACTCCAGCCTCCCCCTTAAATGTTTGATTTTTGGACTTTGTTGATTTGATCTGTGTGGGGAGGGCGTCAGTTCTCCCAGCAGAAATCGTGTTGCTACTCAAATTCTTGGAAAGCTCTGTCAAAGAGCAGAGTGTTTTCTGTCAAACCTAACTTACCATATTGTTTACAAGGAGAGAAAAATAGTGTATTAGTTTGCAAATGAAAAACAGATGGTCAAAGGAAAAACATCATTATTAAACAAGGGAATAGGAAAGGTTATTGATTAGTTGGTAGCCCAAAGCAGAAAGAGATTAGTTATTTGGCTTTTATTATGTGCACCTGCATTTTAACCCTTTGAGTGATTATGCAGAAAGTTTAAAGTCAAAGACCTCTGTAGTATTTTTATTTTGGGTAATTAAAAATTGTAAGTCAGCAGTATATGATAAATTGAACATCAGCCTTTGTGCAGCTATCCTAGAATATGGATCTGAACTGGTCAGACACTCCCTGTCCACCTGATTCGGCACCAACAGCCAACTCTCTTCCCCAAGATAAAGAAAGAGCTCAGCTCTTTATACAGTGATAATAACATCATTGCTGCTGTGGACCTCTTTCAGGTGGCCCGAGATAAAAACCTCTTCAAAATCACAGATATTATGAGCTCTGCTGATAGGCAGTTAAGTGGGAGTATTTATTTGAAGCATTTTTACAGATTGAAATATGATATTCTAATTTATTTGATCAAATACATTCAGCATTGAAGAAAACTGTGATGGTGTTCTGTTGTACTATTGTGGTGTCGATGCAAATTATATATTTGACAGTTAAAGGTTCAACCCATGCAGAGCGTGTCAATAGTAATATTCTTGAAAAAAATGTAGGTGCTTTAAAAAACATTAAAGCAAACAAGTATTTAGGTGTTTAAGTATGAAAGTGAAAGTGTTGCACACCTCAGATAAAGGTGATAAAATGAACTATGTTAGCTTAAAATGTGGTGCTATTGCAATTTTTTCCCCAAGTGCTTTTGTAAGTGACAAAGTCATATTCATAAAGCCACTTTTTGTGGCAGCCAATATCTTTTATTGGACAAGTGTTGGCAATATTGACCTCCAGTGTGGCTTCCAAAGGGTGTTTTTCAGTAACAAACTGTAAACCCCCTGAGAGAATAAACTGAGGCCTGGAACAGAGCCCTGTGGGACCCAGAAGGTGACTCAGGATACTGGGAGCAGGAAGAAGTACAGTACAGTGTGTACACTGAGAAATGTGTGGTGTAACTTTGTTTTTAAAAATGCTATAGCAGTCTTGAAGGCAGTCAAGGACAGCTGCTGAGGTGGGATCTAAAGATCTGAAACAGACTGAAATAGTTGTGGTCCAGACTTTGAGTGAGAGGGCTGGTCGATGGGCCTCCATCTCTGGAGCTGTTGTGTAAAGCTGAATCACCCAGCCTACACCTCTGCTACGTGTGGGAGAAAAAGCGTAATGAGGGCATCTTCTGTTCACAGAGAGGGGTAAAAGAATAGAAAAAGTGAAGGCATCTCAAAAGTGACTTGAAAAATAAAACAGTCATGTCTCCAGCCAAAGATTTTCTGGAAACACACTGTATCACATTGATTACAACAGAACCTAAACCTACCCTGAAAATCTAATTTAAAAAACATTTTATTTCTTTAACTGGCAAAATACTCAAAATAATAAAAAAGTCATTAAAAGAAGGGAGGCTCACACAGTTCATGTGACTAGAGTAACTTTCTAACATAGGCAAAGAGAATAAATACCTTTTCTGATTGTACATACACACTCTGAATTATTCATAGGATCAATATTATATAATATTACACTGTCAGTCAGATCACACAGTGTAATTTATTCCAAACATAAAACAAGCCTTTAGTTTGTCAGCCATAGATGATGCAGTCGCCCCTGTGCACCAGTGTGTGTTGTGTTGTGTTTAGTGTAATGAGAAAATCAACAAAAATAATACAATGCTTTATTTTGTCAAAATGAGATCAGCATTTTGTAGCTGAGGGACCAAACTATTGTAATAATTTGTTCAGATACTGGTATCGATTTTTATATCATGAGGAAATCCAGGCATTTCTGAACACTTTATTATGAATACGTTATTGCCCGGTGGATTGAAATGAAGGCATTGTCAGCACCGGCCAAGTTTTTGTTTATTTCCTGAGACCTGCTTATTTATTTAAGAGAACATTAGTCAGCAGAATAAAGCCAAGCGAGCTAGTAAAGAGCTCCATTAAAGGCCTGGAAAAGCTTTTGTTTTGATGGATCCGCTTGTAGGGCCAGCTGCAAATGAACACCTAATAAATTATTGAAACGGCCTCATGTCATTGCATGTATGACTGGTAATATGTAATTCTATCTATCTATCTATCTATCTATCTATCTATCTATCTATCTATCTATCTATCTATCTATCTATCTATCTATC
>JAPZDZ010000021.1:23676793-23693596 GCA_029783805.1 Acanthurus tennentii
ATGTATTTACGCATTTTTTCAACAACTCACACTTCCTCTATTGGACATTTTTACAACAGGCTAGCAATCCATCTCTAATGTTTATTGTTTGCATTTATTCTTGGCTTTTATGTTATCACATAACTATCCAATCTGCCCAAGAGGCATGAAGTGGCTAAGTGTTTTATTTGTTTTGTTGAAGCCATTTAAGCTGCATTTCTCACAGCTTTATCCTAATACAGCGGGTCTCTCATTAGCTCATATCGCAAAACTTGTCTCATATGCTTATTTGGACTACAGATCAAAATTGGATTCTGAGTAAAACACTGAAGCTCTGAAAAGCCTGGAAGTGCCATTAGCAGTAATTGACAAGGAGTCTGACTTTTTAACAAATAACAATGAATGTCACTGCATTGCTGAGATGTTTATGTCTTGCTGTAACAATTTGATTTGTTGGAATTAGTTTAATAGTTTCTCTGCAGAGGCTGTAAGGGAAAACATCTCTTTGAATCTCCAGTTGTATCATCCTTTATTCGATGCATTGCTTTACATCATTCAGCAAGGTCACCCAGTTCATGTCAACCTGTCTTTTGGGTTTTGTTTTGATTCAGAATCACGACGACAGCAGCCTGCATGATGGATCTGAGGAGATATCCGCTGGACGAGCAGAACTGCACGCTGGAAATCGAGAGTTGTAAGTTTAAGTGCAACATCTTGTGCTTAGTAAAGAAATACAGTGGACAGCTGAACTTTTTCATCCTTTAAAAAATATGAACGGCACTGTGATTGCCGTAAAAAAAAGTTCTCACACTCGTCATCTCGTGGCGACAGAAACTGCACAGTCTGCTGAACTGCTTTCAGTTTAATAAGCTGTCGTATCTCATTGAGATTGCTGGTTTCATCCTCTGCAGTTGGAGTTTTTCTATGACCATCCAGAATGGTTGAATCCAGTGATTTCAGTAGTAAAGCACTTTAACAGTTAATACTGAATCATCAATCTTAAAGACATATTTGGCTGTCTGTGCTGAAACTGTTCAAAGTTATGGATCTCATGCATGTGATATCAGTGTGTCTGCCTGCAGTGACACACATCTCCATGAAGATTTACATCTCATGCAATCAGCACTTATAGCCAGCCGAGTCTGTATGATTTACAGGACTAACTGCAAACCAACTGGAGCTATCAGGCCCCCAGATTTCACTTAAGCAAATAAAAATATCTTTTTAATTTTAGACCTGAAACAAAAATGACATGACTCCACTTATAGGTACTCTTTTACACACCTTGCCTGTGTCCCTGTGTCCCTGTCTGCAGATGGTTACACGACAGATGATATAGAGTTTTACTGGAAAGGAGGCGACACTGCTGTGACTGGGGTGACACGGATCGAGCTCCCTCAGTTCTCCATAGTCGACTACAAACTGGTTTCCAGGAACGTGGTCTTTTCCACAGGTGAGCTGACTGTTTTTAATACATCAGACACTTTTCTAAATCTGCACCAGTTTCCAAGTTCAGTCTCATGTCCTTATTTCAGTTTAACCCTCAGAAACTCAGTCAGGGCCCTGAGTCGCTGGAATGATCTACCTGTGGAAATCAGGTCAGATGCCCCACTGATCTCCTTTAAGTTCCTCCTTAAAACATACTTTCGATGAAGGGCTTTTTTAGTAGCATTGAGGTTATTAGCTGGACACAAAAGCAGACACAGAAACAGCAGCTGGATGGTAATAGTGAGTTGATTTGAATGTAGTTATAGGATGATGAGGCTGAGGTTGGCAGAGGGAAAGTAGGTGGACAAGAGGAGAAAAGAGGCTGATGGCTTCTGGCTGGACTGATGTGATGTGGCAAATAGCTAAGATGTTAATCCTCGGCACAGGAGAACAAAGGTTTAGCAAGAGGCACAAGAAAACAACACAAAGAAGAAATTTAAGTGCATACAACACTGTTTTCATGCAGGACGGTCTGTGAATTGTGTTTTTTTGCAAATGCATTAATAGTAGCAATTTAAATGTGGTAAATGTCTTGAAAGGGTTTTTTAAGCGTCTGAATTTTACTCTTAAAACTACAGTGTGTGTGTGGCAAAAGTATAACATTTTGCTTTAAACTGCAGCATCCGAATACACATAATCTCAAGGCTAAGTTTCATAAGACCATTTGCAATTTAAGCCACGCTTGCTTGTTTCCATGGTGATGAAACTGGTTTATGAGAACATTGCCATAGGAACTAAAACAAAACAAAAAAAACTAGACATCCCCTTCCTCCTCTTGAATTAAAGAGGGCTTTTTCTCCTTGGCTGTGTTCTCCTGCAGGTGCCTACCCTCGACTGTCTCTGAGCTTCAAGCTGAAGCGAAACATTGGATACTTCATCCTGCAGACGTACATGCCCTCCATCCTCATCACCATCCTGTCCTGGGTGTCGTTCTGGATAAATTATGACGCCTCAGCCGCCAGAGTTGCATTAGGTATGATGTGACCCGTGCAGTAGGTTGACCTTAATCTCTGTAGTTTCACCTGAAGTTTAGTACTTGATATATTTTCGAGTTTCTGCCTTTATATTGTGTTTTTATTGATCGTGCAGAAGGAAAATAACCATTCAAATGTTCCAGATAATGCCATCTTTAGTGAGCACACTGATTCTCACCAATTAAAAACAGGTGTAGACAATTAAAACATTACTGATAACAGACCAAGACACTGATGAACAGAATTTTACATAATTTTACAAAAACACGGTCCCTCTGTTCACTGAAAGATTACTGTTAACAAAATCTCTCACAAAAAGTTAATTCTTCTGCTTTTACTCCTTTTAGAGTTTGATTTGTAAATGTCACTTTTTCATAAACACTTACTCCAGCTTTTTTTCATGTTCACCATCTCGCTCTCACAGATGGTAATGGACGGATTAGAAAAATGAGACGGAAATAAAAGAAAGAGATGGCATGTGAGTGTGAGGTAAAGATGATGTTCTGAATGGAAGACTAAAGAGCACAGCAGTGAAAATGTGACTGCTGTTATGTGAGATACATTTATGATTGATGGCCTCTCTTCTTCCTTTGCTGTGCTGTAGGTGAAGCGTTTGTTGGGAGATCATGTCAAGTTCATGTAATTTATTATTGTACTGTGACCTGAGAGGATGATATGTTCAGTGTTGTTGGCAGCAGAGGATTTCAATCTATTGATGTTTCTAAAAATATCTGGGGTTCGTAGTTTAACTTTATTATAACATTATTTGACTCCAGATTTGAAAACACTCACCATATGTCAAAGCAGGTTAGTGTTGGAACTGAAGTTTTACATTTAAAAAAAATAACAACCCAGTCTGTAGCCACCATTTAAAGTCCCAGTATGCTGATGTTTTCAGTTTAAAAAATATCTGATAAGCTCACTGAACTTTACCTGCTTAGCAACTAGCAGGTGAAAACAGCAAAGCATTTAGTTAGTAAAGTGGACGATATTTCCCTCTGGAGTTGGTGGAGACAAAGCAGAGCTAAAAGAGAGTGAGTGTTGCACTTACATTCATCATATGGACAGAAATAAGCTGCTGCTGTATGATGTAACAGCAGACTAAACTGGATCTAAGACTCATGTTTTGCACTGTCCTCTGGGACTGAAACACATATGAGGCTTATCACTGGAAAACACCCTGCCTTCCTTAACTGCATTGATTTTTTTCTAGAATATTTACCTTAATGGAAATCCTCAAAAGAAAAAGCACATTATTGCAGAATTCATCAAATTTCAGTTGTATGATCTGAATATAAAGACAGTTTAAAGGACATGCTGATCTGCTGGATTTGAAAACATCTTTGCAGGGTTGGACCTGTTCAGGTGACGAGACCGTGAAATGACTCCACACTGAGGAGATCAATGCAGTTAAAAAGCATTTACACTTAACTGTACCATCCAAATTCAATCAGTGCCTATGTGGGGATTTAGTCTAGGTTTCCATTCACTCTGCCATTACTGTCGTATGAGGAGAACTACATTTGCAGGAGCATCTCTCAGGCCTTAAAGCTGTGGAAAATGATGTTTAAGTGGAGTATTAAGAGATCATAGGCCATATTTACATGGAATCTCACTTGAGAATATAAGGTTGACAGTTTGCTACACATTTGTGGTAAATTTATCATCGAATTCTAATATTTTAACAATGTATCCTCTATTATAAACAGATAGACAAAGACATGCTTCTTTTTTCTCTTTTGCAACTATAAAAATGGGACTATTGAAATATTTTACCAGCTGTAGCTAATGTGCTAATTAAGTTAATGTTAGCTCCAAGAGTTTGCTGAAAATCCAGATTTTTTAAATGTTTCCAGTTTGAAGTTTGATGGTATTGTTTTTGGATTGCAGTGTTGTGCTAATTAGTATTAAAATAGTGATAAGAAAACATGTAGACCATTACTTTATTCATTTTGTTTCAGCATAACCTGCTTATGGATGTTAAGGCTGATGATTGGACAGTTTTTCAGGGAGGGGCTTATCAAACAGTCAGAAAACATTCACAAGACATTCTTCTATGATTCTAATGGCTTCATCTCCACCTGTATTTTTTACTGATGTACCATCAAAGACGACACAAAACTCTGCAGTGCTGCACGGAAAATATTTCAGGGATTTGTTGAGTAACCCTCTCCTGCGAGCTCTGAGAGAGTTTAGAGTCTTGCTCTTCCCCTTTGTTCTGCAGAAATCGATGCCATAAACCCACAGTGCTCTTAACACCCCCACACATACAGTACTGTACAGAGCAACGTTTTTATTTTAATTATGTAAGCCTGAGTCGACAGAAATAGACACATCGTCCACGTTGGTGAGCCATCGAGGAGACACAAAAACAACACAGACACATTTACTGTTGATGGTGCACATTATGAAGAGAATTACTACACTGCTGTTTATTGTGTTGGTTTATTTGCTGAGTCTGTGCACTCGTATGCTACATGGGCTGTAAACCATATAGAGGAGCATTTTCTGCTTATCAAAGCTGAATACATGCAAACTTGCCAAGAACAAAAAGCTTTTTTTTCTTGTTTTTGGCATTTTTTAACTGTTCTCTTCAGGTGTGTTGTAAATGTTTGAACCTGATTAAAATTACTTATAGTTTGGCTTTAACAGAGGCTTAAAGAGTTAATAGCATTACAATGAGAAAGGCTTAATTTTACTCCTTGTAATGCCACACTAATAGTTTTTTTAATTAAAGGTGATTATTAAAGAAATATTAAGAGATTTTTTTGTAGCTTTCCTCTGCATAAAAGTAGAAATATGTCCTATAAACTGACTTACTGACTGTTTAGTTAAGAATTTCAGTTCACACGGCGTCAGCTGATGTTCACTTTTTTTAATCACACAGTTTTGATTTCAATAGACTCTGCCGTTTTTACTTTATTCAGTGTGTTGTGTTGGTTTCCACTGCAATTAGAGTTTCTCTTCTTGGCTGTTTCTCCTTCTGTTCCCACTCTGCCATTAGGTTTAACATTAGGATGATGTCACACACATCTTTTCTAGGCTCTTGGAAAAGTTTTGCAACTATAAAACCTTCATGGTTTAAAAATTCATAATACAAAGAATTAATAATTAAAACAATTGACCTTGTTTGCAGTTCGAGGTGTTTTACACACGTCTTTTTTTAGAGTGGTGGTGTATGGAGAAAATGCTTTTTGGACCACATGGGATTTTTTCCATTTAAGTTTCCCCATTGAGCAAGTTAGCAATGAAGCTAAGTGGCGGCACTACTCAGAGTGAAAGGATTCAAATGTGTGGATATTTTTTCAATATGGAGGCAATCCAGACATCACAGTATCTTTAACTAGGTTATTCTTTAATTTTTTAGTGAAGACATTTAGACACTTTTACCCAAACAAGGGCACATCAGTAACAAGACAAAGAACATAATTCATGCATGAAACACTTAAAAAAGGCCACAAAAAAAGATAAAACAAGCAGTTATGCTGACATTAGTAGTGTGATGTTAAATGTGATGATCAAAAAGAAGAAAATCTCCCTGAAAAAACAAGTCGACATGGTGTTTTTTCCTCTGTTTTCCTCCAGGGATCACTACTGTCCTGACCATGACAACCATCAACACCCATTTAAGAGAGACTCTGCCCAAGATCCCCTACGTCAAAGCTATAGACATGTACCTGATGGGCTGCTTCGTGTTCGTCTTCCTGGCTCTGCTGGAATATGCCTTCGTCAACTACATCTTCTTCGGAAGAGGTCCTCAGATGCAGAAGAAACTAGCCGAGAAGGCGCAGAAGGCAAATAATGACAGGGAAAAGTTTGATAGACCCAAGGTGAGAAACATTTCCAAACACCAGAGAATTAGATTGAACACTTTCACAGGCTCAGAGAGATGAGCTGTAAGTTACTTTTTATGTGACTGCAGTAAAAAGAAGATACATTAAAAAACATGACGATTAAAAATAGCGTTGGATCCCAGATTTTTTTATTTATTGTCATCTGCTACATCCTGTGCATCCTATATAGCTTAAGAAATATAGGACGATTTTACATCAATAGTCAACTAGTTTGTCTTTTTCCTGGCTAGTCCGTTCTGGAAGGAGGCAATTGCAAGTCTTCGTCCATTAAACAGTCCAATCAGGTGCAAGGGCGCCGTCACTCACGCCGGGTGAGTGTCTGTCACTGACTGTTGTGTCACATCTGTGAAACCTCCTCTGAAACTTTGCTGCTTCAGGCCAAAGTTTGACCTCCTCATTTAGCAGATAAACATGCTTGATCAAAACATCTCAATCAGCCATTTCTGTTCATATTCAGCATCATACATTAGTATAATGCTCCTGACATTCCCTCCTCCTTTGTGCTTTTCTACCTTTTTATTGTCTGTGTGTTTGTGGCAGTGAAATCCTGTAAAGTGAAAGAAAACACACTAAAATTATATATTGATATATTACATAGCATCCACAACTCACACACACAATGCGAGTAATATCACAGTATACAGATACACTCATACAAACATTGTCAGCGTGAATAATACACGGTCTATTTTCTTTCTTTTTATTTTTTGTTAGTGTTTCTGAGAATCAGTAATCAAATGAAAATTGTTACTTTTTAATTATTAGGGTTTGTCTTTGAAGTTGTAATTAGCTTTAATCAATGACCCTGAAGCATGTAATGAACTGCGAAGCTGCCAATACGTCTTGACCACTGTATATATTGTGTCATGTGATCTCCTCCCATGCGAGGAATGATTGATAAGTTGGCCTAAGGTAGAATCAAATGAGTTATACAGCTCTCAATACATGCACATGCAAATTATTATGCAAAAAGTATGAGGTGAATAATTTTGTGGTATTTCTGTATCAGGTAATTTAAAATTGCAAATCAGCACTGTTTGAGAAAATGAGCCGTATTAGCCTTGGCGCAGTAATCTGCCTCTCAAGGGCTCATACAAGCTGGTTCATGAGGACATGTGGGCAAAACTCAGGAGGGATGTTTCTTCTTGCAGCACAGTGAAGAAGTGGGAGGCTGAATTCAAACATGGCAGACAAAGAGATGACTGCATGAAGGCTGATGTTGTTCTTTGTTGTCAGTCATCTCTTTTATTTTCCATTAATGATGACAAAGTAGTGGATTTAACAAAACATCGTGATACATGCGTTAAATATTTATCATTGTTAAAAGGTGACACGACCAAAACATGTTAAAAACAAACTCTTATCTTCTTAAAACATCAGCATATCATTACCTTTCTCAAGATGAGATATGTTTTATTTTCCCTCAGGAAGATTTGTCTAAGGCTTTAAGTCACTGCTTTCCACAATACATTTGAACACAACACGCAATACACACACATGCACAGGACATCCATCATACATACATACATTCACTCATGCATAAATATGTATAATATAACGTGTTGGGTGTGACACAGTAATTCTTTAAAATGATTAAATGTTATGAAAGACAATAGTTTCTGATAAAAATGGGTATAATCAGGACAGTAAATAATTAATCAGATCATAATATCTCAGTATCAAACAAAATCATACAACATTGCTAATGATTAACCAAGCTGCTGTGATAAAATACAACTTTCATGTTTTGTTTTCAGTCATGTAAAGCCTCAACAGATAACCCGCTAACAGACTTAATGTGACATGAGCCTGACTTTTTTTTAACAAACACGAGGTGGATCTCAGAATGTTCAACATGGAATAAAACCAGTTTCTGCCTTAAGTTTGAGGTGGAAACTGTAAGAAAATGAATTTTCACCTCATCGCTTCCCCTCACATCTTGTAACCACACTGTTATACTTCTGTGAACATATTGTGCCTCTATTTTTGCCACATCGGTCTGAATGATTTATTTGTTTTTGTGTGGGAAGCAATAGCTGTCATGACACGAGTGTGAGAGGCATCCCATCCAACCTTGAGCTGATTTGTGAGAAGTGATTTAACTTTCGGACAGGAAACCTGGTTTTGAAGGCCGCTCTCTGTTTCCCGAGCTGTAATCTGTCAGCTGCTGGAAGACGGCGGCCCCGGGGCCTGACGCATGCTGCACATGTGTCATCAGTCACCGATGCCTCAGCTCACAGCCCATTTTTTAACAGCGCTCCTGTTTGTTGTGCCTAGGTCGACTCCCAGGGGAACATTTTGCTGACAACCTTGGAGATCCACAACGAGGTGGGAGGGAATGAGATCATAACCACCCTGAGCGAGACCCACAACTCCTCCTCCATGATGTTCGACAACTCGGGGGTCCAGTACAGGAAGTCGAGCACGCCACAAGAACTGGGCCGCCTCAGCCTGGACAGGAACACACACCCCAGGAAACCTCGTCTGCGGAGACGATCCTCGCAGCTCAAAATTAAAATCCCAGACCTCACCGATGTGAACGCCATCGACAGATGGTCAAGGATAATATTCCCTTTCACCTTCTCCCTCTTCAACTTAATCTACTGGCTTTACTACGTAAATTAATGCACTGATGTTTTTTAACCCATTTCTGTTTTGTTTTCTCAATGTAAGGAACTTACAGTAAAATCCTTATGAACTTTTTTTTACTACAGCGAGTGAAGGCTTTGATGACAGAACTGTCACTCAGACAGTGTGCATCTGTATGTGCACAGTCACAAGGAATTATCCACAAAAAATGTGTTTTACAAAGACTTTCATGGACTGTAAGTTTCTCTGTGCTCTGGCCCTGTGAAGAGCTGGGACACTGTATCTCATGAGGAGACGCACAGACTCTTTGCAGTGTTTACAGGACTCTCCTTTAGGTCAGACACAACTGCTGTACCCATATTTTCAGGACAAAATGTGGTCACTGTATTACAACTTGATGCTAATGATGCAACATTTGACAGAGTCACAGTATTGTTTCATCTCTAGATGATCTGCTCCAGATTATTTAAATGCAGAACTTTTATTTTATGATCTAAAAATCATTTGCAATGAAACCAGAGTTAAAGGAATGGTTCAATCTTTGGGAAATACACATCTAACATATGTAGTTAAATGAGAATATTTGTATCACTCTCATGCATGTACACCAAAGTTAAAGTGATAGCCAGCAGTTTGTGTAGCATAGCATGAAGATGGGAATTAGCAGCTGGCTAATGTAGCATAGCATGAAGACTGGAAGCAGAGGGAAGCATCAAAGCGTATTTCCTAAAATCTGGAACTGTTCCTTTAATTTGCCTTGTAGTTGATGCTGCCAACAGTTGTTGACACTGGAAATGCTGTGACCTTTTTACACTGTGTAACGATGTCAAACTTCACGTTGATTTCAAAGCTCAGATTTTACAAACAAAAATGACGCTGATGGAGTCTGAACCAGCATTTTATAAAACTCACTCTGTCATTCACTGCCATTATTTGACATCTTGGGATATATGCCGATTTACTGTATTGCTTTGATTAAAATGAGAAAGAGTAATAAAACAGCTTAGCTTAGCCTAAAGACACATGGGTCAACGGCAGGCCTGGCTCCGTATAGAGGTTAAAATTTTCTGCCTATCCGCACCCCTAAAACTCACTTATTAACATTTCAGTCCCATTTGTTTAGTCTTAAACATGATAGTTTCACTCAGAGTTACATGTTATGACTTTTTCTTGGCCAGACACAGTGATTTCCTTAACTTGTCATTTTGACATTTATGTGTGTACCAATTAAATAACATTTTATGTGTTGTTAGTTAGCTTTAGTAGTGCTGGCAGGCAGATATTTATGCTAACTGTAGACAGAGCCAGGCCAGCGGTTTGCCTCAAGTCCCAGTCTGTATGCTAAGCTAAGCTAGGCAAACTGACTGCTGACCGTAGCTTTCCCAATTAGCCTGTAAACAGGGAGTGGTATCAATCTGTCCATCTCTTTCTTGCACACAAAGTAAATGAGAGCATCTCCCAAAATGTCAAACTATTTATTTAACATTTGCAATTACCCTTTTGCTTTTGCATAAGCATGCAATATACTCCACAAATAAAATCACAAAAATTATGTCTCATTTTATGTATCATGACAGAAGAAAAAAGGTTTTCAGGCTTTCTGATCACTTAACGCTATTTCAGTCTTTTGTCGTGCTTTCAGAACTGCTGTCACAATATTTAACGATTTTGTATTGTACATGTATTCAACACAGCATTGTCCACATGGCCTTTTTTTCTTTTGGACTGCATGTTCGGGGCTCAGCTGCAGACGTCTCATGTATTTCCATAAACCTACAGAATTGTTGATTGATTCTCCATGAAATTTAATGTACATACTGTAACTCTGAACATGTTCTCTCAGTTCACATTAATTACATGGCTTTGTTGTCAACAGTGTTTTGCTCAGTGATTTCTGGCCTTGCTGTTTTTTTTGTTTTGTTAGTCTTTACATAACATTATAATTTCCTATTTGTGTTGTAAATATAAAACACAATATCACAGCTTGTGATTTTTTTTCTCCAGTTCTTTTCCTTAAGAAGTAAGCCGATCATGTGAAACACTCAGTGGAGAAGGAGTTGGGGGGTTGTATAGTGTCTTCAAAACAGCAACTGTTGGCGTACATAACTTGCGACGCACCATCTGCACTCTTGAGACGACCGGCTCGCAGCGCGTAGGAGTGACACCACCTGTCAGAAGTCCGCTCAGCTCAGCGACACCCGTGTGCAGCCGCCTGACAAAGCCTAGCATCCCATAACAGATACAAACACAAACGCATCACTGGTAAACCAGAAAGAACTTGATGGTTTTCCTGCATTATCCTATAAAAATGTTCGGTCAGGATCTTGGGCTCTGCTGATGTTCATGTCTGCTTCTTTTTGGTCCTTAACTTTAAAATTCCAGTCTTTTCCTAAACCTAATCAAGCACTTTTGGTGCCTGAAGGAAACCAGACTGGACTCTTATAATGAGAGATATGCAGGCACAAACAGAAAAATAAATGAGTTACGTTTTAACACGTTCTTTCAGCTCAGGCTGTAGAAATATACAAAGTTCTGCAGGAAGATCACCAAAATCATTAGATTCATCCTGTGAGGATCTGAATTTCTATTCTAAAATTTGTCCTAAGCTATCATCTAGATGTTGAGATAATCTACAGAATATCTGAAACTATGGCAAGTGGAAAAGTTCGTGAGAAATCTGACTAAAGACCAAAAACGTAAACTGCAGGGTTGGGATAGAGGAAAGTTCCGGGAATCACCAAAGTCAGTAAACTTTTTCCTCTTAGGAGCATCTGTACGAAACTTCCGTACGAAATTCTGTTGCATCATTCCATTAGTTTTTGAGATATATTTCAGTCAAGATCAAAGTGAGACCATTTAAAATGCACTTCACAAGCCAAACATACTGTATATTTCCTCAGAATATCAGAATATCATGCAGATGTTACAGGATAATATTGTCAAAGCATAACTTAACCTCTGCAGCAGAAGCCAACCAGAGGAGGCGTTTACCTTTTGGGACTTCGTCTGCAGAAACAGGACACAAAAACAACCAAAACAGTAATAAAATCAATGTTTTATGGTGTGTGTTTTAACACCAGTGAGGTCTTGGCACAGCGGCTCCACAACGAACAAGGCCGGTATTATTTTCCGCTAGACAACTGTAACCACGGCCTGACTCATTCATTAGTCATCTGCGTTCTTCATTTATCCTTTCTCTGCTGTGTTTTATTCCAACTAACGTTAGTCATCCTAATCTCATTTCGGTCACTGCGTCTGTTTGTTCCTCGCCCCCCTCAGCCCTCCTCACTCATGTTAGTGTAGGATGAATGGATGAACGGCTGCGACGCAATAATTCAATTCACGTACTTTGGATTAATGAAAAGCAGGTGTGTGTTTCGCTGCGAGCTGTACATTAAGACGAGCTCCGGATTTCAGGACTCTTACATTATCATGAAATCTGGATTCTGAACCTTTGCTCTTCTGATTAAATGGCTTTGTTCGGATGACAGATAAGATTAATAAACCCGGTGAAACAGTTCTGGGATGTAATGACGAACAACGACTGAATGAATTGGGGATATTGCACATGTAGCAGTCCCCAGCGTTTGTTAATACTGTAATAAATAATCATTTTTTAGATTAGTGGTTCTCAAAATGGAGTCCAGAGACCCCAAAGGTCCTGTAGGGGCTCCAGAGGTCCCCAGCAAAAGGAGGAATAATCTATCTTTCCTATAAATTAATACATTCAGATCCCCTCATAGTCCATATGAATGTCTCTGGGCGCACTACTTTTTGTGATACACATATAAATCACCAAGAAATAAATGAAGCATTGCCAAACAAACTTACACTGCATGCACAAAATGCCTTATAGGCAGATTTTTGTGCTGCAGGGTCCAAAAAGTGGTCACTCTCTCACTTTAAAAAGGTGTTGTGCATTATTAACAAAGGACTGCGTACTGCCAAACAGATCTCTAAAGCTTTTGGTCCAAACTACGGAAAACAAGCCACTAGAAATGTCAACGACTGACTGCAGGATGACAATGAAACTGCTGCAAGGTTTCTGCATCAAAGCAGAGAAAGGCTGCTTAAAATCCCTGACGATGCTGGACTGTAAAACCCTGCCCGGTATAAACGGTTTTTATGGGGAGTCTCTCGGTCGGGTGGGAGCGAGGGCGTCACTCAGTAATTGGCATGTAAATCAGGGATCAGATGGTACCAAGATAACAGCAAAGAGGGTGCTGGCGTTTAACCACTGACATGAAAGTAAACAGTAAGATATTTTTAAGAACATAATATGATTAATTAAGAAATAAGTTAATTTTTGTTGGGATGAAAAAAGTTTTTTTTCTGTTTGTTTCTCACCTCCACGAGTTCGGCTTCTCTCCTAATGAACCTCAGGGTGCATGTGAGCAATAAAAGCAATAAAGGACGACTTTATTGGGTTTCTTTGGGAAACTGCGAGGAAGCTAATTAAACTGAGGCAATAATAAATTTCTGAGTATAATGAGACGGACAGTTTGAATATCTGTACACTCACACAGGATAATCAATCTAAATGAGTGATATTAAAACTGGAGGCGGGGGCAACAGCAGCATGCAGCTGTGTTAGTAATCCCCCCGAGAGCAGGTGGACCAATAACCAGGAGGCAATGCTGCAAAACACAAATTGGATCTCCAGCTTCATAAAAGAAGCTCTTCATCACCAACAGAGTGTGAGCACAAAGATGTACGATATTGATATCAGCCCCATCCTGCATGTCCGCTGATACACTGAAGAAGGTTTTTTTTTTTGGAATAAAACTTGTGATAGAGTAAAACTTGCTCAAACATTATGGTGTAAAATGACCCCAAACACAGTGAAGTAATAACAGAAACAGCAGTGGAGTAGTAACAGTACGTATGTTCACAGAGAGCAGATTTTTTAGCTTTTTAACCTTTATTATTTTTCATATATATTTACGCTGTTTTTCACACTTGGATAATTGTCTAAAGAACATTCATCACTTAAGTTATAATGAATATATGTGATGAAACCATTGGGCCTTTATAGATTGATTTCATGCATCTTATACATTATTTAATAAAGAAAAAGTTCATATTGGTTAAAAACAACATGAAAAAATCTAACATATATATCACAAATCTCAGAAGCCATATGTGTATATCAGCAACACTTAGATCACCGTGTAAAACTAGCTAACACTTGGCAACTATTAGCATGTATTAGCATTATGTAAACATTTAATAAATGGTTCATATCACAATTTAATGTAGTTGTAAGCAACTATAAGTGCTGAGAGTATAAAGTTGCTTTTATTTCCACCTAAAATTGCCTTTTCTTGTTCCAGTACCTTACGTTAAGCTGGTATGAACACCCATGATAAGCACATTATGTTAGTGCTTTAAACTTTACTAAACACAGACCGCATAATCTTACTGACTTTAGTGAAACTGGAGCATATTTTATTGATAAAATATCTTCTAGTTTGTGATTTATGAAGTTTTTGTTAAAGACAGGTAGCTTTACTTGTTGTAAAATAACCCCTAACTGCTGCAAACTTTAGCTGCCATTAGCTAGTTGGCTTACTTAGCTAAATTAGCCTCGTAGCTAACTGCCTCTGCCCTGTCACAGCTGATGGCCATGGCTGGATTAGAACCATGAAGGATTAGAAAGCAAACACTTATAGTGCCTCTTTCTTCGGTAAAATATTTGGGTATGATAAATGATGCTATCATGTTGCATCATGGGAAATGTAGGATCCAATGCTTTTAGATGTTAACCCATACTAGTGATTAATGTGTCAGAATTTTGATTTGACCTCTATGGAATTTCAACACTAAAACACTGCAGAGCCTCTTTTTGATGTGTAATCATCATTAGTAAAAGAATTACAAAGCAAACTTGACATTATGACTTTTTTATTCTCACAGCCACATGGCAATACCTAAAAACTTTAATGAAATCCTTTTATGTCCTTGTATTTATTTTTGCAAATGAACAAAGCTTGTGTGCAGTCCCACCTCCTTATTACCAGAAAGCCCATTAAGCTGACAAGAGAATAAACTATTCAGACAAATGTCCGGCGGCTGCACGGTATCAGTTACAGCTAACCACCTGAACTCATCACTTTTATTAGCACACACGGCGAAGCGCTGCTCTCCAGCTGGGCTGCACCGAGTCCAGATGGTTCTGCTGCATTTGCACTCAGATATATAGCCCGTCCTTATGGATGCATGGAGAGCAGAAATGGTTTTAACTTAATTTCACTGTAATAAATGTGTCATATAATCATTGAACAGACCATTTTTATTTGATGACTGTTCGGAGGCTGGGTATGGAAAATAATCTCTCAGTGTGCATTTTCCTGTGTGCATGAATATTTTAGTGCCATAAAGATGAATTAGAGTTAAATTATATGTGGTCACATGTCTACTTCAGTTATAAACATTGTGAAATTTACTTTTGAAATAAATACTGATGGTGTTTTGTTCTTACTTCATCCCTCTCAGTGAAACTCTGACGTACTTTATGCATGTAAACAACTGAAATAAAGAAGAAAATTAACTTATGAATAAACTGTAGATTGAGGTCAACAGATGAAATAATGTGATGCTTTTTCATCAGAAAACTTAATGTTGCTGCATTTGTACTTGTTAGAAGGTCAGTCACATTATCAAACCACTGTACAAACATACAAAAATAATTAACTTTAATATTCTTATTTATGGATTCAGTAGTTTTCTTTCTTGCATTCAAGCTAACTTTACGATATGTTTAGCATAAATAATTGCTTCATACACCGTATGGAACATATAAAATTAACTGCAGATGGTGTCGAACCAGCCTTTCTCTTCATTTTCTGGTTGATTTATTTAATTATTCGTCTCCCTGTATTTCTGACAGCAGTGGTATTTTTTGTTTTTTTTGATTTAAGACTCACACTCTCATGATGTAATGAAGATTAACATACAACATTTGTTTATTTCCTGCTTAAAACATCACACCAAACATGCTTATTGCCCTGAAAAGTGAAATTGGGTGGAATTAAAGAATATTTTTGCCGTCAAAGCACAAAAACCAAAATATCTGTGTTATTAAATTATGTTGCTGGAGTTGAAAGGGGCTTCATAAGCAGTCGGTGCGCTTCAGAAAACTCAACATTAGTTCAAGGTCACTAACCAACATACAAAACTGGAGAATAATGCAGATCATTTTAATGAATTTCACACACTTCAGTGATGAGGAAACATGAACTAATTGGTTTGTAATAGATTGAGAAGAGGTGGTGGGTTTTTTGTTAATTAATCACATTATTTCTGCAAACTGATACCATTGTTCTGTTTTCATGTGTTAGAATGAGGAGATAATCTCAATCGAGGACCTCACACCTCTCCAACTCGCTGCTACTGTGATGTATTTCCCTTTCTTCTCTACAATTGATTAGACATCTCAGAGTGCAGCTCTTTTTTGGACTTGACTGTGCACCGTCAGCAGTCTTTGTCAAACACAACATCTCAGCTTTTCAGTGCATCCTTTCCATTGCCTCGGTCTCTCTTTTCTCCCACTTCGACAATACAGTCATTATTACAATCAGCAGTAACGTCCAGGTCGTCGACTCTTGTTTCCCTCGGACATTAATGTGTGTGTGTGTGTTTGTGTGTTTGTGTATGGCCTGATTTTGGCACGAGGCATAATGGATGTGATTAGTCAAGTGTTTCTGCATTACCGGCAGCAAACAAACAAAATTCCCTGTATCATGCACAAAAATAGAGCTGCTTCAACCATTGACTGTATAAAACACTGGACAAACCCTCCGTGACGTCACCTGTTGGTTTCTGCATGAGCAAAAATGAAATCTCAGAAATCTCGTCCTGGGCGCCGCCATTAGCCTGCGCGTGACTCCGCCAAGAGCCCGCCTAAACGACGAAAAACC